>JANRMT010062851.1:4524674-4556455 GCA_026402145.1 Polypterus bichir lapradei | reverse complement strand
ATATATATATATATATATATATATATATATATATATATATATATAAACCTAATCATCTGAATCAACTAATTAACTCTAAACACCTGCAAAAAATTCCTGAGGCTTTTAAGAACTCCCAGCCTGGTTCATTACTCAAAACCGCAATCATGGGTAAGACTGCCGACCTGACTGCTGTCCAGAAGGCCATCATTGACACCCTCAAGCAAGAGGGTAAGACACAAAGAAATTTCTGAACGAATAGGCTGTTCCCAGAGTGCTGTATCAAGGCACCTCAGTGGGAAGTCTGTGGGAAGGAAATAGTGTGGCAGAAAACGCTGCACAACGAGAAGATGTGACCGGACCCTGAGGAAGATTGTGGAGAAGGACCGATTCCAGACCTTGGGGGACCTGCGGAAGCAGTGGACTGAGTCTGGAGTAGAAACATCCAGAGCCACCGTGTACAGGCGTGTGCAGGAAATGGGCTACAGGTGCCGCATTCCCCAGGTCAAGCCACTTTTGAACCAGAAACAGCGGCAGAAGCGCCTGACCTGGGCTACAGAGAAGCAGCACTGGACTATTGCTCAGTGGTCCAAAGTACTTTTTTCGGATGAAAGCACATTTTGCATGTCATTCGGAAATCAAGGTGCCAGAGTCTGGAGGAAGACTGGGGAGAGGGAAATGCCAAAATGCCTGAAGTCCAGTGTCAAGTACCCACAGAGAGTGATGGTCTGGGGTGCCATGTCAGCTGCTGGTGTTGGTCCACTGTGTTTTATCAAGGGCAGGGTCAATGCAGCTAGCTATCAGGAGATTTTGGAGCACTTCATGCTTCCATTTGCTGAAAAGCTTTATGGAGATGAAGATTTCATTTTTCAGCACGACCTGGCACCTGCTCACAGTGCCAAAACCACTGGTAAATGGTTTACTGACCATGGTATTACTGTGCTCAATTGGCCTGCCAACTCTCCTGACCTGAACCCCATAGAGAATCTGTGGGATATTGTGAAGAGAAAGTTGAGAGACACAAGACCCAACACTCTGGATGAGCTTAAGGCCGCTATCGAAGCATCCTGGGCCTCCATAACACCTCAGCAGTACCACAGGCTGATTGCCTCCATGCCACGCCGCATTGAAGCAGTCATTTCTGCAAAAGGATTCCCGACCAAGTATTGAGTGCATAACTGAACATAATTATTTGAAGGTTGACTTTTTTTGTATTAAAAACACTTTTCTTTTATTGGTCGGATGAAATATTGTAATTTTTTGAGAGAGGAATTCATATTTATGCAGAAATCTAGAAAATTCTAATGGGTTCGCAAACTTTCAAGCACAGCTGTGTGTGTGTATAAACAGTTCACTTAATGAGCCCAGGAGTCCAATTAAAAAAAGAAGTTGGTTGGAACAAAAACCTGTAGCCACAGTGTGCCCCCATCCTGTTTGGGAAAGACTGCTATAGACTATAGTGGCTTGGAAATTTTTGGAGGTCAGCTGACCCACCACATATGGCACCAACAGTTTTACTCTGATCATAGTTACTTAGATCAAGTGCATTCTCTATTTACTGGAACAACATGTTTGTATGTCTTATAGGTTGACTTGCAGCCATGATTGACTGTTAAAGGAACCACGTGTTTGTGAATGAGTAGCTCCATATTGTATATGTGCTGATGTGTGTATTATTTTGTAGGGGTGCATGGCCATGAGATAATGATACTAACGAGGTGGTAAAAAGATGTCAATTTCAGTAGAAAAAGGGAGAAACCCACACTTGTATGGACTAACTTGAAGTGTCCATATTGCAAGGCAGAGCCCAATGAACGGGTACACACTGCATTTGGGCTGAATATTCTGTAAGGTAATAGACAGGAGCAGCATTCTGGGAGAACCTGAGCTGTGACCTGGGAGGAAACCTGTGTTCTATTTGGACACTATTCATTAGAGTGTTGGCAAGATAGCCACCAGCTGTTGACTGGCAGGATAAGATTGTAGGGTTGCCTTTGTAAAAAAAAAAAAAAAAGAGACCTGGTCCTTTAGGGGTTATTTCAGGAGTAGGGTCTATGGACACCCAGAGCTGCTAGCAAGGATTCCTGCTTGGTGTCGCCTTTAGCAAAATGTAAGGCTGGCCCTGGCGGCTTCATGTTGTGCACTAAAACCCAGTTTATTAGGAGACAGGAGCATGCAGGTCTGGCTCGCATTGACCATTTGCTGAGACACAAACACATTACTACTTCTGCTTACTGCCCATTTGCTTCTGCTTATATTTTGCCTTGGCGTAGTTTAAATGTGTAGATGTTGCATTCTCACTACAATGTAGTGCAGGTGTTGCGTGGAGTGTTTGGTTAGCAGTAGGGAAGAAACTTTAATCCAGAAAATAATTATGCCTGATCATCTATTTCCTGAGAGAGAGCTGAAGTTAATCACATCGCAGTTGTTGGTCTGACTCCCTTTTTTCTTCTTAGGCCTGTGCCTTTTAAGCATCCTGGCCTCCACACTGGTAGAACTGGGTCATGCAGACCCATAAGATACACTGTCAGTTGCATACATACGCCGTTGCACACAGACTGCTGTTCATCTCCTCCATGATACAAAGCATTGCCAAAACACCAAATACAGGGGGTAGGGTGTATTGCTGCTTTTATGTTTAAAATGCATGACCGTTTGTTTTGTTTTGGTTTTTTTTTTTTCCCCCCCTGGAGCAGTTATGAGGTATGGTTGGCAAGAAAAATTGCTTAAATATTTTGGTATTTTTGCCATTTTATTTAAGTGTTTAGTTTGACTTGCTAAGTGATTTTTTTTTTTTTTTTGTTTCAGCCCATAAAATGCAGCTATTATTGCAATTAGGATGTTGTTTTCAGGGAGGCTTGACTTAGTGTTTCTTCTCTCTAAGTGCCTGTTCATTTCTATTCCAAATTGTATGCTCATTTACTTTTGCTCAGGAGGAGAAGGATTTGCTTCTGCTTGTGAAGGAGACTGAAATTTACAGATTTGCTGTATTTATAAAGAATCCCTTAAATATATAAGTTGAGGTGTTTTTATTAATAAAAAATGTGCCTCAGTCTCATAGGAATGACCAGGCACTTTTGCTTGGGGGCCTTGGTGGTTTGTCTACAATTTGAGAACTACAGGGAGTTTAGTTTTAATTTGGTTATCCTGTATTCTTGAATTTGAGTTGCATAATAGACTCCTACATGTCATCATGAGTTAATAAATGTGTTTACACTCCTGCCTTGTGCCCTGTGCTGCTTGGAGAGGCTCTAACCACCCACCTTGAATTAAATTAAGTAGGCCCGAGAAAGTTATTTTCATGAGAGCAATTCTTTCCTATTCTTATTTTTGTTATTTCTAGGCCTTGACTGAATACAGAGGGGAGCTGCGTGATGACCCCATTATCAGCACACATCTTGAGAAGTTGTATGATAATCTCCTTGAACAGAATCTGATCCGGGTCATCGAGCCCTTCTCAAGAGTACAGGTGGGTACAAAGTTCTTTTTTTTTGGACCACTGGTCAGGTTGGACTCATTTTCACTTTTCATTTAACACAGAGGAAGTGGTTTGGAATCCCTCTTGATATTAAGTACCAGGTTGGTGGTATCCATTTCAGTTTTCAGTATGTGTTGCATGCTTGCCAGATGTTTGTCAGTTTATTTTAGATTGTGCACAGCATTGCCGATACTGCATACAGTGTGTGGTGAAAACACAGGAGGTGGAGTTCTGCTTTAAATTTAGTGTTCTGTGGCCTCCAAGTGTTAAAGCCTTTCTTTACTAAGAATGTTCAGGAGATATCAATGTAACAGACGTTTAGTTGACCTCACTAACGCAGCGCTCATAGCCTCTGCACATTTATATGGCAGTAGAAGGTTAGCTGCAGGCATTTTACATTGTTTTTTTTCCCCATTATTGTAGATTGAACACATATCATCGCTTATCAAACTCTCTAAGGTAAGGAGCTTTCAAGATGCATCATGTCTCCTCTGTCATGCTACTGTTTCTTTGTTAGCAAAAAAAGCCAGTTTGTTTTGCCTAGTTGCCCTTTCGGAAAGCCCTTGGTACTAAGGCACCACATTTGTGTTTTTCAGGCGGATGTTGAGCGCAAGTTATCACAGATGATTCTGGACAAGAAGTTTCATGGTAAACATTAGAGAGCGTCAAGTCTTTGGGTGGTAGTGGGGCTGGATGCCGTTTTGACACTGTGCCCAGAAGTGATTTATTGACATCTGTCAAAATGTAAAAGATAAAAAGGTGTTGGGATTCTGAGCAGGTGTTAGTTACTGTGTGTGCTACTTTTACTTCACATTTTTTCATTTCTGAAGGTGAAAGTGAAATGAGACCTAATACTTCTCAATTCAGTCGCAGACTTTCATTTTATCCTTGTGTTAGCAGAGATGGCGTCAACAGCTGCTAGGATGTTGACCTTATGTGGCAATTCATTTCATCTTTATTAATGTGTGTACACCCCTGCCTTGTGCCATATATATATTTTTTATATATAAAAAATTTCAGGCATCTCTCTTTGAATGCTCCATAGAAGATGTTCAGAAAAGTCGCTCTTCTTACACATCAAAACATAATTGGGTACCTCCTAGGAATCTCTGATTGCATATATGAATGTAAAACAGTATGCCCGAGGGCTTCATGACAATGCTGCACAACTTCTGTATGCCATTCCATTCGTGCAGTGTGACCACATTAAGTCCTTCTGTCTATCGCAGGGATCCTTGACCAAGGAGAGGGTGTGCTAATCGTGTTTGATGAGCCTCCAGTTGACAAGACGTATGAAGCAGCTTTGGAAACCATTCAGAATATGAGTAAAGTAGTGGATTCACTGTACAACAAAGCCAAGAAGCTGACATAGGTAAGTAAAGCATTTCCAGCAAGGCTTTCTTGATTCATTAAAATGCATCCACATTAACTGTGGTCTCCTCTGCATTACCTGTGGCATGGCTTGTGGTTAATCAAGTCTGTTTTCTACGTCGTTCATCACATATCTCATTGTTATTTTGTACTTACAACCTTCTCTTTCTCCCATCTTATGGTGGTGCCGTCCCTAGGGGGACATTTATTGATCAATTCAGACTACACTTCTAAATGTGTGTGTTCTCTCTACAGAAGTCAGCCGTGCAGGATTTGGAGATTTGCTGATTGTGACCAGCATGGATCATCGGGGGAGAGGAGGTGGAGGACGAGGGGGTGAACTGCCACAAGACTGCTGTTTCCTTCTACTTTCACTGAGAAAGTTTTTAAAGACTATCTCATGGGACAAAATCTCAACTTTTACATCACACTTTCAGGTTATTCTGTATAGCGTACCCACTGGCCCTTGCTGGCTATCAGGGAATATTGTAAAATAATCAAATGCAGTTCTATAAATATATATATATATAATATATATAAAATGCAAGATAATAAAAGCAGTCCGCTTTCACTGCCTGCAGAGTGTTCTTGTAAGCAAAGGCAAGGGGTGGCACGTCGGGGAGGCCTGATAGTGCCGCTCTTGTTACTGCTGCTGTCTCTGTGGCCTGATGAGCATTGCTGGACTTAATGAGGGCTGACTCTCCAACAGCCTTCTGTCTTTTGTAGAATTGCAGTATAGGAGATTTGCAAATCCACCTGCTCGGTCTTCTGCCCACTCGCCCATAGAAGGTGCCACATGTGCAAGCTACTGGGTGAAGTGGGTACATGGCTCTGTTGCCCCTGTCCACATTGAGCATTGTCGCCTCCTTGCTGGCGCTTTCTGTTTTGAAAAAGGGAACTTGTAGGCAGTGTAAGCCCTGGCTGTCCTCACTTGTTACGCCCACTTTCTTTTATGTGGTTCACCTTTGTTTTGTTTTATTTTGCCCCTTTGATCTTTGGTATTAGTAATGAAAAGCCCCTGTCTGGCATCTAATACATTTTCCTGGGGTTGTTTACTTTCCAGCTTTTTTATTTTTTTTATTACTGCCTCACTCTGCTTCTTATCTCAAGTTATCAGTTTGCCCCAATCACTCCCCCGATTCGATTGCTTGGGTTGGATTTCTTAATGCCATCAATATCAAATGTACAAACGGTTCTTGCTAACCAACAATTACCGAGTATATCTGATGTTCAGATGAGTTTGAATAAACTTTTTTTTTTTTTTTTCCTAAGCTTGTTTTCTTTTGGTGTGGGTGTGTGTGTGTGTGTGTGTGTGTGTTGGGGTGTCTGTCACTCTGTTCTCGTGTGCACCTCGTCTCCAGCTTGTGTACTGCGAGTGTGGCTGCTGCTGCCTTGAGTGTGAGTTCCACATCACGATTGCTTACCATTAGTATGTCCTGGTGGGCCTTTCTTTTGAAGGAAGAGGTTCATTCAAGCAGGCAGGCACTTTATGAGGTAAATGGTCAGAAGACAACACTGAGTGGCCCACATCTTCACACTGAAATGACACTCAGGGCTCAAAGACTGTTAAAGTCATTTTAATAGGATTAAAGTATAACTTTAGTGAGATGGAAGAGCCGTCATCACGATGTGCCAACCTAGTAGTGAGAAGGGCCCCATTTCTGCTTCACAGTAGCAGAGTTCAGTGAACAGGGGTGTTGCCATTTTGGATGACCTTGAAGAGAATTGGTTGATAACGTCCCACAGAGGCTTTATGGTATGGGCTGTTGCGTTATGGGCAATCCACAGTCGTGTGTCTAAACCATTCTGGGACTTCCCTCGAGTTGTGACAGAAGTTTATCAGTGCCGTGAAGGAATGTGTGTGTGTGTCCTACTCTGCTCCTATCAAGGGACTCAAAGTGTGTTCAAAAAGAGTGTGAATGTGTGAGCTTTAAAATGCCTCCCAGGACTGGAGTGGTGCTGGTGGTTTGTCATCTCTGGATCTGGGGACATTCCCATTTGGGCTTTGGGTCCTCATTTATTTTCTTCTGCCTGATGAGGCTCAATGACACTGAACTGAATTGAATTGAGCTGTGAGATTTAACCCACAACCCCCAAACTCCGCCGATCTACCCCCACGATACTTCTGTTAGGAGCCTGCTGCCCATCTTGATCTCCTTGCCTTGTGTACTGCCCAGGTGCCAGCTGCCTATGCTTCCCTACTCGGTGCTGTTTCTCTTTCATTCATGTCCATTCCTTTGGGTGAGTTCTGATTGTTACATGAATCTTCCTGTCATTCCTCCATTTCTGTTCATCATGTGTGTGCTCGTCTTTCCTGGGAATGTTGGTTCATTTACCAGTCGTTATCACCCCCAAACTGCCATCTTGTAACCTTAGATTTATTGCTCATTGTTTGCTTTCTGGTTCTTCTGTTCCCTTGAACCTTTTTGGCAAGGAGTGACTGTAATCACAGGTGGTCAACTGCTGCCGTAGCTCGTAGTTAAATTTCAGTCCACGGGTGGCATCATGACAATGGGCAAGGTAGCGATAGGTGGTATGGTAGTGTTGTGCCCACTCTCCTGTTCATTTTTTGTTCTCCGTGTGTACTCAGGACTGGTCAGCAACTGACTAAACTGCCATTGACCGGGGAAGTGGACAGTGCTGGAGGTGTGCAGGGCGCTTTATATAGGGAACAGTTGCTCAAAAGGATAAGGCCTCCAGTAGTGGGGGAGTCTCACAACGTTTTAACAATGGGAATCTGTGGCCACCTTGAACCACAGCAGGGTGCGTGTTTGCCTCTTCGGGGATCGGTGTCCCTCTTTTCTAAATTCGTTATAAAATCTATTAGCTCTAGGGGGCGCTCTTTGGTGTTTAACATACTCATGGGGTTCTTGAATGCAGCGGTCATGTCGTTTCATTTCCGTACCCTGCGTGTACTGCTGAAGCCTCCGTTATGACCAGAGAACTGCATTCTGGGACTTCACCTTCCTCGCGACTCTATAGACGAAAACGGAAAGCGTTTAACGAGAACATGCCAGGATAGTCCCAACCACCCAATTCCCCCAAAATGATATCAAGTAGAGCTGTCAACCACACTCCTTGGTCGTTTATTCCAAGCGTCACGTATGAGCCTGGACCACTTTAAGTGAGTGCTGAAGCGTTTCCCCCTTCACTGGTGAGGCATTCTATCCTGCCTTATTGTGGATGCTGCCATGTGCTTCAGCAGTCCTTGAAATCAGGATGAGGAAATGCCCCCCGTCGGGTGGTCTGCCGGCGTTATCGCTTTTCTCTCTAAACGTCACAAAACAAACTGGCCGGTAAAACTGCGTGGGAATGACAGCTCCAGCTGGCAGCTTCCGTCGTGATTTCATCGTGATTTGCATGTGCACTGAATCATGGGAAATTCACAAAAGCAAAATAAATTAGTCAATGAAAATCCTGACGTGTGTCCGAGTGTCGACGATCAGTGAGGTTAACGCCGTCTGGATTCGACACCCCACTCACGACCTCCGTAATCGCTGTGAGCGGTGCTCGTGGCTGTTCCGATGCGGGCTTGTGACCCCCATAACCGAGGGGCTGCACGACAGCAGCAGGCTACACTCCAGGAGGGCGGCATACGGAGGTTCGAATGCCGGCGTTATAAGGGTCTCCTGGATATGTGAAGCGGGAAATGAGGAGCTCACAGGAAGAGCAGCGAACTCCTCGTCTTTGCGCAACATTGTCGCTTTTGTAAACAAAGCAACCCCCAGCCCCTCCCAAGTCGCCAGAAAGGACACGAGCTTCATGACTAGATGGGTCTCCGCTGGCGTCTTCGGGTTTGATGAGGCGGTCAGTTGGTCCGGCCGGCTGGTCGCCAAGCATGATGTGTCCCCGCAGTCAGCAGAACCTCGTGCTCGCTTCTCATTGTTCATCGGGGGTTTGGCAACAAAGCGGTTAAAGGGGGCGGCGTCCCGACGGGGAAGACCAGCCTGTGTGTGTTGCGTGCAGCCCGCGATCAGCACCGAGGACAGATCTTGCGACACGCGAGCGAGCGATCAGCACCGAGGACAGATCACGGCTGTGGCGCACGGAGCCCCCACCCACCCCAAGCGACTGGCCTGGATGCGCAGGAAGGATGTGCCCCCGACGGATGAGACAAATCTGAGAGACCGGCCAGCGCGCGAAGGACATCGTACATTCCAGCACGGGCTCGATATAGCGCAGCACGGTGACGAAGAGCGACACAGAGAGAGAGAGAGAGAGAGAAAGAAAGAGGCGCGCTCCTGAAAGGGGAGGGGAGCGCGAGAGTGCGGGAGCGCGCCGAGCTCAGAACCCAGGACAGCACCCGCGCAGGTGCGCCACTCCGTCCGGCGCCATCCGGGCTGCGAGGCACGCAGGTAAGCAAAGCTTCGTGTCGCGTTCGGCGTATTTAACAAAAGGTGTCATTTTTTAGTAGATATTTTCATTTTTCATTTTTGAAAAAGCGCAGATACGCACGGATGACTGCGACCATTCGTGTGAGGGAATGCGGACAGACGAGTCGCTCTGGTGGCAGCAGGCGCGCTGTTTTCATGGCCTCGTCGGCGACATAACGGAATTGGTGAGGCGGTCAGAGAAAGCCGTGAGCATCTGTGTGTGTGTGTGTGTGTGTTTGACATCCAGACCCGACCCCCTAAGACCACCGCATCCTTTCCGATACCTCGTCACGCGGCGATGGCTTAATGGAACGGCCGGTCACATCTGGAGGTCGCGGAGCCCGGCTGGCAGCTGCTTGGTGACGCCGCCGTTTCGTGCGTTTTGCCGCAGGGTTGCCGATTCTTTTGTTGACACTGAATTGGAGATAATGGGTCGGGACTCGCGCCCGCGCACACATACACACGCGCAGCGCGCGCACGGAGGGGTGAGGTGAGGCTTCGGACTTTTATTCTTTCATTTTTATTTTGGGATTGTTTGAACGCGGGGGCCGGTCGGGGGTCGGGCTCAGGTGGGCGCACATCCGCCATTCACCGGCAGAGGGCTCGAGGGGCGAGACGTGATTGAGTTTGACGAGGCTCTGCGCAGACACCGAAGCATCGCGCTGATCTCCCGCATCCGCCATTGATAATGCGGTGCAATAAAACAAAGGCCAAAAGTGGGACGAGTCGGGAAGGGGAAAAATGGACCACCCTGGTGCGGCGACATGTCATGTAGCGCCTTTTATATCTGTTAGGGAATCAAAGAAATCCTGGGGTCCCCATGCGCCTTCATCATGCCCACTAACCAGCCTCTTCTTTTCTTCTCTTCAGGTTTGTATCAGCCAGAGTGCCAGACAGTGACAGCCAGCATTTGACGGGCACTCTCAGCTTTTGCCCTTCTCATGAACGTTGGCCAGTGCTGAATGCCTAATAGCACCCGTTCTGGCTGCCAATCTCACAGGGCATTGAAGGCCCCGCTCACCCTGCACGCTCCTCAAGACTGTCCCCTGCTTCTTCAACGCTGGCATCATGGGCACGGTGCTCTCTCTGTCACCCAGCTACAGGAAGGCGGGCCTGTTTGAAGACGGCCCGGCCACGGTGGGCCACTACACAGCCGTGCAGAACAGCAAGAACGCCAAGGACAAGAACCTGAAGAGACACTCCATCATCTCGGTCCTGCCATGGAAGCGGATTGTGGCCGTGTCAGCCAAGAAGAAGAGCTCCAAAAAAGTGCAGCCCACCAGCACCTACCAAAACAACGTGACTCATCTCAACAATGAGAATCTCAAGAAGTCCCTCTCCTGTGCCAACCTATCCACGTTTGCCCAAGATGGCGGCCAGGTCCCCGGCTCTAAGACCTCCAGCAATGTGGTGTCCTCAGCCAAGAAGGTCCCGGCCTCCAACTGCACGGGCCCAGGGACCCCGAAGCGGGTCATCGTGCAGGCGTCCACCAGCGAGCTTCTGCGATGTCTCGGAGACTTCCTGTGCCGGAGGTGCTACCGGCTGAAGCACCTGTCGCCCACCGACCCGGTGCTGTGGCTGCGCAGCGTCGACCGCTCCCTGCTCCTCCAGGGCTGGCAGGACCAGGGCTTCATCACCCCGGCCAACGTGGTCTTCGTCTACATGCTCTGCAGGGATGTGGTGTCCTCGGAGGTGGCCACGGAGCACGAACTGCAGGCAGTCCTGCTCACCTGCCTCTACCTGTCCTACTCCTACATGGGCAACGAGATCTCATACCCGCTGAAGCCCTTCCTGGTAGAGAGCGCCAAGGAGGCCTTCTGGGACCGCTGCCTGTCCATTATCAACCTGATGAGTGCCAAGATGCTCCAGATCAACTCGGACCCCCACTACTTCACTCAGGTCTTTGCCGACCTCAAGAACGAGAGCCAGAAGGAGGAGGAGCGCAGCAGGCTGCTGATTGGCCTGGACCGGTGAGCCACCGGGGAGCTGGCACAGAGACGGGCTCGATTCTGGCCCATCATGCCCGTGGCGGAGGGGGTCTGCCAAGCTGTCAATGACATTTCTGCACCCGATTTCATCGCCCCCTTGTGGCGGGTAAGAGCCAGAATTGCGTGCATCTCTGTTTATAGTGACTGGTGGCTCAAGAGGAACTTTTGGGGAATTTGACACGTGTTTGCCACAGCCCAGGCGCTGCCCGTGGTCCTCATGCCGTTTCTATTTCTGTTTACGCTGGCACAGTGCACCGGGCACCACCGTCAGCAGTGAGCATCTCTCTGCCCCATTGGATAGGCTCCATCTGGGAGGCGTTTCTGACAGTGCAAAGACTGGGCACAACTGTGCGGGCAGCTGGTGATGGTTGGGGTGGTGTGGCACGACTGGACCACTCAAGGCTCTTCACGGCTGCCAATAAAAAAAAAAAAAAAAAGACGGATCATGGAAGTGAAAAAAGGCGGCGGGGGGCCGGACTGGAGGCTGCTCTCTCTGCCGACGTCACCTCACAAAGTCCTTGCATGTGTTCACTTGGTGTCAATGCCACACGGGGGGTGCTGCCAATCATGCCTGGTGCCAACAGACACACCCACGAGCCCAGAGTCACCGCTAATGTGCCATTGTCTGCATTCACAAGTCACACAAGACGAGTAAGCGAGGGCGGGCCACACCACCTGGACTTGAACCCGAGTCGCCACCTCTTTATATTCCCGTGTCAGTGTGTAGAGCAGGACTGTGTTAGCTGTGTCCCCGAGTGCGTGTGTGTGGCATGGCGTGGCGGGGCGTCTGCCCAACCTCTGCCGTCGTCACCTCCTCTGATTTCTGCTTCTTTGTATTTATTTTTGTACAGTCGTGGAGAATAAAAAGGCACTACATGGTGGCTCCGGGTGGCTTCTGTCACGGGGCAAAGGTCATGACGTGGCACGGCTAGACAGGGAGGGAGGGGAGGGGAGGGGCTGTGGGTCAAGGGTCATAGTGGGGCATGGTTAGACAGGGAGGGGAGGGGCTGTGGGTCAGAGTTCACAGTGCTGCGCCATTTGGACCTGAATCTCCAGCGCAGCTCTGTGATGGCACTGCCAACCCTGGGGACCACTGAGCTATACCAGCCGTCCACTTTCTCTCGTCCTTTCTTTACACCTTTGCTGGCGCTTTGGTCCGTAGGCGCGAATGACCAGGGCACCTGCCCACAGTGGGACCAGCTGTCACTTGGGTCTGCCATGGTGGTGTCACACCTCAGCTGATTGCTTTGACCCCTCAGCACACATCGGAATTCCTTCATCGTGTCACTTGTCTGGCACACGAAACGCCATCCAGGTGCCAGAATGGGTCAGTGCCCACACTTCACAAATCACAGTGCCATGTGGCCATGGAGATGTCCCCTAAAGTGAAACCTGAACTTTACTAGGACAGTGGGAGGTCCTCATGTCCCCTTGCTGTCACAAGTCTGAGTGGTCTTGAACCCCTCGAGATGGGTGGGACACACTGGCGCTGTGAACAGGAGGAACTGGCTCAGGCAAAACCTGAACTTGGGCATCAAGGAGGAGGAGGAGGAGGAAGGATGGATGGATGGAAGGATGTGTGGGTAGTGATGATGATGGTGATGTTGGTGCGAGGGTCTGACTGAACAGGGGGTCTTCACTCACAGTCCTCCAGGGCCAGCTTCCTAACTCACAGGTGGTGGTCCTGGGTGAGGATGAGACTTGGTCTTTAACACTCGTACAGCTTGTTGCTGCTGTCATTTATCCGAGGGCAGAACAGGTGGAGTGTGACAAACGAGAGGCCACCAGTAGCTCAGCTGTCCCCAAATCTCAAAGGTCGTCGAGGTCTCTGCTGCACCTCCATGTCTCGCTGGTTTGTTTCTGATCCCATCAACTCTTTTTAGAGTGCGGAGGCGCTTGGAGTCTTAAATGGACGTCCCCTTCATTCCTACTGCTGTCCTCGAGTCCTGGATCTCCTTCATCGATGTCATTGAGGACTTTGAAGACCTGGCTGAGGTCCCCATGCTGTCCCCTCTGAGTCTGTTCCATTAGGACTGGACCTCAACTCCTGAGATGCTCCTGGTGGCTCTCCATGTGTCACCCTGTCCTTCTTGTAGTGTGGTGACCAGAACTGCTCACAGGACTGTCTCACTAGTGCCCCCTACAGTCTGAGCGTGACGTCCCTTGATTTGTTTCTATCCTAGCATTTGATTTTTCTTTTTGGCCTCCTCTTTGAATTGCTTAGATGAGGAGGACGTTGTGTCCACATAGACCCCTCGGTCCTTTTCAGGGGTCTCCCACCTTGGATTTGTACTCAACGTTCCTCCTCCCCTCGTGTAGCGTATTTTCTGGGGGTTCGCCGGGCCCTTCTGAAGCTTGCGCAGGTCTTTCTAGTAGATCGGGGTCCTCAGCTTTGGTCCTGGTGGGCCGCGGTGGCTGCAGATTTGCATCCCTGTCAATGTCCTGCTCAGAAGAGGTGGTCCTTGATGATGAGGAGTTCTGGCGCTCAGCACTCGTGTGGGCTCTCATTCATCCAGCACAGGGGTCAGGGGTCTTCACTCTCAGTCCTGGGGGGGGGGGGGGCTGCTACAGCAGTTTGTTTTTTGGTGACCCCTCCATAGTTGACATTCAGGACCCTTAGTTGCCCCTTTTTTTCAGTTTTATGCGGCTGATTTGAGGTCTTCCTGGTTTTCCACAGCCCTCCAGCCGACGTGGTCCATCATGAAGGGTCCGAGTTACGAAAAGGGGGGAACGTGAAGTGCAGGTCTGTCTGGCACTCGTATTTACTAAACGTCTCCAAGTGACTCACGTGACAAGGCGTTAGAAAGCGTCCTGCGGTGACACCCAGCGAAAACGACAAGTTCAGCTCTATGAGAGTGATGTCACCCCAGGCCACACGTTGACCCCTTGGTGACGTCTTGTAGCTTTTTGGGGCTTCACCACAAAGAGAACAAAAATGTCTGAAGTACTCGCTGGAGGAGGAGGAGAAGGAAATCCTAACAAGGTAGGTCATTGCGCTAAACGGGACATAAGCTGTCACCTCGTGTCACCCACCTTGAGAAAAAGACATCTGTCTGTGGGTCATTCCAGCAGATGGCACATCACAAGCATTAACACTGCTGTTATGAAAATCCCATACCAAATGAAGGGATCCTACTCTGTTGGCCCCTTTGAGTAAGACCCTTAAATTGAAAATTACTCACATGGGGGGGGGGGCCAGGGGGGGGGCACTGTACAATGGTGGACACTGCACTTGTTGCTGCAAAGGTCATGCAAAAAGATCATTTCTCCTATGAAAGCAATTCAAAATGGCATATAACATTGCACTTGCCATTCCAACAGATGGCGCCTCACAAGTATGGACCCTGCTTTTATGAATCCCATACCAAGTGACATATAACAGCATATGACACACACGTTGTATGGTGCGCTGGGGTCTTGATTGATTGCGAAGATTTCAACCCATCTTAGAAGGGTAGCGAGACCCCAAGGATAAGGGGGTGTCAGTGAGTGGTCCACAGAGGGGTCTCGTGAGTGTCGGTTCCACGGCTACTCTCGTGCGTCTCTCAGGTCGCGTCCTCTTCCTGTCCCTCCCTGTGGTCCCCCCTCATCTTCTGTGAGCTCCTCTTCCTCTGACGCCATGCTGGTAAACGTGCTGGCTTGTGCCAACATGTGGCACCCTCACCAATGACACCATGCTAGTCATTTTATTAATATTAACTTTTATTAAAAGTAGAAATGCGACAGAGCCGTTCTCCCAGGCCCCTGGCAGAGCACCCTGGCACCCACTGTGTGGCTCTCTGCTGGGTGTCTTCACTGCTGCTGCCAAACCCAGTGCCCACCTCCATGTCAACAGCTAGGCACTTCAGAAGCATTAAGGCACATCGGAGGGAAAAAGTGCAAAAAAGATTTAAAAAAATAATAAAAAATGAAGGGGTGAGCATAAGGCAGCTGACCAGCAGCGCTGTGCCCGCAGGAGCAGGAAAGGCGGCTGGGCAGGTGGGGTCCATCTTAGGGACACTTCATCCCATCGTCAAATTAACTTAGGGTATGGTGACCCCTTAACATGGCAGGGACAGTTTGGGGGTGGGAGGTTCTGCAGTGCCAGTCTGATTTGCAGTTCTGCCTTTCTGTATATGCAGGGGGGGCTTCACTTCTGCCCCATTGCCTCCCCACACACCAATTTGCCCACAGGTACCACCTGAAAGTTCTGGAATCTTCTAAGTGCTGGCACAGTAAGCCCCCTCCCCCCCTCCACCTCTTCAGTTCCCGGGCACAGATAGGATGTACCCCGAACGACTCTTGGCAAAGTCAGGCTGTGATTGGTTGATTTTCGTCTCTACGGCGACAGTGCACTTTTTGCCATGCATGCTGCACTGGATCGGGTTCAACGTGTTCACTTGGATTTTGCGCATCTCACTGTGAAGAAAGAATAAAAAAAGAAATGGGCAACTAGGAACAGCGGACATCATGACACAGAGGCTCAAGACAGCGGGCACCTACCCAGCATCTTCCAAAGGGAGCATAAAGTACCACCTTGCTGCACCAGGGCCTGTGCTTTGCCATTGCACCTGTGCCAGTGGGTGCCAGGGTGGGGTTAACTGTGTACTCTATGATGCCAACTGTTTTCAGAACTGTTGTTATGGTAACTAGTATATATAAATATATATGGTCCCCTGCCAACAGAGGATGGGTGCTATACATTTTGCACCAGCTCTGGGTACACAGTATTCTATCCAGCATAGGACATCCTGTGCCAGCCCTAAAAGAGACATCTCTAATGCCAACAGCAGCCATCATCATGGAAGCCCTGAGACTGGCACTGTCAGCCTTTCAGGTATTTGAGATGAGACCCCAAAGATGGGTTGCAGCAGAAAAGCTGGCAGGAGAGGCTGAAAACCAGCAGCATTTCAGTGCCCTCACCCAGTGAGCACCCATCGCCCACATGCCCTGCTAGGGCCTAACATATTATGGTTGAGGGGGTGTGGTCTGGGAAATGCACGTTACATTCATGACTAAAGGGGTGTGGCCTAATAAAGACAAATGAGTTTCTGAGGGAGGGGCGGGGCGTGTCTTTCCGAGGAGGCGTGGTCACACTGTTCAATGAATTCGTGTTCACAATGGCAGCCAAGTCAGGCCATGCTGTGCCCGCGGACAGCCAAAGACGCCACGTTCTGCCTTGCCTGTACCAGCTGTACCCCCACAAGTGTCCAATGGGCAGACACTTGGCTCTAATCTAAGCCAGGCCTCCTGCTTCCGCTGCTCCCAAAAACGCGAGAGGCAGCGGAGAAAGCAGAAAGTAGGTCAAGATGAATGAAGAGTCACATGGCCGTCTCCGGCGGGCTCCAGCGAGTGGGGGTGGGGTGCCCAGGCATCTGCAGAACGTCTCCGAATGGAATAGAAATGAGGGCATCCTGTGCCATGACGGGCACCGACCAGACGGGGACAGGGGAGCAGTACACAGACCAGGCAGGCCGTGGGCAAAGGAGAGCTAATGCAAGCAGGGCAGGCGAACGCCAGGCAGTTCAAGTGGAGGTGCACTGGGAAGGGACAGACGGCCACTGGTGTGCCCACATGGTGGCTGAGGTCAGGCATGAAGAGCACAGACAAGACCTGCGATGCCTCATTTGTATTCCAAGTGTGGCTTGGCGTTAATTGAGTAACCATCAGATAAATAGGAGCAGGCTTGTTACCATGGAAACTGCATCCGGAGGAAAGAGGGGGTGGCTGGGGGACAGCAGCAGCAGCCCAAAATCGAACATCCGCTGCCAGGGTCACCTTGACAGCAAAGCCCTCCTGACAATCTGCTCTCCTCAACACCAAAGCTGGCAGTGTGACACCAAGGCAGACGGCTGGCACCTCCGCTTCAGCGACTGTCTGGCATCTTTCATCAAAAGCTGCCTGAAGGTCAGAACAGAAACCTCACCACACAGTGGACACACACACACACAGAGAAAGGTCATGGGTTCAAGGGGAGTTCCAGTAGAGCGTGCCAGTGTGAGTGTGTAAACGTGTCTGTGTGCCAGTGGAGTGTGTGTGTACAATTCAGAGTGAGGGGTGGAGGGACCAGAATCTGGGGGGCACACACTTGGACAGACCCAGAAGACCTGAACAATGACCGAGTCAAGAAATGGCCGAGTGACAGTCAGTGGAGCCGACTTGACAGCTGACACAGTCAGCACAACATGGCAACACACAATGCCCCGGACCCTCGCACCAATGAGGTGTGCCAGCCGACAACCCAAAAACCAGAGGACTGGCGCCACGTGGGTTGCTCTTCACACCAAAGGGGCAAAACGCAAACAATTCGACCCTGGTGGGTCTGCAGAGCACAGGCTGCGTTTCTGTGGTATGCGTCTGATGGAATAAAAACACCCACCGGTGCCAGGGAGGGGCGCACCCCATTTGTGCCATTCATAGGGCTAGTCACTAAGTTTTTAAAGTTCAATCTGCTGTAATGAAGTCACAAGCCAACACTACTAGTGAGGCTCACTGGAAACGAGGTGACTGGGTGCCCACTGGCACAGACTTCAAGCGTCTGTGCATGGCACTATTAAAAAAAAAAAAAAAAAGGATATCCTTGGGAAATGTGTGTTGTGAAAGAAGCTGTTGGCACATCAAGTGATGAGCCACAGTTTGAGACAGGGACAAATGTTGCCACCCCAATTGAGCCCACCGGCTGCTCATGAGTGTCATGACAGTTGTCTCTCACCAGTAAGAGCACTACACCATAGTGTGCCAGTCAGCCTGATAAGCCCTCTGCCGTGCCACGTCATTGGGTCAGACAGCTGGTCGTCGGATGCCTTGCAGCACATGCTGAGGTGATGGTGGCACACAATCCACCTGTCTTACTGGCCCCCACATTTTTATTTAAGCAGATGGCCATATGGGGGCGCTATAGCTGGCAGCCTTGTTACTCACTATTGGCACTGATGTGACTCAGCGTGCCTGGGCCAAAGCAGCGTGACCATGTGATGTCAGAACAGAGTCAAGCAGACAAAGTGGCACTGCCTGTCTGGCTGTGATGGACAGATGGCACTTGGCGCCTCACTCCCTGTGCTGCTGCAGTCTTTTCTGATTATGCCCAGCTTCCCATCAAACCCTGGAACTGCCCCTTACCACTAGCACCGACTACCAGGGTCAAGCACAATCAAAGTGAGCACCACTGGGCACCTGACTGGCAAGGTGGAATACGGGCATGCTCTCTGGATCAAGCTGCAGACTGGTGTGCCAAGTTTTACAGACATGTGGCCTGGTCCAGCAGTGTGGCCAGCTGGTCCCCTAGACGTCCAGACCTCAAAGGGTCTTCCTGGCCCCCTGTAAAGCCCACCCAAGCTGGTCGTACCTCTTAAAGTGGCTGACGATGACGCCCACAAGCTCTCCTATGCGGCTTTCTCCAGCTGGCTCTATGCCCTGTAGGCACACGATGAGGTCACGGTTGTCCTTGGTGTGGAAGACAACCAGCTGGTCCTTCCCAGGTGTCACGCTGAGGCCACTAACCTGTGGGCAGAAGAGCAAGATGATGGGAACTGAATCAAAGGGTGCCAACTAGTGGGCACCAGTGGGAATGACACACCCAGATGATCTCCCACCACTTATGGGCAGTGGGTGGCACAGGGATGGCATTTAAGAGCTGAAATGGTGGAAGACCTTCAAGTGCAGACTGCAGAGGACACAAGAAGCTAGTGACCCACATGATGCACAGCTGGCCATTCAGGGTGACCAGCAGAATGGGCATTCACAGTGCTGAAGAGCTGGACTTGTGCCCCACTGACCACCGACGTGTATGACCACTCAAACCGACTTGGAAGATGCCAGGCGTGACATAGCGGCACCGCACTTCTGCTCGGCCATGGTCGTCATGGTAACTTCTTCCCAGGGAAGATTGCCATGGCAACAGTCGCGACAGTCAATGGAGGCAGCAATGAGAAAGCAGCAAGAGCTCGGGTGGCGCGGTGGGCCTCGTGGCCCCCCACTCACGTTATACAGAGGAATGCTCTTCATCACTTTGTACTGCTTCAGGGGGTCCATCTTGTAAAGGTGGCGGTCCGTGATGAGGATGGCACGGTCCTCTGCCTTGTTGAAGCGGTTTATCTGTGAGAGACAGAGAATGGCACAGAGTGAGGGTCAAGTGGCAGCAGGCAGGGATGTGGCCCATGGCTCGGGGTCTCATTACCTTGCGCACATGGCACGAGAAGAGCACATTCATGAACTTGTCCTTACGCTGCAGCTCGCTGGATGCCAACGTGAAGAAGCTTGCCAACTCTGGCCGGTCTCGTTTCTGTCAAAAAAAGGAAGTTGACAGGTGGCACAAGGGCCACACAATATGCTCAGGGTGATGGACAAGTGCCACCCCCCACCAATGGCTGACAGGCCCGCTTAGATCAATAGGACGTGCCATCCACGATGACATCTTACCACATAGTTGCCATCCCAGGCTCTCTGCAGCGCCATGTCTGTCCGTTGGCCCTTCAGCGTCTCCAAGGCTGCTACCTTTGCTCTCACCTTTGGCAGATCCTCGGGTGGCAAGGAACGGATCAGCTGGCCAGCCCGCCACCTGTCAGACACCAAAAACAGAGCAGAGCTGTGACACCTCGCCAGCTGAGCCCACCTGTTCTGTCACTGTGCCCTGTGGGCCTCTGATGGACCGGCATCCCATCCAGGGTTGGCTCCTGCCATTGTGTTGCCGTCTTCCTGTGAACCACAAGTGCATTAGGCAGCTTTGAAGATATTATGGGATGTTACGATGAATTGTGCCCCCCCCCCACTATTAGCATATTAATCCAATTTGTCTGAAATCCGTGAAAACTGACAGAAAAGGCGCACATCACAACTGTCCATTGCCATGAAGAACACGAAGGTGGCATCCACAAGTCATTTTATCTACTTATTGAACCCTGGGTAATGCCAGGGCAGCGGCTGTGCCAAGCGGTGCGGTCATTTCAGTGCATTTCTCCCGGGTGCCAAGTGGCCATCCTCGGGTTCATTCCCTGTCTCAATGATCTGCCTGCCAGGCGATGACGGTCCAGTGAGTGCCCTAAGAGAGCCTGCCCTGTCCAGCTTGGTGTGCCCAGCACACGGCCACCACGAGCGTGCGTGACAGCAATGACACCTAAGAGTTCCGATTTGTCTGCCTTTTGTAGAGCTTGGATGCGGCCATGTTGTTTACGGTTGCCATGGCCACGACTGAACATGGTGGCTCAGTACCCTCGGCATCCCCCTTTTGGCTCTTTGGGCATCTTCTTGCTACATCTGCTTTTGTTATTTTGAATTGCAATTTGGGTCTTTGGCGGTCGTCACTTTTGGCCATCTTAGTAATGAAGCCCACCCATATCTTCACGGCTTCTCCCGGCCAACGTCACCTTTCAGACGATGAGGTGACAACTTTGGCTCTGGGGTGTTAAGATTCACAGCAGAGTTCAACCACTGCAGCCATTCCTGGACACCCTAAAGGCTCTTTGGTGGGCAGAAGTGGTCAAAACTCAAGGTACCAGTGGGTAATGCCTGCTCAGCCACTGACGTGCCACTCGTCTTCTGCATTCTAAAAACTGTCAGCGTGTCACCCTGAATGGAAGAGCTGCCACAATGACTCCCCTTGGCGGACACCTCAGCCTGTCCCAAGTGCCCCTCGCCAGCGCCCCAGACCTCCGCTTGCTGTCACGACCTAAAAGAAGTGCAATGTGACACGTCACTAGTCCTGGCCGTCCACACATTTCACAGACGGGCTATGCTTACCGTGAAAGGCGCTATATACAATAAAGAGAGCGGCCCGAATGCGAGGGACTTGGGCACCCAGCAGCACTCGGAGCTCCGGCTCTCTTTGGAAGGCACCATGGACAGTAAACTCGGTGCACCAAACACCACAAACTGGACAAACGACTATGAAAGGCACTATATAGGAAATGCTGGAAACGGGGGGCCGGCCGGAGGGTCACAGTCCTACCTGCTGTAGAGCCCCTGAAGCGCCTCTTCAAACTTGCGAAGCACTCGAGGGGGAATCGGCCACTTGACGTGCTTCCCGTAGTCCTTCATGTCACGGACATTGTGGAAGCGGTGGGCCACCTCCCGGATGTAGGCCTTCACCTTGTAGCGCCGGTAACAGCGGATGATGATGAGGGAGGCGCGCATGCGGCGGTATCGCATCCTGGCAATGGTGCCCCTCCAGATCTGTGGGCAAGAGAATCAGTAAACACCGGGGAGAATCGGCGGTCTGCTTGGTGCCAAGATAGGTGCTATAGAACACTGCCAGGGCCCTAACAAGTCACTGAGAGCAAAACATACCAACACGGGGCGCCGGGCACGCTAAGGGCTTTGAAGACCTCGGCGATCATCATCGTCATCATCACCTCTGAGGGGGAGTGCTGTGTAAGTATGGGGGGGGGTCTGTTGCTGTAAATGTGTGCAGGCACCACCAGAGGGAGCTCTAGGCACACAAATGACTGAAGGTGGTCTTAGAAAGGCAGACCTCCCAAATCCACCAATCAGGAATGGTGTCAGAGGTTAGGGGACTCACTTGCTGGGAGGAAGAGCAGCCCAGAGCTTTAGGGGCTCAGACTGGCCATGTCGTGTTACATGAAAGCAGACAGGCAGCTGGTGACCGTCACTTGAGGGGGCCACAGGGGCAATCTTAGAAGAGAAGGACAGCCAAGTAAACTGCACCCAAGGTGGCCTTGTGACACTCAAGTAACAATAATGAAGGCTGACCCACTAGGGGGCGGGATTATTAAAACAGCACATTTGCATAATGGCCAGCCAATCAGGCCTTTGACTTGAGGGTCTACACAGAGACAGACAGGATAAGACACCAGGCCATCAGCCTGGCAGCGGGGCACATGCCAAAAGTGAGAGGAGGTCCACATGCCACCTCCTGAGCTGGACGCCCGTCTCGACTTTGTAAAAATGTAGCAAAGCTTTAAGCCCAAATTTGTGATGTTGGCATGTTCAGTTGTGGTGGTCACGTTCACCAAAGCACAACTGAGGAGCAGGGGGCATGCCTCAGGGGGCCTTTGTGATGAGTGTGAGTGTGAAAATAAGGATGGTGCCAACAGGAGAAACGGCAAGAAGAACGCAGACGGCCTGTGAGGCACTTTATGAACTGACTGCGTCACCACGTGTACACCTGGGGACAACAAAGTGGCACAGCGATGGTGGCGTGAAGAGAGAATCTGCTGAGCTCATCCATCCAAACCAGACAAACAGGTCACCAGATAAGATGTGACGAGAATCACCAAGACC
The DNA here is from genome assembly GCA_026402145.1 of Polypterus bichir lapradei. Lineage (NCBI taxonomy): Eukaryota > Metazoa > Chordata > Cladistia > Polypteriformes > Polypteridae > Polypterus > Polypterus bichir. The sequence goes on along the minus strand of JANRMT010062851.1, from coordinate 4,534,052 downwards.
ACCACCTGCCTTTGTGAATGAACAGGTGGGCTACAGAATGCGTGCAGGTAGATTCAGCCCATCAACTGTCTGCAGTTCATTCTTTTATAGCGCCCGCCCGGACTCACAGGACCACCATGCACTCTGCTTGCACCTCAGGGGAGGATGGGCTGTTGTGGGCGGAGTCTCCTGCCTTTTAGTTTCTCATAGCCACGCCCCCGTCTGTCGTGCATTTAACTGTTTCATTTACCTGAAGTGGCCCACCTCAAAAAAAAAAAAAAAAAAAACAGAGACACACACTACAGCGGGCACCCTCACCCTCGGGTGGCACTCACCTTCTGTAGGAAGAGCACAATGCGCTGCACCATCTGTGCTCGCTGCTCCTCGAGGGCAAAGAGGGTGCGGGGTGTGCGGATGAACACCTTGGTCTTCCCGTAGGCGCTGTCCTGCTCAAACCCGCTGGCCTGCATCAGCTTCTTCACGGCCTCTCGGTCCGATGGCAGCTCATGGTTTGGCCACGTAATGGTGGAGATCATTTTGTATCTGGAAGGAGACGTGGAGATGAGCAAAGGCCACTAAACAGCCGGGCATAGGGTGCTGTAGTGGGATCAGCACCCACAGTCACCCCGTGCCCTGTCTTGCCCAATACATGCCCTCCCCAGCAGAAATTATACAGGACGACACGGTGAAGTGGTCCGCAAGTCTCTGCCTGCAGCAACATGGAAGCTGGCACTTGCAGAGGAGGCTGGGGCCTAACATTGGCATACGTGAACACGGGCACCAGCGATAACAACATCTGCCACTTCCACAACCACTCAAGAAGCCCCCAGTGCCCGAAAAAAGCTCACCTCTGAAGGAAGCGCTGGTATGTCTGCCGGTAAGCAAAGCCCGCGCGCCGTACCCTGACGTTCTCCAGCAGGCCCAGGTACTCCACCTGATGGCGGCAGCGCTCCTCCTCGAAGAGCAGCGGGGACTTGAGGTCATTGGGCTTAATGCAGCGCACGTAGTAGGGCTCCTGAGAACAAAAGGGTGGCACAGGACCAGAGTGAGCAGCGGGTTCCGACCATCCCCCACTGCACAGCCCCTCTCCGGCACGGGACCTCACCTTGCATGCCAGCTTCTCCACAAGAGCGATCATTGAGTTTTTGAAGAGGGTGGCCGCGGTCAGTGGCCGCTTGGTCACTTCTGTGATGCTCAGCTTGCCCTCAGGCCACATGCTCTTCAGGACGGGGTTGGAGCTGAAAGAGAGGTGCCCACCTGTGAGGAGGTGCCCCCAACTGTAAAGTGGTTCCCCCCACCTGTAAGGAGGCATCCACCTCTGAAGTGGTGCCCACCTTTGAGGGGGTGCCCACCTGTAAGGAGACACCCACCTGTGAGGAGGTGCCCACCTGTGAGAAGGTGCCCCCATCTGTAAGGAGGCGCCCACCTGTGAGGAGATGCCCACCTGTGAGGAGGTGCCCACCTGTGAGGAGATACCCACACCTGTGAGGAGGCGCCCCCTGGGGACTCTACCGGGAGATCCTCAAAACTGCCTTCCTCACCTGTTGTACAGCAGCCGCTTGAAGTCCTGGAACAGAGTGTCCTTGTTCTTGTCAATGAAGCTGACGACCGAGTACCTGTGTGGAGACAGCAGGGTAGAGCCGAGCGTCACCTCCAGTAACACACGAAGGGGTCATCAGAGACACGGGGACTTACACTACATCTCCAGCGTAGTGCCGGATCCGGAAGTCTCGGTCAAACTCCAGGCTCTTGTCGGTGGGGAAGAGCTGCGGGTGAGAAGGAACGCTGGTGAGACTGAAGGACCACCAAACCCATTGGCCTGGCTGGACCACCCCAACTTGCATCCCATGCCAACACTGCCCCAAGCACCAAACCTACAGGTCCCCTCAAGGGGACAGTGGCTCCTGGGGACAAGTCTCAAGTATCTGAGATGCCACAGCTGACTGAGACAACACCAAGGCTGGCAATACTGGTCAGTGGAGCCCAACAGCAGCTAAGGAGGTGGGCAACCACGTTCAACTAGACCCTGAGCTGACAGTTCATAAGGTACAGTTATCCATTCCAGCACGTCATACGTCACATGATGGCTGTGTGTGGTAGGATGGTGGCAGTTTGTGATCAACGAAGAGATGGAAGGGACAAAATAAGTGACCTTGGTGACTTTGAATGTGGCATGACAGTTGGCGCTAGGCGTGGCACCACGAAATGGCTTTGCATGCACAGCTATTTCAAGGGTTTACTGAGAAGATGCTGGCAGATCAGGAATGACCAGCCACAGGAGACCCTGTGGATCAGAGGGATCAACGGAGGACAAAGAGCATTGGACAAGCCAACTTGTGGGACACTCCTTGACAAATCCCACCCGAACTCCACAGGGACATGGAGAACGTCACCTGAGAATGCCCTGCTTGTCACACTTTGTCTCAAACGGGCTAAAGCAGATGAACAAGAATCAAGAAAGGGCATCTGCAGTGGACACGGGGGCCTCAAAATGGGACCACTGAGGAGTGGAGAAAATGTGGTCTTTGGCTCGGTTTGGGTTCGGTCAGCTGAGCTTAACTAACAGTTTTGGTCGGCTTTATGGGCGAGTAACAAATCGGGGGCAATTACCTTTTCACACAGTCATGACTTAACAACATTGATTGGCAACACACAGACGGTCCTCTTGATCTAATATTACATTTGTTCTCAACATCCAAAGCGATTCCATGTGAGAAACTTATCGGGAGGGGGCCAATACTTTTTCACATGCCACTGTCACGTGGGCTTGGTGGTGGTGTTGTCAGCCGGCTGTTGCACATTTCATTGAGCTGCACTGCCCTCTAGTGGTCGTCTGCTGTAATGAGCCCCGGCAGCTCATAACTGAATGAAGTGCCCGTTCACGACGGAGAGGCGGGGGATTATTTTGACATAAAGGGGGGCTCATTCTGATATGAAGAGGGGGGCTCACTCTAACATAAGGGGGGGCTCATTCTGACCACAGTCACCCTATCAAGCCTCTTTCACACGTGCGTACCTTACGGCTTGAGAAGTGGGCATGCTTGGCAAGCTTGTTGTTGAGGCCCTGCAGAAACATCTCGTCAGTCACTTTGCCAACATTCATGCAGGCCTCATCCAGAATGGCGAAGATGCCCTTGTGCTGCTGCTCCACCAAATCCACAATCACCTGGTTGTTGAAATAATCAATCTGGGGGGGGGGTGAAAAGAGGGAGCAAGTTAAGCCCACGTGACCACAATGTGGAGATCAAAGTAACCCCCTGGCACTCACGTGTTTCCAGGGAATGCCCTCCCGCTGGTACTCCTCTTGCTCCTGCCGCAGGACCAGTTGGATGAAGAGCTGCTGCAGCTTCTCGTTGCAGTAGTTGATGCAGAACTGTTCAAAGCTGGGGGGGCAGAAACCAGGGCACAGTGTGACAAAGTGGAAGGGCACCCCGAGGGTGTGTGTACATGACAAGGCCCACCCAGCTCTCCCACTCCACATACCTGTTGTTCTGGAAGATCTCAAATCCGTAAATGTCCAGGACTCCGATGACCGTGTTCTTTCCATGGACCTTCACATCAAAGTCCTTCACCTCGATGATGTCATTCATGCGACCCACAATCCAGCAGAAGAGCCGTTCATAAATGGCCTGCAAAAGCGAGCAGAGGAGCACTTGGGGGTTCAATGGGCAGGCAGTCAGGAAACCCCCAGGCTGAGACTGGGACCCAAAGGGCCCACACGAGGCCTTCACTCTGCCAGACCCCCGGATGACAGCATTTGAGCGGCTACCTTGGCAAGGGCGTCTCGTCCATAGCTGGCCTCCTGCTCCGTGTGCTGCTTGTCGATGATATCCCGGCCCGTGGCCACCGTGCGGTACAGCAGGGCCTTCTCGACGTTCTCCTGTCTGGTGCCCAGCAAGTCCCCGAGCACAGACACCAGCTTGCTGTTCTCGATGAGGGTGACGTCCCCATCGCTGCCGAACTTCAGGTTGCCCTGCAGAAGAGCGAGACAAGAGGCCAGATAAGCGAGTGCCTGAGGTCGCCCTCCGCCGTTTAGCCGAAAAGTCCAGGGAAGGGGACGAGTCTCACCAGGTGCAGGATGGCAGCCAGAATCTTGTAGACCGTCTGGATCTCCTCTTGGGTGAAGCCAATCACCTTCATGGCATCTGCCACGGCCTTGAAGTCGGCGCTGTCATTAATGGAGGACTGTGGGAGTGAAGCACAGAGCTTCAGCCATCGTTCAGTACTGAGTCGGGCACCGGTGGCAGCAGAATGACAGCTGCTGGACCTGGCACTCCATCCACATGGAGCCACATGGAACCCTGAGCTCCACCTGGCGCGGCTGCCCTGAACACCGTTTAACGGTGCTTGGAGTCAGTAGGCCAGGCTTGGCTCTGAATGAGGGGCGTCTCCTCACCCAATGGGCTCTCCAGGTTAGGCACACACCTTGGTGGCCATTTGCCCAGCCCCCCCACTCACATACCTTCTTCTGTCCCCCAACTTGGATGTAAGCGTAGGCCTTGGGATCCTTCTGGATGTGCAGTGACCGTAGGAGTGACTCGGGACCTCCCAGTACAAGCTGAACAAAGGGAAGCACAAAGGTGAGTGAGGGGCTTTAGCGATCAAGACCCCTTGTGAACACAGCCAGTTCAATACAACAAAATACAACAACATGGTGGGGGGGAGAGAGAGAGAGAGAGAGAGAGAGAGAGAGAGCAAGCTGAACGGGTCAGGCAACGCAAAGGCCCACCCTGGCAGAGATGATGATTGGGGTGCACTTACTTTCTCACATGACTGCAGCTTTAAAGTGGTAAACTGTGAGTCCAGAGCTCATTAGGGGAAGGTGACCTGATGTTGTGTCCTGTGACCAGATCGGGGGGCAAGTGTGAATGAGCTCACTGGATCACCAGGACCAAAGTACGTGACGGACGAGAAGATCTCAAAGCGCATCCACTTCAGGAGTGCATGTAAACGAGACGAGAATTTTGGGGAGACGAACATCAAAGTAAATATGGAGAGAGTTATCACGTGATCTGCTGTGCGTATGCTAACCTCCTTGGGTGACCCCGAGTTTGACTTGTGCTCCCCTACAGGGTTAATAGGCCCGATTACCGCTCAGGATGGTATTCTGCTGCCATCTAGTGGATGAAGTAACAACATGCTGCCAGTAAAACTCGGGAATGTCTATGCGCTTTAATATTCTAATATGGCTCATCAATATTCATGAGTGGGGTGGAGCCTCTAACTTAAACCACAAAGGCAAACGGAAAGCCACAAGGCGGTTTGAGGACAAACTTAAACTGAACCATAGTTCAAATCGAGTGACAGTGACGACAATGTCAATTGGTCATCAGCCATTTACACTAAAAGAGACACCGATGCATGATAGGGCATTGTGTCAACAAACCACCAAGATGTGCCCAGTAAATTCAGTTCCGTGAAGCTGTGACAAAAAGGCAAAGTAAATTGTGATGGAAGGCAAAGAGAAGCAAGACGTTAGCCCCCTAAAATGTCAACGTCCATGTCAAGGGAAGTGTGGACGTCACCAAGCTTTGCCGTGGTAACCTGCAATAACATGTGGGCACGTGTCCAACGTGTGGGTCAGGCACTGGCATACCAGCCTCTTGTGTGCGAGCAACGGGGGAAAAAAAAAAAATAAAAGTGTACAAGGAAACGTGTGGCTACCGTCCCGATTGTGACACGGTGACAGTCTCATTAGTTTAGTTACCTCGAAGGAGGACCCTCGTTCTCTATTCTGTGACCATTTGCTGACACCTCTTCCCAGGGCACTGTCCCTTAGCGGACTGTTGTGACAAATAAAGGCCACGATGGACCAGCGTCCTCCTGCCAGGGTCCCGACTCAAGGTGGTCCCAAGATTTCTTTCTTTTACAATTTCATTTCTAGCACAACGAGCAGAGTGTCACAGGTAGCCATGCGGGTCAAGACCCTCTGGTATCGGCTCTTGGCCTTCGCTAAGGTACAGACTGCCATGTCGCCAGCTCGCCAGGGGCAGTGAGAGACCCTCGGCCACTGCTGTGTGTGACACGCGAGTGACGGTTGTTAAGTGGTTCGAGGTGTACACGTGACACGAGACAAACAGTTTGGCCATTTCCAGTATACATTTGCCCACCCATCTAAAAGATCCTCGCAGTTTAAAGCGCCTTTCGTGGACTCGTTCTTCACATTAAATGCCTGTCAGGTCTGCTTTCACTATTTGCCACCTTCACACCACTGGCAGTGCCATGTGGGCCACCCAAGGGTGACAAAAGAGGACAGTGGAGAGTTACAAATGGCAGAAGTGTGCCACCCAGACCTCACAGGACAGATGTGGTGACAAAGTGCCCCCCCCCCCCCCCCAGCTGCAGTGGCCCACCACAACAGAATCTGAGCCATGGCAGAAGGCCACCAGGGCAGATGGCAGCCACGCTCACCTGGTAGAAGGAGTGGAAGCTTCTCTCGCCTTCTTGCTGGACGATCACCCGGGACTGCAAGGGAGAGAAGGCAGTGAGAGACGCCATTCAGCGCAGTTCTGCCAAGGCAGTGGGTGGTCTAAGCCCAGGTGGCACTACGCTTACCTTCTCCAGCAGGTAGTTGTTGATGTGCCCGCCGATTGGGTCACCTTTGAAGTCAAAGTTGATGTCCATGTACTTGCCAAAGCGGCTCGAGTTGTCGTTGCGGTTGGTCTTGGCGTTGCCAAAGGCTTCCAGTACACAGTTGGACTTGAGCAGCATGTTCTTCACCCTGCAAAGTATCCGAGTGAACCCACCATGAGTGCCAGCCTGCAAATGGCACCCGTGTTTGGACACTTCTGGCTTTAGCATCATTTCCTATTTTTATCATTTAATGATATATGGCACTCACATTTCTATTTTAAACTACCACAGTGACCCCTGTGCCAGTCCTGGGCTGATGGCCGCTTTGTCTCTGATCACCACAGTGACTCCCCCATCCTGCGGTAGGCACTCACAACCCTTGACCTCCAGGGACAAAGTTGCCCATGCAACTTGATCAGAATCAAGGGGTAGACCCATCAATGCCCAACAGCTGGGCAGCTGTGGCACCCATGGTGACTTGTGTGCTTAGGCATGGCATTGATCTGTGCCCACCCAACGGCCATGTCCAGAGCTCGACGTGCACTCGCCCTGTGCCCCCTTACCTCTCGACTTCAGCCCTCTGGCCGGGGTTGGTGATGGCCGCGATGTACTGCATGATGTATTTGCTGGCTTCGGTCTTCCCAGCGCCACTTTCTCCTGAAACAGAGAAGCCACAAATAATAAAGCAGACCCTCGGGTCGTGGCACCCCACCACCTGCCCGCTGAAGCGCTACCCAAAGTCAAAGCAGTCCCAGGTCACCTGGATGGGCCAAGACAGCTCACCTGAGATGACAATACACGTGTCTTTGCTCCTGCGCTTCATGGCCTTGTACGCTGCGTCCGCAATGGCAAACAGGTGTGGTGGGCGCTCGTAAAGCTCTCGCCCCTTGTACTGCTCGATGGTGTCCCGGCCATAAATATTCATGGAGCGGTACGGGTTGACAGAGACGACCACCTCGCCAATGTAGGTGTAGATGCGACTCTTCTCAAACCTGCAAGAAGGAAGGGCAGAGCCAGAATGAACGCGGGCTGAGGATTGAGGGGTCCGAGGGGGAGCTGAGGGTCAGAAACGCAGCCGGGAGAACTCCTGGGGAGCCAAGTGGACAGGACGGTGGCAATCAAGTACCAGTGACCTCGGGCCAGTCCGTCCACTGAGAGGACAGGCGATCGATCAATGTCTAATCGGTAAGATATCACAAGGTGGACACAGGCAGGACCCCAAAGTGCCGCTGCCCACCATCCCACTTGGTAACTTACGGCCTCCTAATTTTCTGGCTCCCATCTGCGCCCCATGATCTCGCTGAAGCGCCCCCTTCAGGGTAACAGTTGCTATTCCCCCATTAATTCCTTCAAGACCCCTTCCTCTGTGCCTCCTCTTCACCCCAAGCTGCCTAAACTGAAAAGCTTGGCCACTTCAGCCTGCCAGGCTGGCACCGGACACTCTTGGCCTTCCTCTCGCACCCCAAACGGCTTATCTGGGATATTTACAGCAGCGTTTCACTTGAGGCTTCTCTAGTGTGCTGCCCACCTCGAGTCTGACCACCTTTGAGTTGTGCTCAACACAGCAGGAGAAAGAACAGTGCTGTGAAAAAGTATTTGCCCCCCCCCACCCCCCTTTTCACCTGGGTGAAAAAGTCATGGCACCCAGAGGGTCCATTCTTGGAAGGCCGCTAAACAAACAATTCCAGTCCCATCATCTCGAGTCCTTCACATCGCTACTGAGGAACTGTGGCTCACTCGCCTTTGGAGAATCGATTCAGTTCATTGTGAGCGTCATCTGCTCATTTCAGCCTCTCAGGTGGGAGCTGCCGAGCCCTTCACTTGTAGACTTGCTTTGGGCTTTTCAGCTCCTCATCCTGCTGCATATCCCACTGACCCTTCAGCTTCAGGTGATGCACAGATGGCTGCTCACACTCCTGGTTTCTTCCTTCACACCCCATCGCACCAGCACCTCCATGGCTTATTGTAGATCTGATGTTCTTCCAGACATGATGGGCCCAGCGTCATCCTCAGTGTTCTCCTTTTCAGCTGCCCCTGCTGTTTCTTTGCTCGGACTCTTGGAGGGTTCAGCTTTGCTCCTCTTTCTTGACAGGGGGTTCTGAATGTTGATCTTAGCTAAGGTCGGAGAGGCCCTGCAATTCTTTGGATGTTCTTCTAGAACATCTCAATGGAGTCGTGGCTGTGATCTTGAGGTCCTTATGCCTGGCTCCATGTACAGATGATGATGCTCACCTTGGTGTGCTGGATTCTTTGAAACGGCTTTGTCACTCTTTCTTTCCTGGTTGGTAAGTTTCAACACTGCTGTTCCTTATCACTTCTCAAATATCCAGAGAACCAACTCCTAGTGATGCTGTTGTGGTGACAACTTCAATCTCATGGTGACAGTCAACATGTGGGGACGTTTAAATTCAACATTAGTGAACTCTGGTCAGCTGTTTGAGTGAGTAATGAAGGGGGCGATTACTTTTTCACACAGGCAATCCAGGGCTTGGATAACTTTATTCCTCACATACAAGAAGTAGCCATTTAGGGATGGTGTCCTAGGGTTACTCTGGTTGCCTTTATCTAATGTTACTTTTTGTGTAAAGATCTGAAGCCATTAATTGTGACAAAAATCGAGGATACCAGGAAGGGGCAAATACTTTTTCACACCTCTGTACATAGCCTTAAGTCTTTTTAGTGAATGTGGCCATCTACAAGTTCACTGTGACTGCCATGTCCTTCTCAATGGAGGCTCTTTTAAGCACCGCCCTCCATGTTGAAAGGCACTATATGATGCTAAGCACCGCCCTCTGGGGTGAAAGGCGCTATACGTTGTTAAGCACC
>JANRMT010062851.1:4510264-4524664 GCA_026402145.1 Polypterus bichir lapradei | reverse complement strand
TGTTAAGCACCACCCTCTGGGGTGAAAGGCGCTATATGATGCTAAGCGCTTGCCTGTGGCACAGCACGAGTGAAGCGCTTTCAGCTCACAGCTGGCCTGGTGCCCGAGACGAGTGAAGTGATACCTTTTCTTCCTGCGACGCCCACCTCTCTGAATAAGGGTCTCATTATTCTACGGGTCGAGTGCGCGCCAAGAACAGCAGGCTGCTTTTCCCGTCACTCGCCGCCAGCTCCAGTAGTCGAACAGTCCAGACAGAGTGGCAAGAGAGGGAGTGCACGGCGATCAAATACAGCCACTTTCCCCGCCAGCATGCCAGCCTTTTCAAGCCCCTCAGTGAGCCCCCACCGTGGACGCTCATCTTCTGAGTCTTCCCCTAATTTGAGCTAACTGGTTGGGCACCACTCTGCCGGGCCACTTTTTTTCCCTCCCTCCCCAGAGGCAGTGTGCCCCATTGACCAGCAGATGGCATCGCACTCCAGCGTTCTCCTCTTTACCGTAAATCTTCTAATTGAGTGGCACCAGGTTCTCCCCCCCCATCATCATCTTCTGTGAATTTGTTGTCACCAAAGAGGGCCTGCAGCCACCTGCCCCGAGCTGGTAATGGGAACCTGGGGAAAAGTGGCATCTGCTCTGTGAATTAGCAAAACAATCAGTGCTGCACGCACCCAGGGCCCCAGGAGACAAAGTGTTTAATAGAAAATGAGTTGGCACATCTGCCAGGCTCTGTGATTTTAGATGGGCACTCCACAGGTGCTTTGGTTTGTTCCAGTAACTTTGTTCTTTTACTTACTGAGCCCCAGGAATAAAAGTGTCTAAAAGATGCCAAGTTTGCCCAGCCCACCAACACCATCATCACTGCCCAACTGTATCCTGCCCTGCACCCGGACCACCATACATGCCGAATGCCCCCCCTGCAGGCCTTGCAGTGCCTTAACCACTTGGGGAGACATGCAGCCGAGGTGCAACTGTCTCTCGGGCGAATTGTCTTGCGGGTGACGCTCTGGGGGTACTGCCACTTGACTGTCATACCAAATTGTGCCCGACTCCCAGCGTGCTCCATGTCATGCCTAGCGGGTAATCCCGACTGCCATGGAAGGCCTACAAGTGAAGGTGAACAGAGGGAACAAGGAGGCACCAGAAAGGCTGTATGGGGACCCCTGGTGGCTGAAGACGGCCCTGCGCTACTGTTGCGGTCGTTGCTGTTCCACTAGGCCATTCACTGAACTTTGTGCCCACCTGTGGATTTCAGGCATGGCACAGGCACAGGCGTATGGGATTCTCAAAACTTAACACACAGCCGTCAAACAAGAAACTGGGGCAGACGGTGCCACCAACAATGAGACAGGGCAGCACCAGACGATTCTGAGAGGTAACCCTAACCCTCACCTGGTCCCTCACCATCCTCGGGACGCTGGCAAAGCCCCTCCTGAAAGCTGGTGAGCCTGCAGCCGAGGGCACTGGCCTGTCGCGGTGGTGCCTAGGACTGGGGGCGCGGCCGATGAATCTGCTCCTCCACAGCGGCCATCCTGTAACACGAGGAGAGCTCTTCCGCCTGCCCACCCGCTCCCACCGCAGAGCCGCATTCCTCCGCGGGTGACTCAGATCCTGTCTAGCAGTCGCTCACAAGCCGCTTTATTTTTAGACACAAGTGCTGCTGCTTTGCAGGTAACCGATTCTGGGAAAAATCTGCACTCCTCATGGGGTCAAAGGGCATGACGAAACAGCTGGGGCTCACCTGGGGCTGCCAGGCCGCCATCCTGCACTCCCCCCCCAGTAACACGTGAGTAACAGCAGCAGGCCGTGATGAAGACTGCAGACTCAGCAAACCGGAGGGGCATCACAGCGGCCACCTGGCACCTGCCCAAGGGCCATAAAATAATAAGCTTCAGTGTCGGCCGGCTTTCATCCCAGCGGGCAGGCCGACTGGAAACGCTTCATCGGCGAGAAAAGAGGAACGCGCAATCCCAGCTCATGTAGCGCCTTTCACTTTACTGCTCCGGCACCACACACTTCTTTATAAAATGAGATGCCCAGCAGTAACCGAGGCGCCATGAGCATTCACTGTTCTTGTGGTGTTGGCACCAATGCAATTGCGGGTCACACGAGGAGCTGCCCTGACCACCTTGAGGAAGAGGAGGTTCAGCTTCAATGACATTGGCACGGGCACACAGCACAGGGCCATTGTGACCTGCATGTGTCCTCAGGACAGTGGCACAAAAATGGCACACAACTAACGTAGGGAAAGACGGTGACATACGGAATACTGTGTGAATATATCAGAATAAATAAATACATAGACACACAGTACATGTGTACACGTAAATAATTAAATAACAACAAATAAATAATAATAATAAATAAAATGAAATAAATAAAACTTAGATACACACACACAACTAAAGACACAACAAAAGTAGAGAAGGCAACATACAGAATACTGTATGAACGTACAAAAAATTTAAATACAAAGTATATATGTATACACACATATATACAGTAAAAATAAATATATAAATATATATACATATACAGTATATTATTGTCACCCATGGAGTGCCCTCTGGGATCACCTAAGGAATGTGGTACCACCACAAGACGACAGGGGGCGCTGTTACTTACATCGTCTCCTTTTTCCCCTCACAGCCTCAATGACCCGCCCCTTCAGAGCAATGAAGCAAGGAAGCCCCGCCCCTTCCAGTCAGCGATGCTCCCAGCGGGTGGCGTTTTATTTTGGACTTGACTGCCACAGAGAGAGAGTGTGTGTGTGTGTGTGTGTGTGTGTGTGTCCTGTTGAACAGACCACTATAACAGTGGCCGTCATATGCACATTTTTGTTTAAATTAAGTGGGCTTTGCCAGGTTGGAGCCCTGCCCTACCATTCACCCCACTACCATATACAGGTGGCCTTATGGACTCATCAGAGATACGCACCACCACTGCAGGACACAAGGGGGCGCTGTGTCACTGACGGCAATATTCCTTTTTCCAGCAACAGCTCAAAGAAGCTGCCCAATGAGGGCATCTGACTCCGCCTCCTCCTGTCTGGCAGTTATAAAGCTCAGATGCTGCCAGCAGGGGTCGTCTCATTTAGGGAAGCGCAGACCACCAGATGGACCACCCTACAGAGCCTTGAATTGTCACATTCTGATCAGGTGACAGGCCCTTCTTTTCTTTTATGTTATTTGTGCCACGTGTTTGATGTGGTGGACTGCTTATTAAAAAGGGTGTCCTGGGTGACACCCTGACGTTTCTGTGGTGGGTGTGTGTCCCCCTCAGTCGAGGACAGCAAATTAACAAAGACCCACACACACACACACATACACATACACATACACACACACACACACACACACACACACATACACATACAGGGGATTCAGCACGTATTCAGACCCCTGCCCTTTTGGCACACAGTTGTGCAAAGAGGCAAGAAGGGTCTTCTTCAGGGAGGTGACCACAAACTTCGGCTGAGATGGAGGAACCCGTCACAAGGGGCCCGGCGGCAGTTAAAGACATGTGACACTTTAAAGGACTTCGAGATGCCCGAGATGTGTGGTCTGATGAGACAAAAAGGAAACTCTTTGAGCAGAACATCAAGCGCCACGTCTGGAGAAGACCACCACTGCTTATCACCTCCCTAACATGTCCCTGTGATGAAGCACAGTGGTGGCAGCAACACGCGTTGGGGACGGGGACACTGCTCAGAACTGAAGATTTGAAGGATGTCACACCCCACGTTAAAGTAGAATGAGCCGACTCTGCCCTTCCTTCTACAGTCCCACCTGTCATTGATGCGGACCCCCAGGCACTTGTAGGAGTGGACCACCTCTACACACACTCCGTGATCAGTGACCGGACGTGGAGGCTCTTTGGTGTGGTGAAACTCGTCACCAGGTCTTTGGTTTTGCTGATGTTAAGTTGCTGCCAATTCTCAAAGTTCACCCCCCCCCGACTCCTCGCCTGTGTCTCGTCCCCCTCAGAAGTTCAGAAACCCCCCGAGAATGTCTGCCAGTGACCCGACCTGCTCTTAGATTTCTAGCTGGAGGTGCACAGAGTGACGAGAGGAGGACACAGGGCCGTTCATGTGGTGCTCCAGTGCTGTATTTCACACTCTGGTGGTCCACTCCACAGATAGTCCATCATCCAGGACCCCACCGGCTCCTCCATCTGCATATCTCTGAGGTGACCCCTTAACAGGGATGGCTGGGTGGTCCTGAAGGTCATTGGAGAAATTGAAACACAGAATCGTCACAGTGTGTCAGATCACTGCGTCATCCACTTCAGTCTGATAGACAAACTGCAGGGGGTCCAGGTGGTCTACCACTCATATAGTCCAGGACCGTCCTCTCAAGGGTCTTCATGATGTGAGACCTAAGTGCCAGTGGTCTGTTGTTATCAGGTGAAGAGGCGCCCACCTTACATCGCAGGGTGTTTTCCACAGCAGTGACACTTTCTGGATCCGTAGGGACAGACTGAGCAGGTGACAGAGGACACCACAAAGGTGGTCAGCCTTAAGAACTCGTTGAACTCCATTTGCTTTTCCTGCGAGTCCTCAGTCGTCTCCTTCCCTGGTCTTCAGTTATATGGATGGCCCACCCTGATGGTCAGAGGTGGCCATGTCACTGGCCATTCTGGTTGGCGTGGCAGGAGCTGTTGATGAAGCAGAGATGGTGACAGGGGGTCTGGCCATTAGAAGGAGGTGGCAGTGGGAGAGGACATCATTAAAGAGTTTGTCCACCCGCCCCTGTAGCTGCTGAGCCCTAATCGCTGGACTCCAGTAACGGCCATCATGTTATTCCAAGTTTCCTTTCCTTTTTCTTTAGCACTCACTCTGTGTCCTTCAGCGTCAGTGTCCTTCTGTGTCACCGGCTTTGATCATCTTCTCTTCTCCTCATTCAGGTGACCTCAAAGCTCCTCAGCAGTCCACGGCTTATCGTTTGTCTTGGAGGGTCCAACTGTGTCGACACAGTAGTTCATACGATGCAGTGACAGAGACCCTCGATACTATCCCCATGTGACTTGCACGTCATTTCCCAGTCTGTCATTCAGAGCCATTTCAGCCCCCCAGATGGTGGTGACAGGCTGCCATCTAACTGGCTTGTCACTGATAAAAGGCTGAATCAGGTTGTGGTCAGATCTCCCTACAGGTGCCAATCAATTACACATAAAGCCATCTTTAATACTTGAATACCGCCGGTCCGGCTTGTCACCTCCTCGAGTGGCACCGGTCACAAACTGATAGAAATTTGTCATCCTTTGTTCCAAAGCCACTTGACTGAAGTCCCACCTGCACATCATCACTAGAGGAGGAGTAGAAACTTTAGTAAGGATGATGTCATTTATGTCCCTGGGCGAATAACGTGGACGTCGGAGTTCCGTTCCGAGTTTGGTCCACTCCCTTTCACACCCTCCCTCCCTCACTCACGTTAGATGAGCAGCGCCCCCTGCTGTCTTTACTCACAGCGCACGGGGTCTCGGTCTGCTCGGAGAAGACGTCCAGCGTTAACAGGTTTAAGGCAGCTGCACTTGGATGCTCCAAGGCCGCTAGAAGTGCAGACGGCTCAGCCATCCAGCGTTTCCCGTTACGATGGACACGACGGCCCAGTCCAGAATCCTCTTCTCTTTGCTTTTGCACACACGGTGCCACGTCGTCCCCTCCGTGTGTGGACAAGCAGCTCCTGCATGTTAGGCTTACGGTCAGATGATCACACCTGCTACACTTCGGACACCTGCTTTGGTTTTCAGAGGGTCTCTTACTGCTTCAGGTGGTCCAGACACAAGGCAGCTGCCGGTTCCTCCTCGCGACTCCATCCAAGTTGGCAGGTGCCAGGGTTTGTGTGCAGTGCCAGTCTCAAATCCATTTCTCCGACTTCTAGTGGCTCCCGTCAGTGACAAGCCGAGCAACTGGTAAACAGGTTGAGGGGAAAAAAAAAACAGCAATGTGAGGAGAGCCCCGAAGATGCCAGTCCACCAACGAGTGCCACCCACTCTAGTGAGGGGGATCTGCAAGGAAGAATCAGACCACCAGCTTTTGTTTTGTTGTCCTCTTCAAGCAGGCGAGGACCACGGAGGCTCTCAATGGACCATTAAAGACGTCACTGACGAGGTCAGCTAATTGGCTGCTCCTGGCTTCTAAAATTCCACCTGGACCCGATGCCTTGTGCCCAATGCCAGAAGGGTGACCACCAACATATAGAGGGTCCCTGTGAATTCAGGAGTCCGCCAGCTGGCGTTCTTAAACTCTGGGTGGCGAGTTACCATCGTATTGAACGGGTTGTGAGGTGGCCAGTGACATTGCCCTGTCGATCGTCTGTGATACCCCACCACCACACTGACAATCGTCTGGGTCTTTAGAAAGGAATGTGTCACAAAGACACTAAAAAGGACCAAAAAAAAGTTTAAGAGCCCCCTGAGCTGCTCCTGCATCAGTTAAATAACAAAATGACATAACGTTAGTCCCACTCGGGGTCCGAGGGCAGCCGATCAGAGGCCAAGTGTTTAAAACAAAAGAAGTACATGGCATCAGCTGGGCATAAAACCCTGGTGGGCCTTCTGAGGGTGGCACACCCAAGCAGGTGACGCCAAGTGAGATGCCTGAAGCGAGGCCCACCTTAAGCCATGTTAGTCGAGTCCGGATGTCCCAGCCCCTCCCCGGCCCCCCATCCCAGCTCCTTCCCGATTACGACAGGCGGGCTTGATTAGCAGATAAGACACTGAGGGGGGACGCATCCCTCACTCCAGCAGCAGACCAGACAGCACAGATCAATCAGGCCACCAGCAGCACTCCATCAACAATGGCCGACGGCCGCCATCAAAGTGGAGGGGGGAGACGGGAATGAGGAGTGCTGGAATTTCCGTGATGCTTATCTTGTGCCTTACAGCTGGAAAAATGAAAGAAAACGAAGGGGGAAAAAAATAAAATAAAATAAGCGTGTCCGGGACGGTCCCATCACCCAGATGCCCTGCGCTCTCCTGGCACGAACGCCTCAGGATGCCCACTTTCAGGTTGTGTGAACTCGGCAGCCAATGAGGACTGGTGACCTCTATGCACCCTAGCCCTCGATATGTGAAGAGTCTGGGGAAAGGCGCTATATAGAATAAAGGTGGTCTGCTCAGGTCACACGATCTGTGCTCTGATTGGCTGATAAGCCCAATGGCTCCTTCCAGTACAAATCCGAAGCAGTTAGGAGTTGAAGGAGACGCCGCTTCATGCAAATTGAAACCACAGGAATTTACTGAGGGATGGAGGAGGACAAAGGCGGTGACACGGCAGCCAAGACAAACAGCCGCTGAGTGACGTCATGGCCGTCAGGACTTCCTCCAGTGACGACGCTCTGCGACTCGGCCAGGATTCACATGGAAGGAGAAGGAGACGCCCCCCCAAAGGGCAGTGGTGGGCTCGCTCACATATAGTCGTGAAATGCTGGGGGGCCATCAGTGGCATCGCCACGGCTCTCTTGATGAACTTTTTGTGATGTTCGTTTACGGCGGCGGTGG
This sequence comes from Polypterus bichir lapradei, assembly GCA_026402145.1. Taxonomy (NCBI): domain Eukaryota; kingdom Metazoa; phylum Chordata; class Cladistia; order Polypteriformes; family Polypteridae; genus Polypterus; species Polypterus bichir. Next base: position 4,517,167 of record JANRMT010062851.1, on the reverse strand, counting down.
TCCGATGACCTCTTTGGGTCGCAGAGAAGCTTCCGGAAAAGCACAATTTTAGTCTCAAATTGCCTGCACTCATCTAAAGCTTTGTGAGGTTCAGCCTGGGGACAAAGGGGCCTTCATTTATATCACAGATAGGCCCCCCCTTGGGAAGGCAGCTTTGACCTCAGGGACTCGGTCACGAGACAAACTAGCCCCCTGGTCCGGAAGGGTCTCTAAGGGGACTGGAAATGACAGGCTACAGCTTGAAAGAAGCCACTGAGCTTAGAGCCGGGTGGTCTCAGTAGGAAAAAGGGCCAGAGGTGGCGAGGGGACGCTAGGTGCCACTAACAAGGGGTGGGATGTCGGTCATGGTGGGCGAGTATGCTAAGTGGCCCACAGGAGATGTTAGGGAATGACCTGAACGTGGAGACCCCGGGGGCCCTCAGATTATTCCTTGTTTCTGCCCGTCTTTGCCCCTGTGTGTTTACCACCCGCGTTTATTACATTTTACAATAAAACAGATGACCAGAGACCCTGGAACAGGTGATGCCAGCGGTCTTGAAGGTTTCTGATGAGGGTCAACATGAGAGGACGCTGATCAGACTAAGAGAAGTGGGAATTCAGAGCAGAGTGTGGAGGGGGGAACAAAACTGGCCGAAAGGAAGGATGAGGAGGCGATGAGGGGAACCTCAAGAGACCACCGTGATGTTAGATGTGGTGGCCATCATGGTCAGTGCCAGAGTGGACACTCTTTTTAACATCCATAAATGATCCGATAATAGAAGAAACAAGCTGGTTAAGTCCGACGATGATATCAGTGCGGTGGGAGATCACGGGGAGTCAGCAGAATCGCTACAGAGGGGCCTGGACAGACGAGTGGACATTTAAAGTCAACTTTAACACATCAGAAATACAAACGAGAGATCTGAGTGCACAATGGAGGGGCCACCATATGAGAAAGACCTGGGAGATGAAGTGGATACAGATGGCCGACAGAAGCCAATAGCAAGGATAATGGCATGTTAGGTTATATAGCGCCCCCTAGGACTGCAGTGCAAGTCAGTGGAGGGCACACGGACCCTAATGAGAATATGAGCAAAACACGCAGATGTTCTGCAAAGCTCCATTCTACGTCGGGCCCCTCGCTATGGAGCACAAGTCGGGTAGTGACAGCTGAAGCAACCCCGAGTGTCATGGAGACCCCTAGTGCATTGGAGCTCCACTGGGCCCAAGGGGAGATCTTACTGCAGATGGGGCACCAAAAAGAACGGCATGCAAATGCCACACTGGCTTTACCCAGGCCTGGGATTTAGCAGTGTGCCAACCACTACATGGCCCTTATATGATCATCACTGACTTTAATAGAGTGGCTGCACATACTAAATGTATCAAAATGGCAATTTCAGTTTCAGGAATCTATCAACCTTAATAAAAGGAACAAATGTGTGTTATTCTAACAGATGGTGCACCATAAACATTAATACTACTTTTACAAATCCCATACCAAATGGAATATAACAGAGTCATATGTGTTGCATTTGTCATTCCAGCAGATGGAGCAGATGGAGCATCACAACCAGTTGCAGTAATAAAATGCATTGCTATTGTCATTCCAACATATGGTGCATCATAAACATTTCTAGTACTAAAGTGCACTGCATTTGTCATTCCAACAGATGGTGCATCATAAACATTTGTAGTAATATACTTTATTGAAGGCTGAAAAACACAAGGAATACTAGAAAAAGACGCAGGAGAAACACGTAAGGCAAGAGATGCCAAATATTTTTACATTTGTTTAATTACCTGCATTTGACATAAATGATCAACCACGACAAACTCCGCGCCACGTCTGTCAGTCAATACTGAGATCAATCAGCACGATTACATCTCCAAGTTCTGATGTAAGCCACTTGAGTTTCCTGTGCCACTCGTTTGCCATATTGAGATTTACGTTCAACTGCCAAGCAACCTTGCTGTCCAACCTGAACCTGCTGGGCAATGCCAGCATCCCACCAAAGTAATGCCGACATGGGCAGACAGAACTACAAGGGACTGAAGTGCCAATCGTGGCGGGTGAGCTCATTTGAGCTTTTTGTTAATTATGAGGACAGTCTGTGCTTTGCTGCAGTCTTGTCTGCCGTGGCACCAGAGGGCGAGGACGTGCCACATGCTGGTCAGAAGCGCAAGAAAGAATTTCACTGCCATCTGTACGTGAGACGATAAACAACAACTTCAGCACAACAGCACACTCCAGTATGGCACATGTCACCAGATTACTACTACTGTCCATCAGTCACAGCGCCATGTCTCGTCACTCTTTCTGCTATATAGTGCCTTTTCTTTCCATCTATCCATCAGATTTATTTAATGTCAGTTTTATCTACTTTACATTTATATAGTGCCTTTTCTACCTATTGTCAAACACGGGGGTCTGGTCCGACTGTTACACTGTGTGGAGTGGCGGCTCCAGTTCCTGTTCCCAGGCAAGGGGATGTCCCACCTGAAGACACGCCCACTCTCATAACCCCGCCCCTTCTACTCCAGCTGTCATAAAAGACGACAAAGACAGTGTGACACGCGTGCACAGGGGAGCCAGCTTGGGGTCTTTGGTGACAGTAATTACCCCACCGGACCAGGGGCTTGAGCTGCATACTCATGTCTTCTCTTCTCCTCCCTCTGCAGAATTGAAGATGAGCACCCACTCCATGTCTGACACCATTATATAGTGCCTTTTATCTATCAATCTATTGATTATATAGTGCCTTTTAGCTGTCGATCACATAGTTTATTATTACTTATTATTTGGCTAATTTATTTCCAGGTGGCACACTGGCAGGTGAAGTGACTCGATTGTGATCACACAGTGTCATTAGGGGACTTGAGCCTGCAACCTCAGGGTCCGAAGTCCAGAGTCTTATCCACGACACCATACTGCCTGATAGCCATTATATAGCGCCTTTCACCTCTATCTATCCATCATGTAATCTATTATTTCTTATTATTTGTCCAACGCTTTTATCCAAGGTGACTTGCAATATCTAATATCATTTCATTTTTTTGTTGTTATATTGGAGCACCGGCAGGTGAAGTGGCCACTCGCTGTTGTTAAAATTTAGTGGGTCACCGCTCTGATGACCACACTTGAATTACCGAAGGTGAACCCCACACCCCTCCAAAGTGCATCGCAAAGACATAAAGTGGGTCACTCACAACAGCAAAAAGGCTGCTGCACACTGGCAATGGACCACCGCCACCCCTACCTGTGGAGGAGACCCTCTGACGCCCTGTGTGTGTGTGTCATGTTGACCACATTCTCATTTTTGTAAACGTTAAGCCAATTGTTTCACCCGAGAACGTGTGACGCTGCTCTGTGGCTGCACTTGGTGAAAGGCGCTATATTGGACACTGACACAGAAAGTGAAACTGAAGACCACCACGACGCCTTCAGGTTAAATTGTACAATAAATGGAGTTTCCCACATTGGGACCCTCCAAGTCTTTGGATGCGTCTCTTGTTATATTTCAACACCATTTCATTCATACTGGAGTACTGTTGCCCGCGGTGCCTTTATATAGCGCCATTCCCACCTCCCAACCCACTTCCAGTCCCCATCCATTTTCTTAGTCTGCTTTATCCTTTGTGCAGAAGCTGGAGCCCATCCCAGCCATCATCGCACACCTCCAGGTCAGGACGCCAGCCCACCGCAGGGTGACGACACACACTGACCCCCCCATAATTTAGCAGCACCGATCCACAGAACTCCATCGGACTCAGTGGGGTCCCGGCTGGACTGCGTTCCTGAGCGCTTCGTCCAGAACACCACATTACTGACGGTGACCTTACTGGACACGTCACCCACAAACCTCACTGGAGCCACGTCGGGGTCTGCATGTGTCCCGGCAGAAATCTAAACTGCAGAGATGAGGGGTCAGGAACAACGCAGGTGACGTCATCATCAAGGGTCCGAAAGTGGAGCAGGTCTTAAGAGTCCACACGCCCTCCGATGGCAGGTGCTCTTTGGAGATCAGACTCGGAATCGGACCCTGCTGCTTCTACCATGGGGTCTCTACAAAAACTCTGGTGCCACTTTAAGATGGGAAGCCATCACACCAGTGCCCTGCCAGTCCTGCTCTGTGACTTGGAGACTCGGACCACCCTGGCCTCTGACATACAAAGGCCGGAGTCCTTCCTCCTACTCTGGCCTTACTGGTGCAGCTTTGTATGAAATTCCCAAGTCGCCATCATGGCCCACCATTGACTCGCAGCATACTGTATGTCTGGACAGACAAGAAAACTGCAAGGCACAGAGGCTGGAAAGGACCTCCAGGTCACCCCAGCCAGACTGGAATACAGCAAATTGGTGACGAGATGCCATCCAGGTTACCCTGGCATTGAACACGTGCCATCATGCCATCCAGGTGTGGCGATGTGTTCACCTAACCTGCATGTCTTTGGACTATGAGAGGAAACCAAACACAGACACGGGGAGAACATGCAGGCTCCACAAGGGTGGGCCCAGGACGTGACCCCTGGTCTCCCTGTTGCGAGGCCACAGCACTACCCGGCTGGCACTGACCCATCTACCTCTGTCCCTTTCCTCTCGACCAGCCTAATTCTTAGAGTGCCACTCCTGCGCCTCTCTCTTCCTGCCTATGGTGTCTGCTGTATGGCGGCGCTCACATCTTACTTTCTTATTTGTGGTGCTGCCTATTGGTCACACATGCAAGTGACAATGTCACAGTAGACAAGCACCACTCCAGCACTCCTACACCAGTCACATCAGTGCCATGCGTGACGTCATCTCCTTCACCACACTTTAGTGGTCCACCGACGCCTTCAGAACCCCACCAAGTATCTGCCGATTCCTTTTTAGCAGCCGTCCCACGAGCTCGACCCCACTATGGTGCGATGAGCTGAGCTGCGATGGGCATTTTCAGGCCCTTCACTTTGGAATGAGCGCGTCACCACAGCCACCATGGCCGCTGGTACAATTATAGGCACTGCGCCTGTGGTGGCCCGGCCTCCTTATCAGCCCCGCGGGTGGCGTCGGCTGGTGGTCCGTCTCGCTATCAGCTCTCATCGGCTCATTCACTCCACTGACCGCAAGGCACGAATAGTCGCTCACAGCTGATTGGCTGGTGACGTCACGGTCATGTCAAAGCCGAAGTCAACTGTGCAGGTTTATTTATGAACCCCAAGAGTGAAGGTGGTCACACAAGCCTCTGGGGTCCACCGGACAGAAGAACGAGGCACTGGGGGGCTGCTGGGTGGGGTCACAAGGAGAAGGCCGCTTTATTGATTGGTTTGGGGGATGACAGATTCGGGGGCTTCTTCATAAAGGACCATTACAGCTCCAGACCACCAGGTTTCTCCACCCAGAATTTGAAGTTTTTTCTCCAGTTGGTCTGACAAAACCCAAAGTCCCCCAACAAAGACCCTGGATCAGCCTCACTTGGTAAAGGCATCAGGCCTCCATATAGCGCCTTTCTCATGAGCGAGCTCTTATATAAGGAGGGTCTTATGTGAGATCTGCGCGGCACTCACAGTCGGTGACGGGCGAGACGCAAGCGCGCCATCAGGATTACCTCCTCCGCCATTCCCAGTCATTTCCATGTCTCCCACAGGTGGCCAGCAGCCACCGTCACCGTCAGCCTCCTTCTGTCCTTCAGGAGAGGGGCGTCCATTAGCTGCGTCTGCAGATTAGGTGGGCAGAAATCTGGCAGTGTGCCCCCCCCCCCCCCCCGGGGGGGAGAACCGAGGTGCAGCTCAAGCATTCTGCAATGTTCACCCACCTGCTGCAGGAGCCCCCCAGTCACGTATAAGGGCGTACTATAGGTGGGCTTGCAGTTCCACCCAGCCACCTGACTGAAGGAGAGCTGCCGAGTCCTTCCAGGAGGTTCTCCGGCCTAAGCAGGGGTCTTCTGTGGCTCTGTTGGAGCGGCCAGTGGGATCTCAGACAAAGTCCCCCCCAGCCAAGGCACTTGTTGTCCGGTTACGCCCGAGTCCTGCTGCTTCTTTCATTTTACATCTCCTGAGACCACTGGGCACTCTCAAAGCCTTACAAGCAGCCCTGGTCTGTGCCTCACCACAATTTGATGGTGGGCTTCTTCACGACTGACATGCAGAGTGAATTGGGGGGGGCGCCTTTCTAAGTGATGCCCGGGTTTACCGCAGGTGGACTCCGCTGAAGTCCGAAAAAACAGAATTGAAGCCAACAGGGTGGGCCTCAGCACAGTACGAGGGGCCACAGCAGAGGGTCTCGATACGTCTAGGAATGAGAGATTTCATGGTCACATGTGCTGCTGAGGTGTTGCCCGTTCCACGGTGGCATTCGGGTTGGGTGGTTCATCATGTGGTGGGTTAGGCTCCCCACTTGGTCACTGTTGTCACTTTGTCATTACAGCTTACTGAGTGTGGACTGATGGCAAAAATGGCACATTATAAAAATATGAGGAAAGTGCAGGGGTGTCAATACTGTCTCTGTCCACCGTACTTGACAAACACACACACACACACACACACACAGTGTGTCTTGTCGCACCTGTTTGCACAGCACTTGTCATTTTTCAAATGCTGGGCATTTCTCACCTGTGGCGCTCAGTATTTATCGTGCCTTTTAAAAAAAATGCAAAGATTTTATTAAAGGAAAGTCCCTGTGCAGCCATTTTAAGCAGGGGTAGCGTGTCATGGTGGTGCCAGAGCTCCCACTCCACCCAAATGTCTTTGTGGCCGTCCTCTTCCAATGTCTTTGTATTCCAACAGATGGCGCTTGACAAATACTTGTGGTAATGCTTTTTATTAATGCAAATGTTTGTGATGTGTAACTTTTGGAACAACAAATGACAATGCATTTATTAGGAGAAGTGCTTGCAATGCGCCATCTGTTGGAATGACAAATATAACGCATATCATGTATTACAAAAT
>JANRMT010062851.1:4490013-4509864 GCA_026402145.1 Polypterus bichir lapradei | reverse complement strand
TTGGGTTGGGGGGGCAGCATCAATGCGGAAACACAAGAGGCCTAAATTTAGAAGAAATGCGCCCAGGGCGAGGGAGCCAGCGCGTTTCCAGATTTCTTCACCCTCTCTCTCTCACACACACACACATATATTTATATAATAAACTACACACACGTATATTTGTTACATATCATACACTCTTGTGTGTTCAAAGGTTTGCGGTCACTCAGAAACGTTCATGATTTTGGTAGAAATTGATGCCCTTGACCATCAGGATACCATTACAGTGATCTGAAAATACAGCCAAAGCACTCCTGGTGTGCACAACAGCCGCCACTGCTTGACATGTCAGTTCATTTTGAAATTCAGTCATTTTGAATTTATTTTTTACAATTGGCTGCAAAGCCCCATCTTCAGCAGAAACTCCTCCAGTGTCCTAATGGTCACCTCCCTCAGCTCATCCCTAATTAGTCATCTTTATCAGAGAAACTACCACTCGGTTCACTTGGGCTTTAAGGTCCTGGCCTTCCTAAAGTTTAATTCTGGCTGAACAAAATGGCCAAAATGAAACAAATGGCTTGCTCAAGAATGTTTGTGATGCACCATCTGTTGGAATGACAAACACAACACATGCATCTTTATTATAAAACATTAGGTGTTGGATTCATAAAAGTTATGTTAATGTTGGAATGAGCATACCGGACAATGTGAGCATAGCAACCAGATGGACACACAGACACTCTTTATGAAGGTGGACATACACACACACATTTATTACATTCACCCTTCTGTGATGTTCAGATTTCACGCCCTCTGCCCATAGAAATGTCACAACAGCGTGTTGTTCACAATGGCATGCCATTCTGTGCTATTTGAACCCAATGACCCACAGACCACCACTGTGGAAAGTCCAGAAGACTATGAATGACAAATGATGCCAGCGTTCCAACAAGATGCCCTCTGCAGCTGTGGTGCCTCCACTGGATGAAGAGATAAGAGGGTCCAGTAAAACAAAAGGGGTGCTAGCAACAGACATCGGGAAAGCCAAGACGGGGGGCTCTTCCAAAGCAAATGTCAAAAAAAAAAAACCGATGGACAGAGGGAGGTCCACCGATTTTCAGCCATTGACAGATTAATGCTAAACATAAGAGGGTGACCGACGTGACCCAGGGTGCAAGCACCTCTCCTTCCAGGGTGCCAAGTCCCTGCAAATGGCTCAGGACAGGTGGGAGCTGATTGGGCACACTTGTGCAGGTGCGTACGCAGGTACGGGGGCAGACGTGGCACGGCCAGGTGAGCGTCTACCACTGTTGGTACAGTCAAATTACAAAGGGGCCCTTTTTAAATGTAAATGGATAACCGCAGACATTCTGCAGCCTGGTACGCTAACAGATGATGTCAACTGGCTTCTTGGAGCCCTGGCACGGCAGGCAGGCCGCAGATGATCTTGTTTGCTAGTTGGCACCACGCCGAGGCTGCCTCCTCCTGCCTTCACGTCTCCCAGGCACTTCCTGTGCAGCATCACTGCCGTCATGAGATGCCAGGGTCGAGCTGGCGGTGCCCATGGATGGCTTTGGCCTGTTCCACTCTGGCTGCTTCGGTACTTCATCTGCAGTCAAAAGTCAGACAAATACACCCGAGATAGGAAGCCGACGGCAGGACCCCCCACCCTGTTTGGTAACCACAACTCCTCGCTCTGAGAACAGTGATAGGCGGCCATAGCGAAAAGGGCCACGGTGATAACGTCATGTCACACCACAGGGTCTTTGTCAGGCTGAGAGACTCAACAGGAAAAGAGGCCCCTTAAAAATAAAAAAAATTAAAAGAGAGACACTGAATGTAACGAATCACACAAAGCCCAGCAGCTTCCAACTGGTTTAAATCCAGTTTAGGGGTCCTGGTGGGCTGCAGCCTGCCCCCCAACATGTGACACAGGCCAGGATGCCAGTCCACTGCTGGGCCCACTCACATGCAGACCAACACGGGGTGGGTGGGAACACACAAACACCACACAGGGTGTCAGAACATGCCATGCCGGGCACAACCACTGAGCCTCCATGCCATCCTCAGACGGGTTTAACACCAAAGAAACAAAGGATGACAAAAATGGAAAGTGAGACATGGAGCCTGAGGGTCCGCCATCAGAGATGGAGAGGAGACCACCTAAGAGGGACAACACATCAAACGGCTTGGAGGTCCTCCCACCCACTGGGCACATGACGCTGGCCTCGGGTGGCACACGACCTGTCAAAGGTACCCTAGAAGACTGAAGCAAAAGCCTGAGGGGGCCATTATGTGTCATACCTGGAGCCGAGGTGACAGACTAAATACAAAATGGGAGATACAGCCTGTAGGCCGCCGGACCCCTGACCGACACGTGTGCCACGTGTGTCTGCGGACCACTGCTAGAAAAGGGACCAAAAACCCAAACCTTAAAAAGCCAGCATTTCAGGACTTGCAGTACCAAAAGTCAACGTCGGCGGGCCTCTCAGGCCCCTCGGTACTGCAGTTCTGCCCAAGCGTCACACAGACGTCACGAAACTCGACTACACACTCGACGAGATCACAAGGCGGGACCCCCTCTGTACTGACTGGGGCTTCATGGTGTGAGGGTCACAAAGGGTCGACTGTAGTCCGGCAGCTTGGATGGAGGCTCAGCCCGGCCAGTCAGGGTGAGGGGATAACGGATAGACTGGGGGGGCACTGTAGCAGGGGCAGGTGAGCCCCCGGTATGAGGCGTGGCAGCGTCCCTCAGGTCTGGTCCCAGTTTGGACTCCTGCAGGGGGTGCCCGAGACTTGTGGTTTTGGAAGGGCAGCCCTTTTGGGGTCCCTGGGTGCCACTAGAGGGCTCTGCCAAGAAGAGGACGTCCCCACTGTGTGACCCAGAAGTGCTTCTGTCGTGCAATGCCATGGCACTGGGTGTAGTTCTGAAAGGAGGATTCTGGGGGTCCGAGTCGGGAGGAAGAGGGCCACACTTGCTAAAGAGGAAGGAGGACGAGGAGGAGGAAAAAGTGTAACTGTGCTGGGCGGAGCCTGCAAATGAACTAAAAAAACAACTTTATTCAAACCTGGCACCGAGTGTGGCGTTCACGGCTCTGAGGCGCCCCCTACTGGTCACAATGGCTATTGAGAGTGAAGTGCGGCGGGGTGGCACAGCATACAAGGGGGGGCCGGAGTAAAACGAGGGTGTGAGCAACTTTTTGGAGTTATTCATTGTCTCTTCAGAAATCGTTTTGGTTACGGAGGTCCGAAGGGTGGCATCGATGCCAACCCAGCACTGGCAATTCTTTGACTGTTTTACTGATGTTTGCAGGTGTGGCAGGTGTCAAGTCTTCTGTGTTCTTAATGAGTTATTCTAAGCTAAGGGGTTATGGTGGTTACTGTTGGGTGCTGAGGAACCGTCATGTGTACTGGTAATGCGTCACGGGGGGCTCGCGACTTTGGTTGTGGTGGGTCGCTGTTGGTTGTTTAAACAACTTGCTGCAATGATCAACCTCAACTAACAACATACGTCGACAATTCTGCAAGGTGGACCCCCAATCCCTCTGCACTGACGATCATCTGGCCATTCAGGGGTCTGGAAGACGCTTAAAAGGGCACGACTGGGTCACAATAAAGAAAAATGTAAGAAACCCTGAACTGAAGAGCCCACTTCTACGTTTGCGGTGGTCCTGTGATGACGTCCATCACACCGTCGACTTGTCTGGCTGTTTGGCTGACGGTCACTCTGATAGGTTACTGGGGGGGCATGCGGGTGTCCAGCTGGGTCTGGAGAGAATCATAAAAGTCAAGTCACCAGTAATGGCTTCTCAGAGCGAAGCGTCCCCCTTGGGACACACAAAGTACCATCAGTCCGTCCATCTTAAGTGACGAGCAGAGTCACTTGTCCTTCAGACAAGCAGCAGGCCGAGGGCCGCTGAGGGGCTCCTGAGAAGCTCATGGTGGGCTTCACTGTTCGCTCCTTTGGCTTTCCTATTTTCTGCTCTTACAGAATGGAGTGAAGCCGAGGGGTGAGACGTCGACACCAAGGCCAAGGACTGAGCTGATGTTTCAGCAGAGCCGGCTGGGTGAGGCCTCCATTGCCCAATTCAGCAGAACAAACCTCACGCAGCAGGGCAGGCTTGAGTCACATCTTTAAACTTTTCTCATAATGCGAGCTAAATAAAGAAAGCCAGGGGCACCAAAATAACTCCTTGTGGTGGCGCAGCACCGCCCTGATGAGGCGATTAATGTGGCAAAACAGAAACCGTCAAGGAGCGCAAGAGACGACACCCATCAAAAAACAAGCAGCAAGGGTTTATCCAAGGCAGACAGCTGTGAAGACTCGGCCCGCGTGATGCCCATCTGAAAGATGGCAGACAAACACGTTAGGTGGCATGAAAAACTACAAAAGGAGGAGGAAAAGCAGCCCATGAGCTGCCAGCCCTCCTCAAGGTTGAGCCTGGCACCAGTACACGCGGACCTCTTAGCATCTGGTCTGGCTCAGTGATATGGTTAGTGTTGTGTGGCACGGTGGGCACACAGAGTGGTAAAAGAGGCCGTGGGCAGGACTGCCTTTGTTTAGAGACCCCGCATGTTGAATGTGACCTGCCTACTCATGCCAGCTTGGTATCAGAACCCCTCCAGACCCCCAGGTATGTTTATTACCTGTGACATTTCAGTGCCCCCACTGTCCACTCAGAGAATGCCAATCGGACCCCGAGACGATCTCCTCACTCCACAAACAAATCCCACTCAGACTGACCAATCACGTCACACATGATGTGGAGAAGGAGGTAGGGGAGAGCGAGGGCTCACCTGGGCCAACGTCCAGCAAAGTGGGGTGCAGCCCTTCACCTTTCTGTTTTATGGCACGGGTGGCACACTGGTTGGCCAGACCACCCGAGACATCCAGCGTTCCGGCTTTGAGCCCAGCATCCGGTCACTGACTGTGTGACGTTTGGGTGTTCTCGGTGTGTTTGGGTAAGTTGTGGCCCTCTACTGGGTCTACTGATGTCACGGCTGTAGCCCCGCCCTCCTGACAGCAGGTCCGTTTGCTCGGCCCCCTCTCTCTCTCTTTCCGACATTGGAGTTTTGTGACCCTAACGCTAAGCTCGGCTCTGCCCTCCGATTCTCTGGTTGGTCGATTTTTCGTTGAAAATGGTGAACGTCGAGATGGCGTTTCATTTTTGTGATGTATTTTACCGTCTTCAACGCCACTTTAAAATTCTACCAGTCACTGACGAGGTTGAGTCTGTCGTTAGGGTCACGTCCTGCGTTTCTAGGGGTGTGGCCTACCAGGTCACGACCTCCGGTTTACTGGTGCATCGGGATGAAAGATCAGCTAGGAGCTCATTTCCTAATCCAATTGGCACACAGAGAACCTCACACCCCAAAGCCCGAATCACAACGCTGCACATCTTTCCCGATTTTTGACTTTTGCCTTCGGTCTAATTTGAGCCGATTTTGAATTTTTTGTTTTATTTTGGTTCTCGCGTGTATTTCCCATTTCGCCTGTCAGGTCAGTGAAAACGTAGGACATGCCTTTCCGGTGAATACCTCTTGACGTCTTTTGTCCTTCTTTTATTTGTCTTTAAGTCTTTAAAGACATTGGGCTACGGTGAGCCGGGGATTTTCCAGTTCCCCTCTCCCTTAGCAAACAGAATTCAGTCGTGACCCTTTAGGCCTGTGTAGGCCATGAAGCCTGCCTCTTGATTTTGTGTCTAGGCCTCTCTGAAGCCTTCCAGCCTGGGTTTTTATACTGGAGCTCTTTCAGAAGTGAACTGGGAGAGGCGAATAAAAACCAAACTGAGCCTGGCAAGCTCTACCCACAGGCTGCGTTACACCGGGCACATCTGCTTGTGCCACCGCCTCATTTGGCCTTCCTGAATGCTTAGCTGGGGTCCTCAGTTTTAGCTTTCACCTCCCTTCATGACTTACGTTTATTCGCCCCGATTGCTCTGCTCTCGGACCCACAGGCGTACTAAGAACTCGTCTGGAACCCGAGGCCGCTGACTTACTGCTGCTTTGTGCTCAACTCCAAGGCATCCACCAAGGGCTCATTATCTCAGCAGACCCCAGAGCTCCACTCCATGGAGGGGGCTGTCACTGATAACCTCTGGTCACAATAGGGTGACACTAGGGGGAGGAGTTATCCGACTCAAGTAAACCATGTGACAAAAATCTGCAATCCAATTGGCTGTCCAGCAGAAAGTGGCGGAGGTCTGCAGCTAGACCCCCTCGTTTTTCTTTCTTACTAACGGTAACGGATGTTAACTGCCGTAGTTCTGATTTTCCTTTCATTGTAACGGCTTTTAAATTGGAACTGTAAAGAGAGGTCGTGTGCGCGCCTCACGTTACATTTTATACGTTTAGGGGGTCATTGTGTCCCACGGACAAACTCCAGTCCGCTGCAGCTGTAAAACATAAAAATAAAAAGAGAAACTCACTCTGTACGAAATGTCTGAAGGCCACGGCAGTGCAAGGCGGACAGACAGACAGACAGACAGACAGGCAGATCTAGGCCACGCCCATATGCCACGCCCACCAGCCACACTTTCCTTTTCGGACTCTCTCTCTCTCTCTCTCAGAAACTCCACCTGAAAGCAGAGAGCTTTGAACAGACAGCCTCTACTTGCACTCTGATTGGCTCATGCTCAGTGGCCCCTCCCCGAGCCCCTCCCTGATCGGATCCCGCCCATTACATCCTCTCATTCCCCGATTGGTTGCCCTTCCCACATTCCAGCACAGCGGACATGGATGAGTTGTCTGTCATGGCGCTCGTTGCTTACCTGCCTGCGTCTCGGTGGCGTTTTGGAAGGTTTGAACGGCGCACAGACGCGCCAAAGGCTGACACAGTTGTGTGATAAGCCCTGTGGCTGGCAGTGCCACCGTCCCTTCAAGGACTTTTCTGCTGAAGTCCACGGCCAGTGCAGGTGATCGGCTACGGCACACGAGTTTCTGGATGTTTTAGTGTTGGCGGAGATAAACGACATGGAGATCATTGTCAGCTAAAACTGAAAAGGCAGCAGCGCGGTTGGGGGCCCCCAATCACGTAATGCGCAGATGCCGTCGGCGGGCATCCTGGAGCAAAAACGAGTACAGCTGAACGTATTTAACGCACGTGTGCGACCCGAGCGATTTCATTGCTTTTCTTATGTGCCTCACAGCCACTGAGAAGGGTTTTGTTTTTTGTTTTCTGTCTCCGTTTTCTCTTTGATTTCACGACGTCGTGAGCGCCGCACACACAGGCCCGTGTTTTTAAGGGGGACACTTTTTTTTTTTTTTTCACCCGTGTATTTTAAATGCACTCGGAGTCCAAAGCACTGCCCATAATGCCCACTAGAGGGGGTATCACCGTCAAACCCTGGCAAGTAATAAGGGCAGGAACTGAAAAACATGTTCAAAGCCGTCCAATCAGCATGAAGCTCCGCTGAGGACAACAGCACAACGGGACTGCCTGAAACACAAAGGACATCCAAAGCAATCAAATGCTGAAATAATGAACAGAATTCAGAAAACACACACGTGAACTCACTCACTCACCAAAACTCCCAGGCCATTTCACAACGGACCACCAGGAGCTGCGGGAGAAGAGGGCGGGTCCTGGCCGTGATTGGCAGATAGCCCCGCCTCTTGGGGGACCACCCACACAACACAGGTAAAATCAAAAAGGGAGAATAATCAACATAATCAGAGAATCAAAAATGAACAAAAGAGACCAGGAGTCGGGAAACGTACAAAAATAACGAGCAGAAAATCCAAAAGGACCGAAACCCACACGTGTGGATGTAGTGCCAGGAATTGTGACGGAATGAACGTCTGAATACCAGGACCACTCAAACCTTAATTCACTCTGGGCTCGTCTGAGCGCCCTGTCAGCTGGTCTGTTCCTGCTGTGAGCCCACCCAGGACTGCCAGGAGAGGCTGCAGCACCCTGAAGAGGACTAAGGGGGGCTCAAGAACGACAAGACACTTTGACCTCGGCCTAAATTCTTACAAATCGTTAAAATGACCGTTCACATCTCACCCTGTCCACAATGAGAGGTAGACAGATGTGAAAGGCGCTATATAACAGGCAGACAGACAGACAGAGAGAAATGACAGGCGCTATATGATAGATAGAGGACAGTATAATACAGAAGGATAAAAAACAAAAAGCGCTATATAAGGCACCATTGGATAGACAGACAATGAAAGGGGCTATAAAAGACAGATACAACATGCCTGACGTAAAAGAGAGAAATAGGATTTACTGTCTCCCAGTTTCAGTCAGTAGAAATAGAAATGAAAGACACTGTCAGAAAGGCTGATATGAAAGGCACTGTATAAAAGGTAGAAAGAAGTGGCGTGATGTAGTCAATGAATAAAGAGATATGAAGGACACAATATGGTACATAAGACAGACCGGCAGACAGACAGACAGGCAGAAAGGCGCTATATGATAGATCGATATGCGAAGTTCTATCGAACAGATTAATTGATTGCCCTTTCATTTGCTCCAAGCTGGGAATTTGACTTTTCGAGAAGTTAAAAGAGAAACCAGAAATCTGCAGGCAACTCAAAGGCCGCGGTCGCCTCCCCGGATTGATGCCGATGTGACATTTGCAGTGGCTTATGGGTCAACAGCGGCCATTACTGCCGAAGAGGACGTTTTCAGATCGTGACAAGGACAATGAATGCAAACGGACACAAACTGCCCGGTGGCCTTAAGTGCAGACCTGGCTGGCTGGCCAAGGTGGAGGGTCCCGGCCTGTGCCAGCACGGAGGTCTGACTCTTTTTAGGGGACGTCTACAAAGAATCTCAAGCCAGGAAGGCTGCAGACATTTGGAAGTCGGGTGTGGTCCGAGCTCCCCGCTCATCACAGGGTGGGCTTTTCATCGAATGCCCACACAGACCTGAAGTTTGGATGACCATAAAGTGCTCCGGTCAGCATGAGGACAGCAGGACGTGTCACGTACCGAGACCAGGCGTTTCAGGCTGCTAGTGCTCAGCCAGTGGTGGCCCAGCCCTGTGACGATGCCACAAATGGACAGACAGAACGCCTCACCATTTCAAAAGGTTCACAGAGCCCACTGCAGTCCTAGTGAGTCTGCCCTTCTTTGGCCTATCGTACCATCATTGGCATGTGGTCTTGGGTGGGTAACCACAACCTCACCACAACACCTTGACAAGCGTAGCCTTACAAGTGACATTTAACTACTGTGGCACCTCAGTGACTGGCAGGGAGTTCTCTGAAGATTTCAAGCATGCAGGACACAAAGCCCCCAGCACTCAGAGCAGAAAATGGCTGCCGTCCTCAGGATTTGGGGTCCTGCTCAGCTGAGTGCCCCCGCCTGCTGGAATCGTTCAGACAAGTCACCCGAGAGCACGGGCACTCTCTGATGGGCAACCCAGTAAACACGCGGGCGCTCTGAACTCTGTCCCTTTGGTCAAACAAGGAGGAGGTTCACCGATACTTTGGGGGGCTCCGCTGTTTCTGTCACTGAATGCCTTGACGATCATCAAACTGGAAGACCACCAAAGAATTCTGCAGGTATGATGATGAGTGGTGACCCCGCCAGGCGTTACTCAAATCGAGTCAAACGGCGCCTTTTGGCTCTCAGGTGTCCACCTTGGTATTCTATAGGTGACCCCCACGTGAGCACACAGAGGGTGCCCGCCGCAGTCACAGGGTCACCTGACGTGAACGGAGCAGCGGGGCTGACATTTGGACTTCACGACCAATGGCGGCGTCTGAGCCTCAGTGATGACACCAAAACTGTCCTGAAGCAAATAACGGAGAACTCCAGCCCCCCGCCCACGTCACTCCTGCCCCCCGATGTGCCTCGCCATCATGCAGCACCGCTTTCCAAGTGTGACATTAACAAGCAAATGGTGTTGGTGTTGGGGGGTCCCCCGTGACGTCCTGATTGCGTCCGTCAAAGCCTGAGGTGTTGATTCATACAATCTAAAGGATGGAGTGAGAGTCGTTGGGGTGGGGGGGATCCCCCGGTCGGTGGGAATCCCGAAGTCTGCTGCGGACCACTTCAGAGTGCAGTCAAGTCGTCACTGAGGTGTCGGCCCAAGATGTCCTGGTCACACTGAAGCCCCGCCCCGCCCGGCCAGGCCCCGCCCCACTGCTGATTTGGCTGTTTATTTAGAATCGATTTCTTTTTTTCATTTTCCTTTGGGGTTTTCACTACTTTGATGATTTCGACTTTGGCTCTCTTGGCCCAGGAAGTCGATTCTTCCCTTTTCTGACATTTACTTTGATGCCATTCACTTTTAATAACAGGAATCGCCGTTTTTTGCCCACCCATTGCTAGAGGCGGAGTCACCGAGGTCGTGACCCTGACATCAATCACACAAAAGGGTTAAAGGTCAGCTGTCAGCGCCCCTCCCCGTCCGAGCCTGCGGACTGAGGTGCCAGTTCTGTGTGCCGCCTTTTACTTTCTTTACCTTCTCCCGTTGTATCTTGCGGTGTGGGGGTCCTGAGCACCGATGGTCGTCCCATTGTCACCCCCCCCGCTGTTTCTTTGATGTTTTCTCCCTTGCAGCTCGTCCCCTCTGACTGTCTGCCCGTCTGTCTGTCTACCCCCCCACTCCAGACGCCCTGCTTCGCTCCTCCTTATCGTATGTCCTTATGACCTTTTCCTCTGTTTCCTTCTTCTTGCCCCGTCTGTGCTTCACGTTTGCTTGCAGGTTTTTCCCTCACTTAAGAGTTTTTCTCGCCCCCGTGTTGCCCTTCGCTGTATTTGATGTCCCGGTGTCTTTCATAAAACTCCGCACTTTTGTAAGTTTCTGTTAAGAGTCGGGCCGAAGGGGGCAGGGCCGTCAGCTGTTAAGCCCTCAGGTGTGCGGCTCACTATGGCATTGACAAACTGGCAGTGCCCACCTCGGCTGGCAGTGCAGATGTCAGCGGGCCCCCCCGGAGTTCTGTGGTCAACTCAGGTGGCTCCTTGAATTTCGTGTCACATCGAGGTGTTTTATTATCCGCTGGCCGGTCCCTCGTTCTCGTTAATGATTTGCAGCGCAGGATTTGCCTGCCTGCTCATTCCTTGGAAGTCGTTATCTTCCTCCACACGCGCACGCTGGCTGTTTGTTCTTCTCGCCTCGTTTGTCACCATCGTTCAGTTTTGGATTCCTTTCCTTGTCTCTTTGTTTGTTTGTAGAAGTGTCCCTTTGGGGTGACGATGGTGGCCGTGTCCTTCAGAGGACAGCGGTGACAGCAAGCGAGGGGGCTCGGCCGACTGGCAGCTCACATACATGAGGACTGTCCAGGTCTTACCTCACAGGACTGGCAGTGAGGCACACAGGAGACTCAAGCGCACTCTTTATACTTCAATATATTATTTAAAGCCCAAATGTCGGTGGCTTTGCACGTCTTACAGTAGGTGCCATGTCCATACCGAGGCAGCCCACCCGTGTACGCGCACCATGGCCGTGTAGATGTAAATGTGTTACTAGAGACAGCAGAATAAGGACTAGTGCCCTCTCCCTGCCTTGTACCCGCTGTGCCAGGTTCCAGCCCCCCTGCTCGAGCTGGATGGACGAATAGTAAAACAATCAGATGGCATCGTGCCACTTACTGAACACACAGAACCTGCTCACATGCCCAACACCTTTAACTTGTCTTTAAAAGGTGAAGTTCTCCAGTCCCACAGACTTTATGGAGATGTGTGAGTTGGCACCGTATGCCCACTGGGCACATCGTTGGACCACTTTGGACAGTCAGGTGCCTCTGTAACAGGAAGTCAGCTCCGTAGTGTGTGACCGACTGAAACAATGTCAACTCGATATATCAGATACTGTCACACAACACTCCACTCATGGAACCAGTAAAGTGCTCACTGGTTTAAAGCCTAACTGGGCACACGACTTGGCAGTAACCAGGGGCTCCATGGGCAACACCTCGGCTCCACTGTTACATTTGAGAACTGCGTTAAACTGCACTGAGCTGCTAAATGAAACGAAAATCCGGAAAAAAAAAAAAAACCAGAAAAACGAGAACATCATCTTTCGATGGGTCACAAGAACCCCCCGCAGTCATTTTTAGCATCAATGACACGTCACACACAGAGCGGCCACCGTGACCAGGGCTGCTCCATACGGGGTATTCGTAGACAGCCAGATGGCACCCGATTTGGCTTTTCACTGAAGATCCACAAACTTTATGATATGACGCCAAACAACAAAACCCCCCTAAAACAAATGACTGAAGAGAAAGAAAACGGCTGGCATGGCACTCCTGGTAAGGCGCTATAAAGGACCCCAGGTAGCATTTCATGACACATGTCTGCTAAAGTCCTTGTGCTGACATGTCACCGAGAAGATGCGCCCATTTGTTCATAATGGCACTCCGTTTTGTGTTCCTCTGCCACCTCGAGGGGTCCAAGGGGTGTCCCGTAACTGAGCCTGCCCCCTTTCAATCAGGTTACATGCCCACCCTGCACACAACACAGCACAGAAAAGCACACTGGCCATCACATGAAGGGGCGTTAAGGGGTGGGGGTGACTCCTATGAAACAAGGGGTCTGCTCTTCTACAGTTCTTCTGGGTTCCAAGACCCTCCAGCCTGTTCACTTGGTGGGCTGATGTTGACGTTTCTGCTGACCTGCGACTCTTTCCACGTATCAAAGGGACCACCAGAGGTGACCTCCGTTCACAAGTGGCGGCTGACACAGTGAAGCAGGACTTCCGCCGTCCACTGTGACAGCTTTGTCCGTGTGCCTCAATAACTTGACATCCTCGTATGCATCGCGGGCATCATGCCATCTTTACATGTGACACCGGCTTTACAGGTCACTGCTGTTGATGCCCACTGACCTGAGACCCAGGCAGAGATCGGTGATCTCATGACACACCCACCCTGTCTTTTCATGACCCCCTAATGCCGGCCACACCTTTTCAAGTTACACGACCTGCCTGCTCTGCCCGTGTGGGCACTGGACTGTCTTTCCTGGCACACGTGTCCCCTGCCTGACACATTCCCATGTCACACAGCTTGAACGCACGGCAGGTAGCCGTCCTTACACGCAGCCGCGCGGATTCGCCGGTGATACTCGGACACAGGTGACGCGGCTCGCCATCGTACCTCGCACATGCCCAGCGACTGGCGACGGCGTCAACCGACGGGAAACTTACCTCAGTTTGAGGTTCGCCATGAACTCCGGCATTGAGATCGTGTCCAGAAGGACGAAGTCGGCTTTCCCAAACTCCAAACTTTCGTGTTCGGCCATCGTGTGCCGCCGTCGTAGCCCCAGCGAATCCTCGCGAGCCTGAGAGTAGAGCGCAAGCGTGCCCGCCGGGAAGTCCGAGCGACGGTCGTGCGCAAACGGCGTCCCCGCGCGCGCGCGCCCCCGCTCCTTCCTTCGCTGGTTCGCTGTCTTCAACTTCTGCGCTCCCAGCCGCGCTCTCTACCTGCCACACTGCCACCTCGAAGTTACAGCAGCTCTCTGGCGACAGTCCGCCCCTCACTCTCTCAATGAACCTTCGCCCTCACCCCCCACCTCCCGGGATGCCCTCTCGTCGAACTGGCTGCGAATGAGAGCCGCCCCACCTCACCTGAGCGTGGATTGGTTGTCCGCCCCGCCGTCAGACCGCCCCGCCGTAAGGATGTTAATAGAGGCGCAGTAGTCAGGGACATGTTCACCTGCTCCCAAGTGGCCGTGGTCGAGTGTGTACAGGCGACACTTTGAGACGAACACCCTGCGCTGTCACTAGAGCGACATGTAGGTGTGTGTGTGTGTGTTTACAGAATCTCCGCACGCGCCCACCTTGCATCAGAATTGCGCGAGCCTTTAACACCGCCTTGCGCAGGTGTTTGTCACCTGTCCCCAGCAGGGACTATGTGTGTCACACAAGGAGACAGCTGTAGTATTTACCAGATTAAGAGCGAAGCGCGAATATCTAATGCCATGCGCAATCTCATCTAATCTAAACAGGGGGGCGCCTGACCCAAAGGTGCTCATGTCGGGTCCTGGAGGGTCGCAGCCTCTGTCGGTCCGCCCCAAATTCCTTAACCAGAACGCAGTTATTGTAACAGAGGCAGCTGCTGCTGCTCATGCGACATTTTTGTTAACTGGCTTGTTAAGATGCCCAACCCTTAACTGCTTCTTGCAGCCTGGCACAGCCACATTCCCTCTTTGAATTTGTGTCTCCATTTCCTGACAATTAAAAAGTTAGGGGCACATGGCAAAGGTGCCCTCAGCCCACCGTCTGACTCGGTCCCATCGCCGCCTGTGTGTTTTCACCGGGCAGGTATCTCATATAATAATAATAATAATAATAATAATAATGGCAAGAAATAGAACAGGAAAAAGGAAGGACTGAGAATTTCTCATCTGCCTCGGGCTACAAATCATTGGAATGATCATCAATGGAAGAATGAGCTGACTTGGCAGGGTAAAAGAACAAGCCCCATTAACGAGAACAGAAGCCCTCCAGGGCCCAACCTGAGGACCCCCGAGTGAGACCAGGGGCTCTCGGCTTCAGTTCGGGAGGCCGGCGGGTTTGCATTCCAACCTGGGGGCTTCGTAAGCCACGGCCAGTAGCGGATCGGCCACTCTAACGTCCTTCTCCTTATTTTTTAAATTAAAAGAGACGCTTGATGAGCATAGGAAAGGCGCTATATAAATCAGACGCGTTGTCCTTCTTATTACCAGACAGGTTGGACGCTGAGCTGCGGCTTTCTTTTCATTTGCATCTCGTGGAGGCTCATTAAGAAAACAAGAGACGCATAAAAACAGAGCTGGCAGCTGCTGAGGGCTAAAAGACGCAATTGAAGAGCTGAGTTGCAAAATCAGCTAAGTACAGGAGACAACTTTTTGTGAAAAGGAGAAAAATAATTTTTAAGTATTTGAAATGATATTTTTAAAATTCTTTTTGCAGAATGTTGGTTGTTACATTACTGAAGGTCAATTGCTGGACATCTCAGAAATCTGAATATTTTACATTTTTGTAAAAAATAGGAAAAAAACATACTTAGCAGGTTTTGATGCTAAATCAATTCTATTCCATAAACCTATAAGTAGAAACTTTCATCAAAAGTGCTCTGGATCTTGAAATATTTGTATTATATAACAAAAGAAATTCAGAGCTTTTAGTCTCTAAACTATTTAGCTAAAAAGTAATGCTAAAAGTCATGAATTCCTGTTAAGCATTGTTGAAGTAGTAAATTAAACAAGTTATAAGCAGTCTCTAGAATGTCAATATTCTACATCGTCTTCATCAGATATTTCAGTATCACTGTCTGCCATTGGTTTATTGTTCCAATGATTGGGAGGTTGAACTCTTTAACTTTTTCTGATCGCGGATTGTCCATATTGACTCCCATTTTGCTAAACAACATTTCGACACCCTTTGCTTTTACTGGATTAACACAACAATTCAGTGGAAGTGGGTCAGCTGACAAGTTTTTTATTTTGCTGCCACGTTTCACAATACTGAGACTGCAAGAGTCGCCCGAATACGTGGTCTTTATGTTTATGTTACTTCTTGTTATTTCCGCCACTCGAACTTTTGTCAAGTGAAATGGGAGCTTTTTTTTGCAGACTTTTGCAGTTACCCACCACAAGTTGTGAATTTCCCCTTGGGATTAATAAAGTATCTATTTATCTATCTATCTATCTAGTTAAGCACCTGCCAGTCTCTTCCTAAAACTCTGAGTGTGGCATATTGAGATGATTGGCTGGTGTACTTAGCAGCTTTTGGAACTAAACTGGTTATGTATTTAACAGGTTTTGGAACTCACATCAAAATTTATAGCACTATATTTTGGTACTTAGCAGGTTTTGAAGCCCAATTCAATGCCAAGCACATAGCCGAGCCTTTGATGAGTCACAACCATGCTTCACCTAAAGTTCGAAACTGAATGGAGCTGCTTAAGGAGCAATTAAATGGCGGGAGTCAAACGTTAACGAACAACACCGGCGTAGCAGTAATAACTGGCTTCTAATTAGGAATTTGGAATAACCCCCCCCCCCCCCCCCCCCACGGGGCGAACCTGAAGACCGCTGGACCAGACGGTTCATTAGGCCCCTGACGTGGCCTCGGGCTACGCGCCTGTCATTAGCCTGCGTGCTCGGAGGGATTCGGCGACACAAAAGTGAATCACAACATACGTGGCCCTCACGGCTTTCACTTCTCGACACCATCAGCTCTGGGGGTCGCCTGCAGGCACTCGTGTTGTCTCCGGAGTGCCATCGTCCGCTGCATCAGAAGAGCTTTAGCGACACCTGCTGGACGGCAGCTGGAAGGCAGAAAGGACCAGTTATGCAAATTCGGACTAAAAAAATGGCAACAGAAACGGGCGGCGCGTGCACCGGAGACACCTCTGTGGGTCCTTTCAGATCACAAGAAATTACATATAATAAATAAACTAGAAAACACACGTCCGGGGGGCACAGGAGACCCCAAAAGGCATGACGTCCTTGTTGAGGACGTCATATGAGAAATAAATAAACAGGATACATAATATTCAAAATATTAGGATACAATTATTTTACTCTTTATATGAAAGCAGAAAAGGGAAACCCGTCTGTCAGACGGCTGAAGAGGCACAAAAAGCAGGTGGGCACTCATCATGGACGCCGTGGCTCCGCTTCACTTCACTTCACTTCACTTCATGTGCTGATAGCTGCTCCTGGTCGAAAAGGCGAGGCAGCCCAGCACAGCGCCGAGGATCTGAAATCAAGCAGGGAGAGAGCGCGTTAGGGACCACCAAATGTCTGTGGACTGGAAGGTCATGAAAATCAGTCAAAGGCGCTAGAAAACCAAGACGGATATGCCGGGGTGGGGTCTTCTGAAATAAACAGCCAGTCAGGAATCTCGTCACATGCTGCACTAGTCCTGGCATCGTGCCTACTGGCCAGAATTAAACACACGAACAGCACCGAATAGTCGGAAGCCAAGCACGAGGGTGACGGAGCCTGTCCGGGCAATAAAGGACACAGAGCAGGAAATAACTCTCAACTCAAATCATGAGCCAAAAAACAGAAAAAATACAAAATAAAACCCCAATAAAACCACAAAGAAATGGAAATCTCCACACGGCCGACCTAAACTGTGCGGCTGACTTCACAAACGTGAATGACGGAGCTGCCAGCCATCAGACTGTCGATAATATAGCGCCTTTCACATCTATCTATCTATCTATAATTATAATAGTATTATATAGCGCTTTCATATCTATCTGTATGCCTATCTATCATTATAATAATATTATATAGCGCCTTTCACATCTACCTATCTATCTATCTATCTATAATTATAATAGTATTATATAGCGCCTTTCACATCTATCTGTATGCCTATCTATCATTATAATATTATATAGCGCCTTTCACATCTATCTATCCATCTATAATTATAATAGTATTATATAGCACTTTCATATCTATCTATCTGTCTATCATTATAATAAATGATATAGCGCCTTTCACATCTATCTGTATGCCTATCTATCATTATAATAATATTATATAGCGCCTTTCACATCTACCTATCTATCTATCTATCTATAATTATAATAGTATTATATAGCGCCTTTCACATCTATCTGTATGCCTATCCATCATTATAATATTATATAGCGCCTTTCACATCTATCTATCTATCTATAATTATAATAGTATTATATAGCGCTTTCACATCTATCTGTATGCCTATCTATCATTATAATAATATTATATAGCGCCTTTCACATCTATCTATCCATCTATAATTATAATAGTATTATATAGCACTTTCATATCTATCTATCTGTCTATCATTATAATAAATGATATAGCGCCTTTCACATCTATCTGTATGCCTATCTATCATTATAATATTATATAGCGCCTTTCACATCTATCTATCCATCTATAATTATAATAGTATTATATAGCACTTTCATATCTATCTATCTGTCTATCATTATAATAAATGATATAGCGCCTTTCACATCTATCTGTATGCCTATCTATCATTATAATAATATTATATAGCGCCTTTCACATCTGTCTGTCTATCTATTATATAGTGCCTTATTATCTATCTGCCAAGCTAGACGGCTACTATAAATATTATTTTTCACTTACAGATATCTAACACATGATGTCTTTATAGTCTGTCTGTCTACCTGGTGAGTCAGCTAGTGTATAGTGCCGCTCTTTCTATAATACATACAGTGTCTGTCTGTGTAGGTAGCTACTATACAGTGTCTTTTACACATCTCTATTATATTGTGTCCTTATAGTCTACATAGTCAGCTAGTTAGTTACTGTGCCATTTTTACAGCTCATTGTCCCTCTCATTACAATGGGGCACTGGGATCCACACAAACAGCCCACGGGGTAAGTGCCCTCTGCTGGCCTCACAAATACCCAGACAGTCTACCATCCAAGTACTGGCATGGTCTGAACATGCTTAGCTTCAGGTGGAGGACCTGTTCTGTAGTGTAGGTGTCATTCCAACAGATGGCACATCACAAACATTAACACTGCTTTAACGAATCCCAATTAAAATGGCATATCACAAAGATAAGTGGATATGCAGCACAACAGGTGATGTGCCATCCGTTGGAATGAAAAATGTAAAGTTCTGCGGGATCCCAACTCAGGTCTTATGAGATCAGTAATATAACAGAGAGATTTTCTGGTTAAGGTGTTTAGAGTTGTGCAAACTGAGGGCAGATGGTGGTCCGTGATTGGCTGCTGGCTTCTGTTAGGCTCTCAGGGCAGCCACCCCCCAGTAAAGACGGCTCAGCCCTTGTGGTGGGTAAGCTGGGTGCAGAACCCAGCAGCAGGCAGCCTGCCAGTGTGAAGGACCCCAGAGGTACCAATCCCCACTATTCTCTGTTGTCTTTTCTGGTTCTTCTGTGGTGGTAATCTGTGCCACCACCACCTGATCAATGCACCATGAAGCCCCCTGTGATGATGGATGAAGGTAGGGGTCTCTGCTGTTCACGGAAACCAATGGCATCAGAATCTTATCATGTGAAGCCTGAAATCAAGGGGGTCTGATTTAGGAACATTTATGTTAGGTAAAAGGTCCAGTAGGGGCTGGGTGGTCTTTTTCGCCCTCCTTGAACCCCAGCAGATTTTATTTTTTTCTCCAGATTACCTGGAGTTTTGTTTTGTTTTTTCTGTCCTCTGACTTTTCCTTTTTCCTTTGTTATTTATTCTTTAATATTCTTGCCTAACCCTAATTGTCTCTTCTCGTCACTTTCTCTTGGTCATCTTCTAAAGCACTTTGAGCTCCATTGTTGGATGAAACTCAGCTCTAGAGAGAGACATTGTTGTTGATCATTGGGTGGTCCTGTGCTGCGGACCCCGACAGGGGCATTTCTGAGATTAACTTGTCCACTCGCAAAATGGAGCCTTGAGGACCCCAAGTGCTTTTTGTGGACAATTTCACGTTAAAACATCGGCAGTTTGAGTTTTTGTCCCCTGACATATGCGAAGACCCCTCTGTGAGCAGAGCCCCTGGGTGAAGGCACATCCCACCGTGATTGAACATCTAGGAGTGTCAGCCTAAACCTCCGTCCTCTCTCTTTGTTATTTTGAGCTGGAGTTGCACTTTCTTTCGTGAATCCCAAAACCTCACCTTCTAAATCTGAACCTGATGCCCCCCATTGGCGAGTCTGCCCTGAGGCACCTAACTGATGTCCTGCAGATGGCAGTCATGTGGACTTCACATCCGGGCCGTAATTAATTTAAACGCACCCAACGGTCACGACTTGACTTGTTGTGCTGCACCTCTGCAGGAAAGTCAGAAAAACCTGAAATGGTAGGCAAGGGGGAATGAAAGGAGCCACTACTGCCACCAGCACCACTGCCACTACTGCTGCCACTGGCACCACTGCCACCTCTGTCACCACTACCACCACTGCTGCCACCGGCACCACTGCCACTACTTCCACTGCTGTC
>JANRMT010062851.1:4478396-4490003 GCA_026402145.1 Polypterus bichir lapradei | reverse complement strand
ACCACTGCCACCACTGCTGCCACCGGCACCACTGCCACTACTTCCACCGCTGTCACCATTGTCACCACTGCCACCAGCACCTCTGTCACCACTGCTGCCATCGGCACCACTGCCACTACGTCCACCACTGTCATCATGGCTACCACTGCCACCACTGCCACCACAGTTGCCACTGCCACCAGCACCACTGCCACCATTGCCAATGCCACCACTGTCACTGCTGCCACCACCACCATGCCACACACCAAGCGCAGCCCCAATCTGCCGGACAGCAGGAGCCTCGCCAGCCATCTTTGTGCAGAGATGAGGCCAGGTGAATAACCCAAGGAGCCGCCAGCCAAGCAAAGCGCCCAGATTGAACACCCCGAGGCGTTGGGTTACCTCGAAAAGCGCCAGAGCTGTGCAGGCCACTGTCACCCAGGCCAGGTTCTTCTTGAGGAAGCCTTTGAACGCATCCACACAACCCTGTAAATGACAAGGAGAGAAAACGTCTGCATGGCACAGCACTCGGGTATCTACGGGTTCAAAGAGTCACTCGTCCCCTTCTGCCATTTTAATTTTCGGGCCGCGGTGCATCGTGTCCAAGTTAACAGAATGCGTCAGCAGACGATGTCATACCCCCTGCTCCTCAGCAGCACTTCACAGCGCCGTGGAGGTCAAGACGGCGCCCAGAGGGGTCTGTGATGCCCCAGCAGACCCCCCGAGTCTAACCCAAGTGAGACAGACGTGGCATCGGCTCATGTGCTGCTGCTTCTCATGAAGGGTCCCTGCCTAGTTGAAGGTCTGATTTCCAAAGTTCAAACCTATGCTGGCCTGCAGCCCACCACAGAGAGCAGGTGTTGTGTTAGCCAATGAGCCCATTTCTGTTCACTCTGATGACTCACGATGGCTCGAATGCCATCATTGCCAGTTCAAATGCCGCTACCATTGCCAACGCTGGACTAACGTATCAAAACCATCCATGAAAGTCTCCTGTTCCTCGCATCATACAATCCACACATCAAGTCCTCCAGTTGTAGACCCCCGGCATACAAACACTTGTTTTAACACCTCCAGAGAATGACAGGAGCCCACTAACAGGAAGCCCCCCTCACAGGGCATTGTGCTTTTGAATTGAAGACCTGCCTCTCCTGCTCATTCATTGGTCAAGAGTCCTGTCTTGACATTCCAGTGGTCTTAGTGCTGCCTGAGGAGGTTTGGGGGTCAGCTCCTATCTGCAGGTCATAAGGCCCCTCGACAGCCACCCAGAGTGCCCACTGCCCGCTCGCCCCTTTAATGCCTCGTGTTGTACCTGCCACTCTCCTACTGGGAGATAAGGATTCCAAGAGACGGTGGGCGCTGTGGACCACATCTTGAATTACAAAACCCAATCTGCTTATTGGCAAAGAAGTCAAATAGCAAAGTGGGCACCATGGCTGGCGTGCCAGGCAGTCAAAACAAGCGTGGCACGACTCCTGCGGTCTACTTGCACACGACTGCACTGTCAAAGATGACGGGTCAGCAGTCCCAGATATTAAAGGGGGCATCTGAGATATGACAGGGCAACAAAAAGTAACTTTATACCCAACGGCCTTCAGGGGCCAAGCCCAGCTAAATGCCCCTCTGAGCCTGGCCCGCATGTCCCACATTGCACCTACAACTCACACCCGACTGAATAAATCGGTCAGCCCCTCGACAAGCTGCCTATGTGTCACCCGGTGATCACGGAGTCGACTGCGTCTTCATCAGAGGCTGCTGCCATGGAGGGGTAGAGGGGAGAAGGCAGAGGGTCGTGCCACATGGGAGGGTCTCACCTGCTGATAGATGTCACGCGCTGTCGTGTTTCGGCCGCAGTTTTCTTTCCACTCAAGGCAGCAGGAATCGGGAACAGAGCCGTTGTTTCTCCAGCCGGGACTGGCAAACCAGTCGGTGTAATTGTCGGCTCCGCAGCAGTGAAACTGAATCAGATAGAAAGTGAGGATGAGGAGGAACATCAAAGGAGGTCTCACAAGTCTGAAGAGACAACAAGTTACCTTAAACTGAATGTCGTCTATCAGGTCCCACAGGCTGGCGCTATATTCCCGAATGACTTGGCGCGCCTGCTTTCTGAGCTTCTGCTCCACCTGTAAGAGAAAAGGCAGAGAGGCACGAGATTGACATCGCAGACAGCCAATGAGAAGTGCCAGACGATGGGCGTGTCCTGAGCGCACTGACCTTCGAGCGGAGTGCATAGAGCACAATGCCAGCCAGCAGCTCCACGATGAGCACCAGGATCAGAAGGGCTGTGAACTGCAAGAAGACAAAGTCAACGACATGAGAAGATTTCCAACCTGGCAGCAATGCCCACAACAGAGGAACAAACTGCAGATGGGCACAGGCCCACCAGGGGGCACACTCTCGCCAAGTCAGTTTAGAGTTTCACTCACACAAACACACACAATGGAGAAGAGAAACACTACTACACTGTGGTTGACGGTAAAAGGACACAGCAAACCCAGGGTCCTGGTACTGCCAGGCAGCGTCACTGACCACTGGGCCACCGTGTCACACTTCCAATTATTTTATTTTATTTAAATATCCATACAATACAGAAAAAGGGAAAGAAAAAGAAACACAAAGTTCTGACTTGGGCACCTTCACTGGGCATCTGCGAATATTGAGCTCCGCTGATTTATTTCTTCACTGGTAGAGCCATCCATTTACTAAACCAGTGGGTGTAAAGCAGCAATTGGGTCTGGCCGGGTTGCAAATCCATCATGTGCCCACTGAACCAACTCAAATTCACCAGTCTACTTAAGGGCAGGAATTTGAAAGACCTGCCGGTCTGCTAGTGCTCTGACCACGGCTGTCACACAAAAGTGAACCCCAGGATGGCCGGAGTTGTAATGCAAAGTTCATCATTTCATTGATGGGTACTATGCCCTGTCACATATTGGCATCCCAACCCAGACCGGTGGCCTCTTTACCAGTTGGGCACCTGTGATGTGTGGCTGGCGCTGGACACTTGGGTGCCTTTAACCTGATCTCCACACTGTAGATTGCCAGTTCTCCAGGTGGCATTTGTTAACCCGGTCAGTCTCTGGTGTGTATGAACTTATGCTCTAATAGACTCTGGCAGTACAGTCCGCTGACCACTTCTGTGTTACTGTGAGTGGCACCAAGTCATTGGTTCAAACCCCAGCCCAATCCCTGTCCGCATGCCTGCTTGTGAATGAATGACTCTGGAGCGACCCTGAATGCACCAATAAGTGAGTGAGAGTGCCATGTCCTGCCACACACTGGCACCCCATACTGTCTGCTGCTAGCGGGGCCGCTTCTGGGCAATCGGCCCTCTAGTGGTCACGGCGTATTACTGCAGCCCCATGTAGTGATTCCTCCTATCTTAATTTTGTTTAGAAAAATGTGTGGGGAGCGGAGCGGAACACAAAGAAATGTTCACGTTGTGCTCCTCAGCCGCGCCTGCTCTGTCCGCACTCTGCACAGCCCAATCTGAGGCCCAGAGACGGCCCTGGGCGACAGCCCTGCGAACAACTCCAAGCGAATGGCCAATGATATTGTTTTATATCCTTTTCTCTTACTCGGCCTAAACGTTTACGGTCTACACAGTCCAACAATAACACGAACAACAACAACAACGATGATGATGATGATGATGAAGCCAATAATAATAATAATAATCCTCAAACTGCAGCATAAAGGCGACAAACATGGCGAAATAAAATGAAACGATCAAAACGGCAGCAGGACTGCAGCTCTTGAGTGATTTGCTAAAAGCTAATGTTACCCAAAGTGCGATCGTCTCCCAAATGGAGTCAAATTTGTGTTAAAACTTCGCAAATGTCGCCCTCTGGTGCTCACCGCCATTTGCGAGATTCGCTCTGGGCGCGCTAAAGCGCTTGTGCGTTTTTATTGGTTGGTAGATTGCATTATTTGCATACACGAGCATACGGTAAATAGGAATTGTGGGTAAGGATTGCTATTTAAAGATAATCATTATATTTTCAGTTTCTCTAAATGTTGTCATCATGTTAAGTTTTTGATTTATTGTTTTAATATATATATATATATATATATATGACTAAAATGTAACCATCATGAAAAGGCCCACGTTTAGCTGGTGGTTTGAAAAGAGAACTCTAGACTCCATGACGTAGTTTTAATAACGGTAGTTTTTTCTTTAATCTTCTTCAGAGAAATGTTAAAAGCTATAAAGACAGCCTACTAACAGCCCAATTCATTCTTATCTTCCGAGATGCCCCTCCTCAAGACCGTATTTTGTGAACAGACGTTGCTGTAACTCGGCATTCTCAAATTGTGAATTGGATGTCCTAAATACTTTGCTGTCCCCAATCCTGTCTCCAGGTCTCAATGTCCAGGTCTGAAGGTGACGGTTCCCCTCAAAACAAAAGGGGGTAGCAGGGTGCCATTTACACTTTCGCCTAAGGTAGGCTCTGGCTGCTGGGCTATAGACCCCCAGCTCCCCCGAGATCTAAATCCAGATGAGCACAGTTCAATGGGTCTCCATCACTCCCCACCTTTGCCCACATGCCCAGAATGGCACTCACCCACTGCAGCACATGCACTTCCTTTTTCCAGGTCCCAAAGCATCCCAGGAAGCTGATGATGGCAACAACCAGGCCGACCACAATGAGCACGATGGCGGCATGGGACAGTCCACTGCCGGTGAAGGCCGTGTAATGACCGTAGGACACATGAGAGACGGCCCCGATGACAATCAGAGCGACTCCCGAGGCCTGCAGACAAGAGCAGATCAGTTAGCAAGCAGTCAGGTGGGCAGAGATGGGCACCACGCCATCCGCACACTGCCCACCATTGTGAGATGAGCATGGGGTGAATTGTTTTCACCATTCAATCCATTTCATTGGCTTTAGTGGGGTTGATGCGGGCCGCGCAGTGCCAGCTTGTGTGATTACTGAGTCATGACTGGCAGCTGGCAGCAGCACAGCAATTAGAGGGCACCGTCTGAGGGGGTTTTGGAGAATAAAAAGGGGGCGGGTTTGAGCAATAGAGGAAAAAGAACAGAAAAAGCAAAGGAACAAAACAGAAATGGTCACTGAGTTTGAAGGGGTAAACGAGAAGGACGAATCGGGCAGCAGCCACACTGCTGGTAGGTTTATGGGGGGCCGGATGGGGTGGGCTACAGTTAGGGGGAGAGGCCACAGCACCACTAGAGTTGCAGTGACCGACAGAGGTGGCAGCTCCGGGTCTATGGGTACCAGCTGAGGTGGCAGATCAGAAGGGGGCGCATGTGTGGGATGCCTGCGGGTCCTGACGAGAACGGAGAATGAGAGAGCGGGCACAGCTCTGGATTTGACCTTCTCCATTGGGATTTTAGTGCGAATTTAGATTTCATGTTGGCTCATTCTGGCACTCATAGTTTTGTGGCACCATTACGGGTTATTCATTGAACTGTTTTTTTGTTGCACTCACTCTATGGAATGCACTTTAATTTCTCCACATTTTGAATAAACTGCCAACTTATTTTTGACAAGCAAGTCTCTCTGGTTTACCCTGTGAAACAGGAAGTGCCAAGGCTGAGGGCACACAAGGTATCACTTCCCCCAAGCCAAACACAGCACGTGCTCCATCAGATCTGAGCCCTGTGACAGGTGCCCACCTTACAAGAGACAAAGGCAACCCCAGGATGTCAGGGGGCAGCGTATCAGGAGACCCTCAAGACAGAGGGAACCCCACTAGTAGCCAGAGGTTGGAGTGGTCCTGCACATCACTGTGTGCAAACACAGGAGATACTGGGGGGAAGGATGCCCCTCATAAACCGTCAGGGTCACCAGGACAGGGCCGAGTGTGAAATGCTCCCCCCAGGACACTAGAGGGCAGGCAGCTCTATAAGAATTAGGAGTACCAGACCCTCCCCACTGAACAGGGAGACCAGAGAGCTCAAGTCTGGTATCTCTGAGGCCCACAGCCTCCACCCTGGAGGTCCAAGTACCAGGAGACACCTTCACGGACACAAAACCCCAAACTTAAATCACAATGTAACTGGGCAGAGCTTTGAAGGTCTGCAGCTGGACTCTACTGGCATTCATTGATGTCAGCTCCACCTACTGGGACCTCCTATGGGGGGGGGGGGCAACTCCACCTACTGAGACCTCCCACTGGAGTGAACTTCACCCACTTGGAGCTCGAGGGTGGAGGCTCTGGGCTGCAGAGATATTTACTTGATGATGGTGAGCAGGAGGCTATGGGACCTGCTGGCCACTAGGGGGCCCTTGATCTCAGTAAGTCATGTATGGGGTCATTATGTCCTGGCAACCTGGACATGGCACTTTGGAGCACAGACACCAGGGGCATTTACAGGGCTATCACCCTGTAGGGAAAGTGGGGTGAACCCAACTCAGGAAGTGCTTTAGGGGCTTGGCTGGACGTGACCATAATTGGGGGTTAAGCCCACCTTGAACCAGAGCTACACCTGAGTCAAAAAGTGGGTATCAAGATGGAGATCAGGATCAACAGCAAGGGGGTAGACAACATGAAAAGGGAAAGACAACAAGGGGGCAGGAGGGGGCGCTCTCAAAGTGGGTGGTGCCCAAGAGGCCCAGTAAGAGAAAGGAGTGCCCCCCTAAAAAAATGGAGGCCGCAAAGATGGAAACAGAAGCTCAGTAACGCCCCCCAACCACTACTCTGCTGCCCATCTGTTGGGGTGCCCACCCCTAAAGTAAGATTGAGTGCTTTCTTGTCACACCACCTGCGTCACTGCTGAACCCATTTGTCACTCTTTCAGCTTATTGTCTAATATTTCAAGTTGGTTTATAAGCAGTTTTAATCTAGAATTTGTTATGAAAGGCGCTATATGAACGCATTTGTCATCCTCTTCCTCATCTAGGAATAAAATGTGCAGTATGTGAAACAAATCGGGATGAAGGGTACGAGTGAGACACAACTAAGAAACAGTTTACCCTGGAGCCCCTGACAAGCCATATACAGACGTTGGCTGCCAGTCCACTTCCTAAGATCAGGCCAGTTAGTCATGCCAGCCTTCTTCATCCCGGTCCACCTTGCCAGGTCTGCTCTTCTGTTTGTGAGCCCACAAGCCCCAGGTAATGACTTGCTGCTCTTCTCCAAAAACCCTTGGAGGTCTCCAAGTCTCTCTTCAGACACCCATCATTTTATATAGCGCCTTTAACTTATCAATTCTGAATTTTACTTGAAATGTGGCCTTGTTAGTTTGTGCCAAAGAGTATTTAATGACAAGCTTCATTGTATAAAGCACCTTGAAACAGCAAACACCAGTGCATGGCTCTATGAGAACAGCAAATACTGTATGTGAAACTCTCAAGGAGTCAAACCGGAGACTTGATGATGCCGTGGCGAGCTCTAGTCAATGCCAATGAAGCCATAAGAAGGCCCTGGCACGAAGCAGACTTGACGGACCCTTCTGGAAAGTGAGGGTCTCAAATCCGGTGCTGTTGATCACAATTTGAAAGGACAAGAGAGGGAAACACCCTTTGATGGCAGCCACTAAAGAGACCATTTTAAATGAGTGCCAACCTTGCGCCCAACAGCTTTAAGTGGGCATGGTGTCACGGTACACACAAAATGTGTGGTCTTGGGTTCAAATTTAATTTTTATTCCTCATTGGTGAATAACCTGAATGTAAACTTAAACTGAACTGCCAGTGTAACGCCCTGTGAGGTGACAGGCTCTATATATAAAACACCAAGGGGCAGAACGGCAAGTGAAAGACAAAAGCTGAGAGACCACCGGACTCACCCAGAATACCAAGTTGAAGGTGATGAGCAGGAACGTCACGCAGCCCTCTTTACCCATCATGTGTCCTGCATAAAACATACAAGGGTGGTGCTGTTAGCTTTGAGGGCACAGGGCACACCTCACAACCCCTTATGCCCAGTTATCAGTCTCGCCCTTTAATTATTAACGCTTTGTTACCTTCCACTTACACCGACCGACTCCCTGCGCACGAGCTCACTGTGTAAGGCGCTATATTGACTGAAGTCCTTCTCTTTCGTAGAAATGGCGCTGGGGTTCAACTCCGAATGCTTGCACACCCCCCTGAGAGCCCCCAGTGCGCCACCTCGTTGATATTCTCCGTTGAAGGCTTCATAGTCACCAAAAAAATGACGAAAGAAAATCGAACGGGAGTGTAAAAGCCGTTCAGGTGCGCCTTACCTGTGAAGTGTGCACTAAGCCAGAGGGTCCAAGGGGGTCCAGCCAGGTACTCCGTGTGTGTCCGCCACCTTCGCCTCGGCACTTTTGATTGTCACGCAAACGAGCGACAATAAAGAAGAGCTTGAGATGCAAAGCAGCAGCGCGGAGGTGACGACCCACTGCTTTACATGAAAGCGCAGATAAGCCGCTCGGCGTTTGTGTCGCGTGTCCCTTGACAAGGACTCGATTGTCCAGGTGATGCCACCTGCGGCGTTATCTTCTGTACATGATACTCAGCTTCCGTGACGAATTAAAAACTGTAATAAGGGCTACAATGCATTGCGATCTAGAAAGGAGGAGGAGGAGGAAGAGGAGGTTGGGAATATGCACTGATACAAAGGCGCTACATAAAATTCCAAGTGCCTCATCTCCCTCGACTGTCCCATCAGTGACCTGACACGAGCGCTCCGATCACACACAGACGGCGGCGTGCAGGGACGGCCACGCGAACTGTTGGGGTACTTGTGCACGCGCGTTTCCATCTGGACGCGAGCCTGCGCCGCGCGTGCTGGTGGCTTTTCTGTCATCAATCGTTCGCCTTCAGTTGGTCGATGCGGACTTTGATTGGCAGCGGAACCGTTCAGTCCAAGAGTGCTGCTCATCAACGTGTCGTCAGCTACAAAAACAATGTCGTCAAAGTTTGTGTCTGCGGCGGCAGGGTGGAGGAAGACAAACTTTCATCAGGGCCACCAAGAAAAGCGGGCAGTGGGAGGCCATCCTTGTCGAGCTAATGGGATGGCTAACCGCCACCTAATTGTGGGGATGAGTGGAGTGCAGCCATTATAGGCGTTGATGTCCGTTAATGTCCTCGGTCCCGTCCAAGTGGCCGTTGCAATGGGCGGAGCCGTTATCTCGACACTGAGTGGCTGGACAGCCCAGACCGCTTGTGCACGGCGGAGTGAAGTATTTTGGATGATAGGACAAGATAGCCCACGAACCTTCTAGAAAGTCCTGGAATTTTTATTGAAACTGCGGAATTTATCGCCAGGCAGGGATCTTGGTGCTTGTGAAGTCATTGGCTCGTGGTGATGAGTTATGCAGTTCGCTGGCAGGACCAGGGACTGGGCGTGGCCAGATGGCAGACCCCTCTGATACTGGGGTGTCACTATAATTTGCAGGGTTTTAGTCCCCCCAACCTCCTCCGACACCCTGGTCATTTTCTCGTGCAGTCTTACTCGGACTACTCAGATTAAAACCTTTGCGATTGTCCTTTCAAGAGTGGGGGACCCCCTTGGGAGTTTCACGCGAGTCGTTCGTGTGGGTTAAACCGTCCGTTCACCAAAGATCAGGGGCTACATTGCATACGATGGGCAAGAAAATCACCAGCGGGAATACCTAGGACTGAAAGTTCAGGGGCAGGGCGCCAGAGATAAGGGGCAAAAACCCCTAATGCCACCCTCATTCTCGGTGTTAGTGATGCGAGGACACGTGCAGTTGCATTTTTGGCATGAAAGTTCCTATATGGACCTGGGAGGGTCGCAGCCGCAAGGGGCGTGGCCTCTCAGGAAGAAGGGGCGGGGCATCACAAAAGCCGCGCAGATAGCTCAGTGTGTTCGAGTGTGAATGTGAGTGTGAGAGACGATGAATCCCTTTAGGAGCAGAATTAGGGAGATCCGCTCCTCTATGGCTACTGGCGAGTCTCCAGGCTCATGGTGGCAAGGTGGGTCCACACTGATTGACTTTGGACCCCAAGTGAGTGGCATGAATGTGCGAGCAGAGGACACGGCAGAGGAAAGATCATCGAGCTGCATGGAAGGAGGCTCACGTGAGGGGGCGACATGGAGTTTCACAAGGTCTAAGGCTGGCAGCACCAATGAGGATAAAATGTCACCCAAAATAGTGAAGTGAAAAACCCACCAAATGAGCACCACCACCGAAGGTCCGAATTAAAGGAGACCACAACGTCAACATGGGACACGCAACACGAAAAGCTGAAATGCAAATGAATTGTCTGAAATGTCCCTTTCTTCTTCAGAGGGCGAAGTGCTAAATGGCATTGCAGGTAAGAACCGCACGTGACTCGTGACGACGTTCGAGGTGGCACCCTTCAAATTGTGTCACAAAACACCAACCAAAGGGCCCACTGAAGGGTTCAGCGTTCAACCTGAGGCAACACCTGTGCACACCTGAGGAAAGGTATGAAGAGAACACTGAGGATCCAGGAGCTGGCAGCACAAAAAGTCCAAAAAAGAAACCTTTCTAGATAAGAAATTGCGCTGGGCATGGCATGCACAATAAAAATAATAAAACTATAATAATAACGACGATATGACAGCTCACCTGAGTTCGCGATTAACATTTTAACAAGACGTTCAGTTATTGAGGCGACAGCTCATTTATACACAACAGCGCCATCTGCTGTGAACGAGAGCACTGCCCACTTCTTAATACAAAGATGACACTGACACGTCCCTGTGCATTCTGGTGCAGTAGGTGGCGCTATGTGCCTTACATGGTAAAGAATAAATACTGGCCTTATGGTGCATACATTTATGTACTTAAATATATAAAAAATGAGTCAGAAACCTAACCCTACACATCAAAAGGCATGTCATCCTTAAATGACAAGGGTCTGCCATCTGGCTCATGTATAGCAAGGGGTACACTCAGGCTCACTGGGCACAGCCCTGGCTGTAAAGTGCACTTCAATCCAGGGGTCATGCCCTTGGTTCCTCCATCCTCTAGAGGGCAAGTCTATCTCGCCTATTAGAGATCACACCTGACTCACCTGTCACTGGTCACACCTGTCTTTGCTGTCATTGGTTACTCCTGTCTCACTTGTCATTGGTCATTCCTGGCTCCCCTGTCATTGGACACACGTGTCTCATCTGTTATTGGATGCTCTGGACTCACTTGTCAGAGGTCAAACCTGGCTTATCTTTCATTAGCTGCACCTGTCTCATCTGTCATTGGTAACACCAGGCACACTTGTCACAGGCCACATCTGTCTGAGGTCACAACTGTCTCCCCTGTCAGAGGTCACACTTTCCTCACCAGTCACAAGTCACACATGTCAGAGGTCACACCTGCCACTGGTCACATCTGCCTGAGGTCACACCTGTCACTGGTCACACCTGCCACATCTGCCTGAGGTCATGCCTGCCACTGGTCACATCTGCCTGAGGTCACACCTGTCACTGGTCACACTTGCCTGAGGTCACACCTGCCTGAGGTCATGCCTGTCACTGGTCACACCTGCCAGAGGTCACACTTGTCACTGGTCACACTTGCCATATCTGCCTGAGGTCACACCTGTCACTGGTCACACCTGCCATACCTGCCTGAGGTCATGCCTGTCACTGGTCACACCTGCCTGAGGTCACACCTGCCACATCTGCCTGAGGTCACACCTGTCACTGGTCACACCTGCCATACCTGCCTGAGGTCACACCTGTCACTGGTCACACCTGCCTGAGGTCA
>JANRMT010062851.1:4463399-4478296 GCA_026402145.1 Polypterus bichir lapradei | reverse complement strand
CACACCTGTCACTGGTCACACCTGCCACACCTGCCTGAGGTCACACTGTCACTGGTCACACCTGCCTGAGGTCACACTTGTCACTGGTCACATCTGCCTGAGGTCACACCTGTCACTGGTCACACCTGCCACACCTGCCTGAGGTCACACTGTCACTGGTCATACCTGCCTGAGGTCACACTGTCACTGGTCACACCTGCCACACCTGCCTGAGGTCACACTGTCACTGGTTACACCTGCCTGAGGTCACACTTGTCACTGGTCACACCTGCCATACCTGCCTGAGGTCACACTGTCACTGGTCACACCTGCCTGAGGTCACACCTGTCACTGGTCACACCTGCCTGAGGTCATGTCTGTTACTGGTCACACCTGCCTGAGGTCACACCTGTCACTGGTCACACTGTCACTGGTCACACCTGCCTGAGGTCACACTGTCACTGGTCACATCTGCCTGAGGTCACACCTGTCACTGGTCACACCTGGCTCTTCACCCCGTCCTCTTCTCTCTCTCTCACTATTTCTCCTTCCAGTTTGTTGAGTTCCTTTTTTCTGGTTTCCTCTTTGTTCTCCTCATTTTGCTTCACGGCTTGACGTGTGGTCTGCTGCGGCTCCGTAGGACGTGCTGATCTGAGAGCCGCGAGTTGCTCTGACCGCCACGACTCCTCACCCGACCCCTGTGATTGGCTGACCAGTTGGCCTGCCAGTGACCGGCCCTTCATTCTGGACAAAGAGTGAATCAGACAATTGTGCAGCAGCGGCAGCTGTGTGTTTATTGGCGGGCAGGCGCGGGCGTGGCGCCACCTTTAACTTGTGCTCTGCTGCTGTGACCTTTGAACAAGAAGTTGTGTCGGTTAGTGAACTAAGGAAGTGGCAGAGAGACCTGTAGTGACAAAGGACAGGAGTCCCTTGGGGTGAGTAGAGCTATTAACAGTGTCATTGAAGTGCCAGACATGAGGTGGTAGTGCCAGGCGGGCAGTGAACTCAGCCAGTGTGAAGCAGTGACTGTCAGAGATAACAATGAGGGTGCACGGGAGGCACAAGATGTCAACGTGTGTGGGCGGCACAGCGCAGGAGTGACACGCCAGGCCGATGGACAGCGGGGAGGTCAGCTGATACTGGGGTGACCGGAGGGTGGCATCTGCAGGTCCATGCCAGCCACATTTAGTCAAGAAATGGCAACCGTCGATTTGGACAGCTCCTTTCCAACATCGAGTTGGAATTCATGTGCTTGTCTGTGTAGCTCTGTTTATTCATTCAGTCGTCACCACTGAGGTGACTGTCACTTCAGAGTCTTTGACTATCAAGCTTTAGTGAGACATGTTGGGGGTGGGGGGGTATGGCAGGTGGCCCCAGGGCCATGCATGGTGTCAGAGGTGGGATTATGAAACCATTCTTTGGTTTAAGTTTATTCCGTTAGTCCATTCATGTTTGCTGCATATAGCGCCTTTCATGTGTCCCCACCCTTGGACTTTCCTTGTGGAGCAGAAACAGAGGCTGAGACAGACATGGCGGACCTGAAGAACTCTGTGAAGTGTGCAGTCACAGGGCCAGCAGCTCAAGTCCTGATGCCAGGTACCAGCGCCCCCCGCAGGTCTGTGACCTAAACCTCAAGTGAGCCACCTTGGGCAGACCAGTGGGGGCAGAGCAGCAGTGGGCAAAGTGACAGAGAAAGAGGTTGGTGATTCCTCAATGGGCCACCTTGGTGGGACAGCATGACTGAGGGCGGGCCATCAAGTTTAACAAAACACCCACCACATCTGGATGTCCACCCCGAGTCTCCCAGGACAGACCTTCCGGTGACCACAGGACACCCAGGAGCCTGAAGATCTTCATCTGATGTTGGACTTTCCTCTCATTCCGGGCCACTGCCCTCTCCATCCAACATCAGTTCATATACTCAAGATGACAGACCCTCCTGTTCCCACCCATCCTGTGACATTCCAGAGAAGACAGAAAGGACAAGGAAAGGGGACAACGAGAACAAGGACTGTGATGTCAGGATGGCAATTCCAGGAGATCAAAGATCAGTGGGCTTAGGTGGTGATCAGGAGGCTGAATGAGGAGCAGGAAGAGCCGTTAGAAAAAGTGAGGCCAGGGAGTGAGAAATCACCAAGGAACAGCAGGAATCATCAGGGACAAAAGAATTTCAGGAACTGCAAAGGGAATGGGGGGGCTGGAGGTCCACAAGAAAGCGAGGAGCAGTGGAGACCCTCAGAAAAAGAAGATGACATGGAGTTTGAAAAAAGAGGAACACAAAACTCCCAGGATTAGGAGGAGAAACACGGAATTCCAATTCCACTATCAAGGAATATGATGCCAGGGGGGGAATTTCTGTTTTTTAGGTGATGCGGTGAGCATAAGACATGAGGGTCAGCCAGGAGGTCGAGAATTAGAATTCGGGGGGTCCCAGCTCCTTGTGGAAGTTGGTGTGAATTATGGGGTATCCTTGTCTCCCCAGACCCTCACTGTTGGTGATTACCGTTTGTCTCCTCAGGCGTCTGTCCCAGCAGAAGCAACGTGGCTCAGGTGTGACCAGACACTGGCGCGAGTGAGAAGAAGACATGTCTCACCTCAGGGGCACCTGGAAGTCAACACTGGGCAAGGAGCCACCATTTTTTCTGCTACCCCCACGGAATGCCGCCGTTTACAAGGGTGAGACGGCAACATTCCTTGCCAAGGTAGGCACTGAGCTTTAGCCCACCTTCAGGGGCTCACTTAAGGGCACACGGGTTCTCAGGACCCCTAAAAAAAGTTGAGGTGTCTCTGTGCCAGTCTGCCATTTGAATTGGTAGGTACCCAACACCTGGGTGGAACAGTGCCACCAGTGCCAAGGGGCAGGCCCAGACTAAGCGGGCATGATGTCTTGGGCTGAACACCATGGAGGCTGAAGAACGGTCAGCAAGGCTGGAGTTAAGACAGACGGGCCTCTGTTCAAACTGCCCCCTAGTGGGCTTAACGGTGATGCCACTGACCCCCAGTCGTCCCACTGCTTCACCCTGTCACTCTGTGCTTCGTCCCATTATGCAGGTCAAAGGCCAACCAGACCCTGAAGTGGGGTGGCATAAAGGAGACCGAGTGCTGACGGAGGGAGGAAGACTCCATTTTGAGAAGGTCGGCCAGGGCGCCCACATCTTCACCATTCAGAAGG
Organism: Polypterus bichir lapradei; assembly: GCA_026402145.1. NCBI lineage: Eukaryota > Metazoa > Chordata > Cladistia > Polypteriformes > Polypteridae > Polypterus > Polypterus bichir. The sequence goes on along the minus strand of JANRMT010062851.1, from coordinate 4,475,145 downwards.
TCACTGCAGAGGATGCTGGGAAATTCCGCTGTGAGCTCCGGAACAGCGCGGGCACCCAGCAGATCACCTTCAGGCTGGAGCTCAAAGGTGTGAGGTCCGAGGGGGTGTGGGTGAAGGTGGGGGGGCACAAAGACATTCATTGAGAACACTTAACACAATGAGTGGAGGGAGGAGCTCAGGGAGACCTCCAGACAACGAAACGTGAGGGTGACAAGGAGAAGGCAACGTGGGCAAACGTAAAGAGTGGCAGAAACAACGAGAGTCGGGGGCACAGGGGAGGAACAAATGAAGGAAGAAGTGTAACAAACAATTAGGAGAAAGAACACAAAGAGGAAATACAATGGAGAGCACACAAAGGAGGGAGGAGTACAAGGAGAGGGGCACAGGGATGAGAGCAGGAATGACAGAGGGGTGAACCTGAGAAGCAGCCTGAGAAACGACTTAAAATGAATTACTGAAGACAACCAGAGAAGAACAGAAGGGAGGAGTAAAGGGAAAGATGTCATGGCAGAGCGAGGGGGACGGGCACAGGGAGAAGAACATGGGCATAACAAAGAGAGATGGCAGCGTGAAGAGCAGAGAAGAGGAGAACAAAGCAAAATGGAGGGAGGAGTACAGGGAGACACCAGAATGAGAACTGAATAAGAGAAGGAATTTGAAAAGTAAGCAGCATTGGAATGAAGAAGGAAGGTGACCAGAGAAACAAAGATGGACGGAGGGTTGAGTAAAGGGAAAGACCACCAGGATAGCAGGAGGGAGGAGCACAGGGAGACAGCAGGGATGACAACTGAGGAAGACAGGGAAGAAGTCGAGAAGCAGCGGCACAAAAACAATAAAGACAACAAAGACACAACTGAGGGAGGAGTAAAGGGAAACAAACAGTGGGGGACAAAAGAGATGGAGGACAATTCAAGAAAGAACACAAGGTGACAGGCGTGACACTGGGGGAGAGTCAAGGAGAAGCACAGGACATGACGGAAATAAAAATAACAAGCAGGATGGAGGGAGGAGTAAAGGGAGCAAAGGGGAAGAGCACAGCAATGAACGAGAAATCACCTGCGAGGGAATACGGAAGACACTGGGCGGAGCATAAGTGGGAAGGAGGGAGGAGTACAGAGAAAGGAATACAATACAGCAAAGAGATAGAGGAAAAAGAAAAGCAGAGAGAGGGTGGAGGGAGGAGCACAGGGAGAACAACAAGGAAAAGGCAGACAGTGGGAGCAGTAAAGGACCAATCAGGGAGCAGCACATGAATGACAGCAGGAGGAGGACAAGCAGTATGGAGGGAGGATTAAAGGGAGTGGAAGATGACACAGGAAGGGATGTGAGGAGGAGTACAGGGAGATGAAGGGAGGAGAAGTGGAGGTGCACAGGAAGGCTCCTTTATGGACGCCCCCTTCTTGCTTGGTTAGTCGTGCTGCTGTTTCAGGGCTAATGGACGCCTCACCCCCTCATTGTGTTTTTCAGAAGCAGCCGACCGAAGCAGAGTGTGCCACCCAGTGAGGTACAACGTCGGGCACGTTAGCCGTGATCTAAAATGTCATGTTGGTAAATGTGTGGAGGGACACGTGGGTGGGGTGAGTGGAGGGACTGGTAAGTGAGACAGGGCGCTATATAACACCCTGCACTTATTTATCTGCTGCTTTGCGTCAGGGGAGGTGTGTCAGGGTAAGCCCCCCCAAAAGTCTGTGACCTGAAGAGGCTTTTCTTGGGTCGCACAGGCGAGTGCAGAGCTGGAACGAGAGCCGCCCTCGAATCATCACAAGGCTGCGATGCCAGACGGTGTGCAGAGGGGAGACGGCCGTCTTTAGGGTCCGAGCATCGGGGAGACCACCGCCTAAGGCCACCTGGTTCAAGGTAAGCGGTGTGTGATGGATGTGCTGTTGGGGGTTTCCTGGGGGGGGGTTGATCTTAATTCCAGTGGTCAATGCAGCTGCGTTTGAACCCGTGCCCAGTCACCCCAGTATGCAGTTTGGATGTTCTCCTCACTTCAGCCAGGCGCTCCTCCAAAGATGTGAGTCGCAGGCTAACTGGTAATGCCAAACTGGCGCAGTGGACTGGCGTCACGTCCCGTGGTGGTTCCTGCCTTACACTCGAGACTGCCGGGGTAGGCTCTGACCAGAGACCCTCATTTGGTTTCTTCAGGTGGTGTCAGCTCAGTCTTTGTCATACGCAGCGCCACTCATAACCTTACTTAAGTCCAGGCTGGAATTTCCACTCCTTCTTTCGTGTCGCTGCCACATTTTGTATCACAAATTGTTCATTTTCAGAGTTTTTGTATTTTATTTTGGTTTATTGTCTCTTATTCTACTTCAAAGCTTTGGGAATCCTGTATTTATCCTTGTTTTGTGTTTTTTATTTTGTTCCCGATGTTGTATACGCCCTGTTGTTCATTCTGAACTTCTGTGACGCACAATGAGCTTGGGAAAGGCGCTATATAAATAAAATGTATTATTATTTTTACTGTCCCTGCCGCTCCTGCCATCTGCAAGCGTCTGCTATTCCCACCTGTGCCTCTAGTGGGCGTTCATTCGCCCTACACGTGTTAATAGACAGCGCGGCTTGGCTCTCTGCTGCCCCCTCGCGGGCACGTGTTGTCACTCCTGCGCTTCTTTACGAGTCACAAAGCCGAGCGGCATCGGGTCAGCTTTGTGCTCGTGCTCGTGCTCGCGCTCCCGCGAATGAAGCTGGAGAAGTGCGTGCCAGACTGGAGACACGAGGGCATTGCACTGGCAGCACTGTGGTCGACGAGCTCAGGCAGTAGGCTTTGCTTTGTATAGCGCCTTTCCAAGCCATTCCCGTAAGTGCGCCTGCAGGATGTTGACGAGACTAGGAAGGCAGTCGGACGTCCGGCAAGGCGCGCTGGTACCTGCCGTTCCCACAGCTCATTAAGGGCTCATCCTGTTTTGGATTCTTGCTCGGCTTTCGCCTTTGATCATCTCTTGTAAACTCCATTGTCCGCTCGCGGTGCTTTCAGTCTCCGCGATGAGACCTCCAATTCCCCATTCCGGCTGCTCTTGAGCGCCCCCTAGTGTCCAATTCTAGAGCGCATGGCTTGTGGCCGGTGGACTGAAGAGGTAGACCACTGGACTCGTTTCTTCTGTCCGTTCGGTGTCACATTTTTACCTTTCTTCTTTTCCTTTCCGCCATGTCCCTGACCACTCACTCGTAAATCAAAGGTGTCGTGCTTCTCTTCTAACAAGTGTGGCCAGAAGGAGAAGGGGGTCCAGCTGCAGACCTCCGGAGCGCCCTGATTGGCCAGAAGCCTGACGCCCGCTTTTCCTTGCTGTCCTTCTGCAGGACTCCAGAACGCTAGAGGGCAGCACTCGCATTCGACTCTCTGAGATGGACGGGGTCTTCCTGCTGGAGATTGAGGTGGTCCAAAAGGAAGATGCAGGGACATACATCTGTGAGCTGAGGAACGTGGCCGGCAAAATTGAGAGCACAGCGTGGCTGCAGGTGATGGGTAGGCATCTTTGTGCCGGTCTGAAAAGTGGTCTGGGCATGGCAGTCAGCCAGGTGAATAGCCAGGTGGTCACTTAGCATCAAGTCAAAGATATTCACTTATGTGAGCTTTGGGCCAGTCTGACAATGGCACCCACGACAGAAATGCCAGGTGGTCTTGATAGAAGAGTCAGGTCACTTTTGTTGGGATATATAGTGCCGATATAACGCAGTGCAGGGGGCGAGGAGGCTGACTGGGTAAATGATGGACACCACAACTCAGCTGCCAGCCATTTCAAAGTGAAATTATGGCCAACGTTTCACAGTACACAATGGGGATCCTCAATATGTTACAATATATAGCGCCTTTCACTATAAAGCATTTCAAATGGAAAGCAATGAGAGTTAATGATAAAACCAGTGACTGCCCGGGTGACTAATGGCTGGTCATCTTCCACTGTCATTGGAGGGGCTGCATGTGAGAAAGTCCTGAAAGAATCAAAGTGCCACATAAAGCATAAGGCAGGACCCTCACTGGACATGTTTGATGTTATAGGTGGGAGCCCATCAGTGACATCAGGACTGGACAGCGATGACAGAGGGTGAGTACTTAAGGGTCCGAAGAGGACGGGAGGGCAAGGAGACAACCATGAGGGGTCTGACAAAAGAAAGAATGACAGGCCAACAACTGTAGAAGCCGAAAATAAAAATAAAAAGAAGAAGAAACAGACAAAGATAAGAAAAAGATAGGGACAGGGACAGAGGACGTGGAAGAGGAGGATGAGGCCATTTAGTGCTGAAGAGGAAGGGCCAAAGCTGTCCTTGGGGGGACCGCAAGCAGCTCAGAAAGACAGAAACATAGGTAATGAAAGGCACTATAGCATAGACAGAGAAAAGGCACCATAAAATATATGAACAAATAATGCAGAAAGGTACCATAAGACGTGCAGATTGATAATTAAACATACATTAATAGACATGAAAGGCGCTACATAATAGATATATTCATAGATAAATAGATATGAAAGGCACTATATGATAAATAAATAGATAACGAAAGGCACCCTATAACATCTAGATCGGTAGACTCAGACTACTTTCAGGAGACGCTGAATAAGCAAATGCCAGTAAAGTGAATATTAATATAGCGCCTTTTTACAGCAGTGCTTCACAGCTTTAGTGCGTCTCTTTCCATGCCACTTGACCACAAGCAGGTCACCTGGTCAGTCAGGGTCATTCTGTTTCCTTTCGTTTTCTCTTCACTCCCGCTAGTTTGTTCGTCTCTGCCTTTTTAGTTTCTTTGCTCTCCTACAGATGGCGCCACCTCACGCGTTCTCTGCAGTGGTGTCACCGAGACAGCTCACTGGTTACCTCAGTCCAGCCCTCTAAAGGTAACCTCATTCTTCTACCTTCCTTGCCCAGTGGGGAAAAGGAATGCGGGAAATGTGTAGCACAAGGGACTTCCCGGACGGCTAACAGACTGTGACACTTCCTGGGCATCGAGCCCTGCGGGGGACATCTCCTAACCCTCGGGGCACTTCACGCACAGTTCACAGCACAAATAGATATGCCCTCGGCCGGCAGATCAACGAAACGCGAACGAAGCGAACATTCCAGAACAGCCGCCTTGTCCTGAAGAGGCGGAAAGGGGAAAACAGAAGAAGAGCGCAGCGTGCCCAACCAATCACGAGCGGCAGACTCCTAGGGGACACTGCGCACACACTTGAGCGCATGCGCGTCAGCGAACCACACGCGACTGGTCCGAAAATAAAGCGCCTTTACCTCTGAATCGTGTCGTTTCACTGCTGAATTATTATAAAGGTACGCGTGAACACGAGATCTCCATTCAACCTTAACACGGACATGTGTATGCATAACATTTAAAGGGTGGAAAAATAAGCGGTTTATAAAGTCGTCCTGAAAAAGTGACATTCAGGCCTGAGTGACCGTCGTAGAGCTTAGAAAGTTAAAAGACTTAAAAAACAAATTCGGCACGTCTGGGGCGTCCGTCAGCAGATCCTGTCTATCTATCTATCTATTATATAGTGCCTTTCACTCTATCTATCTATCTATCTATTATATAGTGCCTTTCACTCTCTCTATCTATCTATTGTATAATGTCTTACATTCTTATTTTTTATACAGTGCCTTATACTTGATCTATATATCTTTTACATTTTCTATCTACCATATAGTGCCTTTATTATCTAGCAACATAGCTAGCTACTATATCACCTCTATTAATTATATAGTGCCCTTATATATCTAGTGCACGAGTTAGACTCTGTATTTTGCCTTCATACCTGTCTATTATGTACTGTGTTTCCCTTCATATATTTTACATATACTGTCTTACATTTTTCTCTATTTTCTATGTAGTCATCATATAGCACCTTTATTATCTACGTAGGTATTTAGTTAGATATTATATAGTGCCTTTCACATCTGTTATAGTATATAGTGCCTCGCATTTCTATCTATCTATCTATCACATATTGCCTTCGTTAACTATTTAGTGAGATAGCTAGCTACTATATAGCGCCTTTCACATCTATCTATTATATATTGCCTGTATAATCTACCTACCAAGTGAGGTACTTAGCTACTCTATAGTGCCTTTCATTATCTATCTGATTTCTCGTGACGTCACAACATATACAGCAAGTTGCATGAATGTTTATCTACTAATGTAAAAAGACAGGGTCAAGTTCATTCCACCCTGTAATCTATATACTGTATATAACAGTCAATGTGTGTATGTATGTGTGTTCCAGCATCACGTCCGAACAGCTGGAGCGATTTTCATGAAACCTGGTACACGTTTCTCACTGGTCGACTTAAAATACAGTAGGGTGAAATCACCCCGTTCTCTTGATCTTGCGATCATGTATGCATGTTATTATCCAGTTGACACTCGGAATGACCACCAGAGTGCGAACTAGAAGTGACTGCCAGCATTCTTTATGTTTATGTGCTTTTCAAATTAAATAGAGTTGACTGGTTCCCAGTGTCAACTGGATGATAACATACATACAATACCGCAAGACAAGCACATTAGTGAATCTTCATTGTTTGTTCATTTATTTTTATTTTTAAAGTTGTGTTTTTTATTATATTTTTCTCAATTAAAAAAACACATTCTTTTCCTCCCGGGCATCGCTGGGTATTTCAGCTAGTCTAAGATAAAAGCTAGAAACGCCCCCTTCTAGCTGCATCTACGACCGGTCACTCTTTTTAGAAGAAATGCTCAAACAACAGGATGGTGAAGTAGGAGAGCACGAGCAGCGTTCTCAACCTTCCAGTCGGTGTTCGCCTCGGTGTTCAGGTGTTTCCTGTCCTTTTCTCATAAATGGCTACATAAGACCCTATTACGGGTGTTTACAAGAAGCCCTCGAGGACACTCGTGCGCAGCGGTCGGCGGGGCCGCGCAGCCCCCAGACATTCGACCTCTTGGTGGCGCGCACGCTTGTTCACAGCCCACAGCCGCACTCGCAGATCGAGCCGACCCGCTAAATATTCATTGCTGTAATTTCCTGACAGGGATGGCGCAGCTTCCGACAAAGTCAGAAGTCCACGAGAGAGTGTCGAGGGGTTAGAAAAGCCAGGCAGGGGGTCCTGCAGCGCTGACATTCTCGTTCATTCACTAAAATGAGTTACGTGTCCACTTTCAGGATTGTCTTGAAGGGCAAGAGCTCGGCACCGCCGAAGCAGCAGGCTGGGAACAGAGGACTGGACGGAGTGACCGGCATCTCCAATGCTGTCCTGAGGGCTACTCGGCCAGGTAGGACACCCGGGCTCCCGAATTTTTTTTCTTTAATATCGGGAGTCGCGTCAGTTTGGCTTTGACTTAAAGTGCGGTGACCGTTGGACCAAATTCAAAGTCCTAAACTATATGAAATGGGCAGCACAAAAAAAAAAAACAAACCCCAACCAGGTGTATGCAGGACGGGGGTTCACATAATAGGCGGTAGAATTTGGAAAAAGACCCCCCACCCCGCCCCAGAAATGGAGAGAAGACTCCAGTCAGGGGGTCCACAGGCTGGGCAGCAGTGGGCGACACGGTGTGAATACTGGGGACAGAGCTACGCGCCGGTTGGCACAGTGGTAGGACGGTGGCATCACCAGTGAAGTGTCATAGCGGTTATTATTTTAAAACAATTCAAGAGGGACACAATAAGGAATTCTTTATTAATGTCGGTGTTTGGGGTTTCTTATTCTGATGCTCGAAAGGTGACGGTACGTTTATAACAGCAGGGGACGTGTGATAGTCGTTTTTAAGGCGGCTTTAATTTCGCGTGTAGATAAGCGGTGGTCCGTCTTTGTGTTTCACGAAGTTTCATAATTAATGACAATAAAGCGCCTTTCAGTCAAACTGAAAAACGTAAACAAGTGACGTTAAGGCTTGGAGCCTTTAATGAATTCCACAGCACTTCCTTCTGTCTTCAGATGAGGGAAGGCGGGGGAGGTGTTTGGGTGGGAGATGTCATGGGGGGGGGGGGGGGCGGAGTTTGTGCGAGGCCCCCCGAAGAGCCTTCCGCCTTAAATCAACGCCGGTTTGCGGCCCACTGCCCCAGAATGCATTGCTGACTTTACGCATATCTGCTGTATAGTGCCTTTAAAAGCGACCACCATTTGTAAACGGCAGGGCGCTATTTGGGAGCGAGCGCGCGCGCGCACGTGTGTGTCCTTCAGGCCCAAATCGCATTGCTTTTCACGCTGGAATCCCAAAGAGCCCAACGCCAATGGCAGCGGCGCCCTCGTTGGTCGTAAAGCCGCCGCCGCTTGAAGCCCCGGCCTCCCGGGGAGCGACGGCGTCCAAAATTAACGGCTCATCCCGCACAGAAGGTCGCGTAATTGTGCCCTTTGCACGGCGTTTTGTGACGGCGTGTTCCGTGAATGGCGCTATATGAAGTTAATAATAATACGTTTTATTTATATAGCGCCTTTCACACGCTCAAGACAGACTGTGATGAGTGGAGTCTGACATTCAGGCTTTAGGGGTTTGGGCAGGCGAATCATAAAATATGACATGCAGTTTCAGTTTTAGCTGAAGTGCTTTACATCGCAACCAAATGGGGTCCATTGTTTTAATGCAGTCATCGAGGGGGCTACGCAGACTTTAAAGACTCGCGTCACTTTATTAGAATTTATATCGTTTAATAAATGTGTTTGGTATGTTTTTGCCTTTCTTTCTCTTTTAGTTATTCACAGAATTATGTTACAATTTACTGCGGTGCATGGGCTGGCGTCCTGCCCGGGGTTTGTTTCCTGCCTTGCGCCCTGTGTTGGCTGGGATTGGCTCCAGCAGACCCCCGTGACCCTGTAGTTAGGATATAGTGGGTTGGATAATTGATGGATGGATGTTACAGTTTAAGACTTTGCAGTTTGGCTTTGGATTTAAGATGGGAATGCCAGATGAAGAAGAAGGAATGGCAGGCAGGCTTGCATTTGTTGTCACCGTCGTTGTTGTTGTTCCACATTACGTGAGAAGGTGGACTCCTGAAGCGCTTTATATGCAGGGGACAGGAGCTGTCATTACTGTTTGGGTTTTGTATTTAGTTTTGACCTCTTCGAAGTGATGCGGGATTGTTTGTTTCTCACAAGCCGCTCTTCAGGACACTTCTTGGCAGATCTCACTGTCACCCTGTCCATGCAGAGGACAGCAGAGTTACTAAGTCTGCTTTGCGTAGAAGCAACCGTGTCAACATCACATGTGTAATTATTATTATTTTATTATTATTATTATGAATCATAATTGAACCATTATTTGAGATTTTGTTAACCGACCAGCTTGTCACCCCAGCCTGACATCAGCTTGGTTTGTGTTCAGCTGATGGGCAGTCTACAGTGGTACCACTAGGAGAAATGGACCCCACAGCCAAATTCTGTACATCATCATAGGACCACCACAAAACTAAATGTCAGAGGGCAGAACAGGGCTGGGTCATTTTAAAGGCGTCACCATCACAGTGTCAAGTGGTCTACAGTTCACCCCTTCTCCTTTGTTACCTGTGTGGTCAGGGCAGTTTCAAGGGGTGGGCGGGGCCTGGGGGTGTGCAACACATGCAGGGGTCCAGCTGTTAACGAGCAGGCAAGACATGTCATTGGTCTACTGGCCAACAGTACATTCAAACTGAATATGCATTTATGCTACTCATTTACCAAAAAGAATGACGTTTATAGTAATGAAATTCTTTGCATTTGTCATTCCAACAGATGGTGCGTCACCAACATTAACACTACTTTTACAAATCTCACACTAAATGGAATACAACAGAGAAATGCACATTGCGACTTGTCATTCCAGTGGATGGCACATCACAAACATTTGTAGTAATGCATTATTAGAAATTTTTGTGATGCGCCATCTGTTGGAATGACAAATGCAATGCATTTTATTACTACATGCATTACAAAATGCACTCCAACAGATGGTGCAAAGCAAACATTAACACTGAGAACTACACTGATTTCTTGGGTCTCACGGGTAGCACAGCTGGATTAACGTAATAAATGAACAACTTCCAGCCTCCCAGCTGCAGGCTACACTTGAATCTTTCTGCTATTCCTTGCAGCAAAGTCCAAAATGAAATCGTTAGAGTCGAGGGCTGTAAGGACATCCTTAGCAAGTCCTCAGAGCCTCTCCTGAGCCATGGATCTCCATAGATCATTTATTAAGATTGTAATTTTGCTAAACTCGGATCTCCTCTCAAGGTTTGAGAAGCTATTTTTGTGTAAATAACGCTTGGCTGTGTCCGCTTGTGTTTTCCATAGCAGGCTGCATCTTCACAAGTGGTGCTGAGAAATGTTTGGATTAAAAGCACCTTAGTGACATCACTCCTTACTTACACAGCGGTAGCTAAATAAGCTCGACGGCGCCCCCCACGTGTTGCGTTACTTTGTGCCCCTTTTTTCTTCTTTCGTATATCAAGCTGCACATTTCACTGGCCAGCCTTTGTTATGAAACCCCAAGACCAGAGATGAACCTCCATGAAAGTCACCAGAGAGATGTGTGTCACATCATTAATGTGGTGCTCCGGGCTCCGGACCTGAGAGATTTGTCATTTTACTTGACCTAATGTTCCTCTTACGCAAGGCCCTGAAGCGGTTGTCCTAGTCTACCACCACACCGCCCCAGCCAGTCCTGTCCTGACAGAGCTGCGGTTTAATTATTGACAGGGCAGGAATTCAGCAGACGGCGGGCTCTGCAGGAGACATTTAGGGCCAGGAGTCAGGAATAAAGTGTATGGGGGTCTCATCTGGATAAGAGCCCACCCTCCTAAATGACAGGAGGGTGCTCAGTTGATTCCAGACAGTCCCCAGACTGTGGGTGACCCAGACAGCTTCTGATCGCCACTAATGCCAGACTCTTCCACCCACCTAGTGATGTAACTTTTGGCAGGTTGGGCAGGCCTGTGGCACCAGTACCCACTGGACTGAGGGACCCTCGAGAACAGCTGAGTTTATTATTAACACGCTGGCCTACTTGATATTGGAATGAAAATGTAATGGTGTTCTCATTGGCAGAGCCCCATAAGGCCTAATTCTGACTATGGACGACGTGTTCGACGGTGGTCTTTGTGAGATGGATTTAGTTTAATGTTGTGCCACACAAGGAGGGGCTCATTCAGTTTGTTGGGTTGTTTTTTGGCACCCCAGTCCCATAAAGTTTTAGTTTTGCCACTGCAGCCATTCATTTCCAGAGCCACTTTACACAGTTCAGGTGACTCTCAACCCACACCTGGGTGGTCCGCCAGTCCATCTGACAGCCCTATGGCCCCCCCCTCCACTCGCTGACTGCCCTGGATTTACTAACCCTGGGGGCTTGTGGTGTTAAGCAGACGGACGGTTCTGTCTTGCTTTATCTTTCATTCTTTATTTGTCTCTGCTCTGTTATTTTGTATTTTCTGTTGCTGATTTAAATCGGCCCACCTGGTCAGACCCTTTGAGCTTATGAGGTGAGCGCAAGACGAGAATAAAAGGAATACGTCTACCGAAGGAGGCTCCTGTTATAATGGAAAGACAAGCAGCTAAGGTGATATGGCGTCGCCCTATTGGCCCCTGATGTGTGTGCGTGTGTGTGTGTGTCTCTGTCTGACTCTGTGTGTGTCCGTCTGGCTGGCTGTCTGTGTTTGTCTGTGTCTGTCTGTGTATGTGTGTGTCTGTCTCTCCGTGTCTGTCTGTCTGTGTATGTCTGTGTCTGTGTTTGTCTCGGTCTGTATGTGTGTCTGTCTGTGTATGTCTGTGTCTGTCTGTCTATCTGGGTCTGTCAGTATGTGTGCGTCTGTCTGTGTGTGTCTGT
>JANRMT010062851.1:4417874-4463389 GCA_026402145.1 Polypterus bichir lapradei | reverse complement strand
GTCTGTCTGTGTGCGTCTGTTCTCCTCATGATGGACTGGCGCCCTCTCCAGATGTTGTTGCTGCTTTGCACTCAACCTTGTGCTCCTGCCACCCTGCCCTGCCTAATGGAGTGAGGAAGATGAATGAATTTACTGAAGAAAACCATTTAATGCTCGCCGGTCTCTGATCACCTGCACGTGTGTTTTATAAAATAATAATAAGAATAATGACAGTACATTTGATTTATATAGCGCCTTTCATAAGGACTGTGGCTGAGCATCTGAGTGATGGCAAGTCTCAGGGAGTCCATCTGCTTTTTCATGCTGTGGACTTTGGGGGTCCTCATTTCTATTGGGGGTGACCTGTGACCCTGCTGTCCTTTCCAGTTGGGGGTCTAGTCGACTGGCTAGGGTGAGAAGACTCAGGGTAGGGGGCTCACTTACTGTACATTTGGTGTCCTGCATTGTTTGCATTCCCCTCGTCCAGCGTTGCTCACTTCTTTCTAACCTTCCACTTTCATGCCTCACATTGTCCACCACATGGTTGCAGTGCCCACTAGTGCCCATTGCAAGGCAGGTAGAGACATTGGAGAGTATGGCGGGTCATTGCAGGGTGGTCTACACAGTCACACCCACCAAACCAATCTGAGCTGCTATGCAGGGTATTAGGAGAAAAACAAAAGGGAGAACATGCAAACTGCACAGCGGACGGGTTTGAACCCGGGCTCCCTGAAGTCATGAGGTAAACCCCTGAAATTCATTTGCACCTAAAGGTGTGCAGCTCTCTGAAAGGAGCTATATAAGATGATGGCACCTAGTCCCTTTGCACCCGAGTGTTAAGTGGTCAGTCTGCGGCTGGCAGCTGTGATGACCAAAACTCAGTGTTAAAAGGGTGCAGAGTGGCAAGATGCCAGCCTTCTGTCCAATCTGTTTCCTTACTAATAAGCCCACCTTCATAGAAATTTAAGATCACAGGGAGCCACAGCCTACCCTGGCAGCATTAGGTGCACGGCAGGAACCTAAAAAGCACTGCAGTACTTTAGAAATAAAGCCGTGAGTCTTGCCAATCAGGGGGCGGCTCACCTCGGCCCCCTGGGATGCCTGTGTGGTTGTTTCCCACCCGTCTCCCAGTTCCTGTGCTCAGACGGCCCCAGTGCCCCTCTATCTGACCTCCAGCTGCTATCACCGAGCACCACACGCAGGAAATCCTGTGGTGTCCCTGCCTGGGGGCTTGAAGAGCCGCCTTCTTGAGGCCATCAGCATGGTGAGCCACCGCGGTCAACGCATGCACACCAAACTCAGAGCCTGTTACTCAAGACTGAGTGGCATGGTGCCAGTCCATCACAGGGCACAGAGAGAGGGTCAGCCTGGGCTCACCTACTAATGTAACACGCATGTCTGTGTGGAACTCACATGGACACGGGGAGAACATGCAAACTCCACATTCACAAGAACTGTGTATCTGTGAAGTTGCTGCGCCAACCATTCTGCCATCTTATTTACAGTGGGCATCTCGACGGTTTCTACTACTTTGTCATGGATTGCTGCCCCATAGGGGGTGGATGTACTTTTGCACTTGCTGGGCCACCTGTACCAGACTTACATGTCGTGAAAGTGGCTTTCCAGTGGGCCTGTCCTGATCTCATTGTTTTCTGGTGACAAATGTGTCGGTCATTGAGGATCAGCTCTCATTTCCTGTCATAATCAGCGCTATGTGTTGTTAAATTGTGCCAAACAGCCACTCAGGATGTCTGCTTGTGTCTCCCCCAGAGCCTCCGTCCTTCCGCTTGCCACTTGTCGACTGCTCCATAGACGAGGGCTGTGACATCGTCCTCGAGGCAGCTCTGCAGGGGAGCCCACCGATTCACACCTCCTGGCTGCACAATGGTGAGTCTGACTGCATGCCTCGCCGCTGTCATGTCCCTGTCCCCCTCAGGTCCCCCACAGTGTTGCTCAGGAGTTTCTTTCTTGCACCCCCAGCTTTGGAGTGTTGGATCACACCATTGCCATATATGGCGAGCCCCAGAGTGCTTAAAGCTCATTGGCTGGCTCAAAGTGCACAAGTGTCATGCTGATGACACTGCGAATTAGTGGGACGCTAAAGCCACGCCCACTCACAGCCAAGCCCACCAGCGCAGCCCTGCTGGTGTGGACAGGTGACACGACCACCCTGAGGCCCTGCTAGGTGCTGGTGCCCGTGTGCCAGGCAGGAACTTTTGTGTATTCAAAGTGAGACTGACTCATTGGTCTTAGTGGCGCTGTGGGCATTACATAAGGGGGGGTGGGGGTGTGAGTCAGAGGTTACTGTTTATAGCGCCTTCTTCAAGTGCCCATCACCAGCCTGTGCCAACTGCTCATGTTTACATATAATAACAAATCGTAGTCATTTTATGTATATTGTGACTTACAGAAGCATACGAATGCAGAAAGAAATAATAAAAACAAAGCAGAACAAACAATAAAACACATTTAGGGTGAAAAAAGGGAAGTGAAGAGCAGTAAAATGGCAGTGGGGTGGGGGGGGGCACTGGCCATGACACTCAATAACCTGGCGCCCCAGGAAGAAGATTTGGTCAGCGCCATCTTTACAGAAAAGTGTAAAGTGAGCACCTGGGACAAAAAGACAGCGTGGCTCGGGATTAAGGGGGGACAAGAAGTGCCAGAGGCAGAACATGGGGGTCTCGGAGGCGACTTCTGATGGGTCTCTTATGTCCATCTGTCCACTTACACAAGCAACACTGTCCACTACATGGCCGGGGGCAGCTGAGCCCACCAGTGTCTGAGGCAAGGCAGGAATGGAGCCAGGGGTCTTGGGAGAGGAGAGACTGCAAGAGGGTCTCAGAGCTTAACACTTCAATTTAAGGCGTTTGGTTTCATTAATTGTATGTTGTTGGCTAGAATTTATTTTTATACTTTTATTTCTTTTATCTTGAGGTATAGAGATAAGTAAAGTGCTCTCTATCTATTATATAGCGCCTTTCTCTCTCTATCTATCTATTATATAGCGCCTTTCACTCTATCTATGTATCTGCTCTGTGTCTGTGTGTCTATAAACAGAGCAGAGTCAGGGGACTCAAAGGGGGGCTCACCTGTCACTTCAGCTGACATCCCTGAGGTTCTTGAAGGCTCTCGATGCTTTTTGGCTCCCATACCTCTTTTACATTGCCTGGCGGTCTCAGTGGCGGTGCATCTGGAGTGATAAACTGGTGTGGTGACAACAGTGGAGCTGCCGCTCCTCCTCCTCACCCAGGAACCCCTTCTGAGATTGTGTCCCTTGGCTGGACTTGGTACCCCCCTGGAGGATCTTGGGGAGGTGGTGGGGAAAAGGGATATCTGGGCATCCCCCTTAAAACTAATAATACATTTTATTTATATAGCGCCTTTCCCTTGAGTTCACATCCCACCTGACCACATCACGCACTGAGCCGATGATGGCAGTGTCTGGTGGGAGCCATCCAAGCAGGCCATTAACAGTACAGACCCCCCTTTCGACCCTCGGTTGTGTGGCCACTCATCGTCAGAAATAATGACACATGTAATGACAGCCCACTACACTGAAGACAAGTTCCACTTCAAGTCGTCAGGAAGATGAAGAGTAGCAGCAGACAGCGCCCGCCGAGTGCCACCTCTGTGTCACCCCACACACTCTTGTGAAGACCACCTCTGGACAGGGGAGACATCGGGTCACACTTCTTCACTCGGCTCCGGACATTTAGCCCGGGATGTGCAAGGGTGTCACAAGTGCTACCATCAAACATGCCAGCCTACCAGCTCGGGAAGCATAACAGCATTTTTGCCAACTTGCCATTACCAGCGAGTGCAAGTTCGGACATTGAAAATTGGGTTATAAGGGCCTGCAGTGCCAGAATTGGTCACAGTCTGAGACCCGCTTGAATTCGGTCATCACAGCACTGATTTGTGTGTCAGCTGGTGAGGGCATCGGTGCCAAGTCAGCTGGCATTCAACTGCAGCCATTGGTCTTGTTGCCCAAGTTTGTCCAATTACACATTGCATGTCACCTGAGGTGACCCTGTGATGTCTTTCTGCCACAGCATCACGTGTCCTGTGCGTTGCTTCACAGGAACGAGGAGCTCAGCCACAATCTCGGACCCCTGTTTCTTTTTTCCATTCTATGGTGGCACATAAAACACGAGACATCAGACAGGCGAGCGAGCGTCACTCTGCTTGTGTGGTCCGAGACTCCCACGTGCCTTATTTTTTGTCAATGTCCATCACATCTGGGTGGGCGTCCTTGGGTGTTCAGCTCTCATGCACACAGAGCGGCCCCCACGACTGTTTGATTTGCTCCGGCTGGGGGGGGGGGGGTCAGTTGTGGATTTCGTGGCTAAAGGGAGTCGCTGGGGGTGTCAAACTACACGACTGCCAACTCTCTAATGCTAATGAAGTAAATGAAGTCTGCGGCTGGAAATTACTGAGAAAGTCGTGGGATGTGACGCGGCCTTAAAAGAGCAACAAAATGAGCAGAAATCCATTGGGTGGGCACTGGCAAGACCGCCACAGTGCTACAGCAGGTATTCTCTTTCGACTGCCAGTCTTTCCTTTCACCCTGTGCCCACCTCTACTTTGCCCGCTTTAGCTTATTCTGCAGATGCTCCTTTTTTTGCTCTCAACACTCTTGTGTGCTCCATGCACATGCACTAGGTAAGGCTGGCACATTTTGGCATTTCAGACTTGATCTGATTGCGCCATTGTGGGCAGGAAACCCCAGAGACCCTCCACACCTTCTGCTGTGTAACATGCCAGGACAGAATGAAAAGGTGCACAGGCATCTAGTTTAGCTGAGCAGGTCTGACATTACTAAGTGCAGCTCTGGTAAGAATGAGGGGCATCAGATGGGCATGAAGCCATCGAGGCAGACCAGTCCAAGATGGGGGGGGGTTTGCTAAGAATGGGCAGAGCAGCAGCCAACAGCTAAAGGTGAGCTAAGAACGTGGGAGGTGGGGACAGAAACAACTGGTGGCAACAGTGGGATGTCATTCAGTTACTGTGACATGCAGCGTAGTCCCTTCAGCACAAACACATGCCACCTCCATGTCATCCACCCACCCTTCCTGCCCATTTCCTGTTTAACTCCTGCTGCTTAGGAATGAATGGCTGACCATTCGAACCCGCTGTCCACTTGTCAGGTGTCCCCTGTCTGTTTGTTTCCAGGAGAGCCTGTCCAGTTTGGCAAGGTCAGTTTCCACAGTGGGGTGGCACGGCTTGTGGTCAGGGAGTGCCTGCCTGAAGATGCGGGCGCCTACACCTGCGTGGCAGAGAACGGAGCTGGCAAATGTTCCAGCAGTGCGGCCGTCAGCGTGAGAGGTAGGCCTCCGGGGGACGCACACACGCACACACACACACACACGCACACACAAACACAAACACACACACACACGCACACACACTCTTCTAGGAAACAAATTCTGGGAAATTCTTGCTATGCCTGTTTCCTGTGGGACCGGATTGGGGGGGGGTTATTTACATTCTTTCTTCCTAATCTTGTCAGCTGTCACATTTGAGCTCAGTGTCATTGCCCTGGCACTATGGTTTCCAGTGAAGTGCCCACAGGCTGACAGCAGGGGGCGCTGGGTAGCTGTGGCACATTGGATAGTGGGCATTGCTCCTGCTTTGTGCTTTCTTCCTCTTCCTGCTATGGCACTCCTTTTCCTGTTCCTTCTTGTTCTTCATATGCCCTCTGAAGGCCCACCTGCCCAGGGTTTCCCTGCCCTTGCCGACTTATGTTGCCCTCCTGTTTTAAACCTGGTGCCAGAGCTCTCACTGAAAGGCACTATATAGGATTAGGAGTGAGAGACTGTCAGCATGGCACTTGGAATTTTGGGATGAGCACAAAAATGAATTGTCCACCCACTGCCGATTTTAAATATAGCGCCTTTCCAATCCAATTAATCCAATTAACAGGGTGTGTGATGCCACTAAACCTCGGCTTTTATCTCCTGTGAATTCCCAGACTTTGAGAGCCTCAGCAGGAAGCCAAGCGTGCCCAACACTCCCGCCAGTGTGCCCACCTCCAGCACGAGACCCAAGGCCAGCAGCCAGTCCATCATGTTGGAAAACAAGACCACCGTCAGAGCAGCTCCAAGTATCAGCGGTAAGTGGCAGTGCTCACCTCAGGCCTCCGGGCACCACCACGCCCACAGATACCAAGGAATGATTTGAGGTGAGGTGGCATCAAAAAGACTCAAAGATAAACAGGCAGTTCCAGGTAAAGGCGAGCGAGCGGTGGCTTATCTGCCATGGCGAAAGGGGGACGCGTGTGTGCTGGCACAGCAGTCTCGATGGGCGCAGTGAAGAGCTGTGACACCAGATGGCCACTCCGGCAGGTCAGGTCCTCATGGGCCACTTAGCCAGTCTTCAGTCCGTATAGCGACTTTCATCACATAACTGAGGTGAAAACAGAAGGGGAAGCACAGCTGGCAGCATCTGACATTCGGGCCTTTTAGCTGTCCAGTAGCATTGCATTATATAGCGCCTTTTAGCGACTGGCGGCTTTAGGGTTTATTATACATAAAGAGCTTCGGCGTGAGCTTCTCTTTAGATATTAAAACCTGATTTCATATAGCGCCTTTCAGTAAACCTCACAGTGGGCTTCAAAACGCAGTCGTTAGCAGATTTCACAGACGGTGCCATGGCGGTTGGCACTACCAATCTGGGTATGTGGCCGTTGCGTCTGATGCTGAAGAGATCCTTGGGGGATCATCCGATTAATGAATCAATATTTATATAGCGCCTTCCACCGTGAGACACGCAAAGAGACCTACAGCTCCCCCTCCTGTTCAAGTGTGCTTAGCAACCTGGTCTAAGAGTTCAAACAGAAAAATGGACCCCTGTGGATGTCAACCCGCAGAGACCCCTCGAGCCAAGCCTGGAGTGGAGGTGACTGGCTGTCCTTCCGAGGAAGCTGTGCGGACCCTCCGTGTTGAGCGAGGTCCAAGGGTCAAGTGTAAGATAAGGTGGACAGGTCAAAGCAGGGTGGTCTAGGGCACCACCCATGTCAGCCGCTCTCCGATTGGATATCCCCATCGGCGGTGGTCTCCTTCTGTCTCCTCTCTCCCAGTCAGGACTGCGTCATGGAGGATGTGAGGGGCACTTTGGTGTGACCACTCTGAGTGCTGGGCCTTCTTCAAGATGGTGGCCTCGGGCCTCAAAAGGACAGCCAGTCTGATCTGCAACTAAGCGGCATCTTTAACTGTCCGTACAAGCCACAAGCGAGGTCACTTACGAGTGGACATCAGCACCACGGGTCACTGGTCATCAGTGTAGACCTGTCATCTGACCTGAGGCTGGGGGTGATGGGAAGTGGACACCTCACTTTAGGAGGACCTCTAGTGGTGACCAACTTGGAGTCTGAATGGACAGCCCGGTGAAAGGAGCTACAGCTGAGAAGTGGACAGTGCGAATCAGGACCGAGGAGGGGGTCTCTTAAATTGAAGGGTCAAGAAGGTGACAGAAGTGGGGAGCACTTTGAAAAACAACAAGAAGACAGCAGTGCCGGCCGGGGTCTCCCTGTGGGACAGTGTCCTATATATGTGTCTGGGTCCACCATGCTGGTTAGAAAGCCCCTCTGGCAATGGGGGACACCCAGCCATGTGGACAAGTTTGAGGACCTCAGGGGTCTTTATTATAGTGATGGTGGACTGATGTGGTGGGCACTGTACTGGACAGAGATCATGAAGTGGGACCGAGACCCTCAGATATCACTCCAGTTAGACCAGTTAGTCTGTCCACATCCACCTGAGCGTTCAAAGGGACCAAAAGTAGGTGACCACGGGTCTGAGACGATTTGAGTGGACCTTCAGTTGAGCTGATTTGGGTACCAAGTGAGGACACCATAAAGAGGGTGCCACTGGAGGAGATCCTGCGGGCACACGATGGCACAGAAGGGCCTGGAATTCCCCGGAAGAGATGGATGATGTGGTCCGACCGGCTCAGCCTGTTACCAGTAGGACTGTCAGTGCGGAAAATGCCAGGAAGTAAGACGAGGCCACGGGCATGAGGGACTTTATATAGCGCCTTTCATCTCACGTTGTCAGAGTGCAGTTTAGTAAACATCAGCTTACAAACAAAGAGTAATCCGCATTTCATATAGTGCCTTACAGAATGAGCATTGTGCCCAATGGGTCACATTTCATATACAGTGGTGTGAAAAACTATTTGCCCCCTTCCTGATTTCTTATTCTTTTGCATGTTTGTCACACAAAATGTTTCTGATCATCAAACACATGTAACCATTAGTCAAATATAACACAAGTAAACACAAAATGCAGTTTTTAAATGATGGTTTTTATTATTTAGGGAGAAAAAAAATCCAAACCTACATGGCCCTGTGTGAAAAAGTAATTGCCCCCTGAACCTAATAATTGCTTGGGCCACCCTTAGCAGCAATAACTGCAATCAAGCGTTTGCGATAACTTGCAATGAGTCTTTTACAGCGCTCTGGAGGAATTTTGGCCCACTCATCTTTGCAGAATTGTTGTAATTCAGCTTTATTTGAGGGTTTTCTAGCATGAACCGCCTTTTTAAGGTCATGCCATAGCATCTCAATTGGATTCAGGTCAGGACTTTGACTAGGCCACTCCAAAGTCTTCATTTTGTTTTTCTTCAGCCATTCAGAGGTGGATTTGCTGGTGTGTTTTGGGTCATTGTCCTGTTGCAGCACCCAAGATCGCTTCAGCTTGAGTTGACGAACAGATGGCCGGACATTCTCCTTCAGGATTTTTTGGTAGACAGTAGAATTCATGGTTCCATCTATCACAGCAAGCCTTCAAGGTCCTGAAGCAGCAAAACAACCCCAGACCATCACACTACCTACCACCACCATATTTTACTGTTGGTATGATGTTCTTTTTCTGAAATGCTGTGTTCCTTTTACGCCAGATGTAACGGGACATTTGCCTTCCAAAAAGTTCCACTTTTGTCTCATCAGTCCACAAGGTATTTTCCCAAAAGTCTTGGCAATCATTGAGATGTTTCTTAGCAAAATTGAGACGAGCCCTAATGTTCTTTTTGCTTAACAGTGGTTTGCGTCTTGGAAATCTGCCATGCAGGCCGTTTTTGCCCAGTCTCTTTCTTATGGTGGAGTCGTGAACACTGACCTTAATTGAGGCAAGTGAGGCCTGCAGTTCTTTAGACGTTGTCCTGGGGTCTTTTGTAACCTCTCGGATGAGTCGTCTCTGCGCTCTTGGGGTAATTTCGGTCGGCCGGCCACTCCTGGGAATTTTCACCACTGTTCCATGTTTTTGCCATTTGTGGATAATGGCTCTCACTGTGGTTCGCTGGAGTCCCAAAGCTTTAGAAATGGCTTTATAACCTTTACCAGACTGATAGATCTCAATTACTTCTGTTCTCATTTGTTCCTGAATTTCTTTGGATCTTGGCATGATGTCTAGCTTTTGAGGTGCTTTTGGTCTACTTCTCTGTGTCAGGCAGCTCCTATTGAAGTGATTTCTTGATTGAAACAGGTGTGGCAGTAATCAGGCCTGGGGGTGGCTACGGAAATTGAACTCAGGTGTGATACACCACAGTTAGGTGATTTTTTAACAAGGGGGCAATTACTTTTTCACACAGGGCCATGTAGGTTTGGATTTTTTTTCTCCCTAAATAATAAAAACCATCATTTAAAAAACTGCATTTTGTGTTTACTTGTGTTATATTTGACTAATGGTTACATGTGTTTGAAGATCAGAAACATTTTGTGTGACAAACATGCAAAAGAATAAGAAATCAGGAAGGGGGCAAATAGTTTTTCACACCACTGTAGCGCACCCTGCCATCTTATATTGATTTAGTGCCACTTAGTACATGCAGTCCTACAAAATGCTTAAAAAACACTCAATCAGTGTTTTATATAGCGCCTTGTAGAATGTACGTTACGTATCGCACTGATTTTAATCTTAAATTAACGCAGTGCCTTTTAGTGTCAAATTTTACTGAGTGCTTTTGGAAAAGCAGCCAATCATCATTTCATATAGCGCCTTACAGAATGAATACTGCTCGTCAGTCACTAATCTTACACATTTTATAGCCTTTTATTGTGCACATTGGGAACATAAAATCTAACACAATGTTTTTACTAAAATGGTCAATCAGTATTTTATATTGCGCCTTGTAGAATTCACATTATGTGCAGTCGTTACTCTTACACTTTATACAGCGCCTTGATCATAAACTGATTTAGAGCCTTTTAGTGAATACATTTATAGAATAAGAAATCAGCATTTTACTGTATATAGCGCCTTGAATAGCGAACAAGACCAAGCATCAGTACACCTGCGCGGCCTACAAACGGCCGACTGGCACGTGGGGTGCAGAAGTCATCTGACTCGGGCACTCAGCCCTCATCACCGGCCTGATGCCCAGCGGGGGCGCTCCCTGTACCTGGACGTGGGGTGCTCCACATTGGATTTTTCCCCTCCCGTCCAAGTCAGTCAGTCGCATGCCAGTCCTCAGCCCTCAGGGGACACCGAGCCGCCGTTGTTTGCTGTTATCCTAATGGCAGACATGCCAAAACCTGACGGGAATTCGAGGCACGCGGTCGCGTCGTGACACACCTAAGGCTTCGGCAGAAGGAGGGAGGCGTCGGTCTATTCACGCACAGTACCGTCGTTCACCGCTAGAGGCACTCGAAGTCCGCAGTGCTCAGTAAAACTCTAGCCGGGGTCCTCAAACTTACAGAAGCTGCCGCGACCAGGCGGTTCATGGCGGACATAATTAAAGCCACTAACTCGGGAAAAAGGAGACATGCACGACATTGTCAGTCTTAGATATAGCGTCTTTCATAATGAGTGTCCTCACCAAATGCTGTGAAGACACACCAGCGAGGTTGTCTATTGAGCCTTCATACAGGACACACGTTGAACATTAACCCACCCAGCCAACCTGCTGCAAGACAGGAGCCGACCCTGGACTGAACACCAGTTCATCCATACTGGAACAATACAGAATTACCAATAAACGAGTAAAGAAGGACACCAGGGGAATACTGTACATTCATTAAAAACGGATCGGGAGTTGAACCCGGGTTTTCAGAGCTTGGGGGGAGCAGTGTTTACCACTACGCCACCACCCCTTCTATAAACTCTGGGGGGCTTTTATCCATCTATCCATTATCCAACTACAGGGTCACGGGGGTCTGCTGGAGCCAATCCCAGCCAACACAGGAAACAAACCCCGGGCAGGGCGCCAGCCCACCGCAGGGCACACACACACACCCGACACACACTAGGAACAATTTAGGATCGACAATGCACCTAATCTGCATGTCTTTGGACTGTGGGAGGAAGCCCACGCAGACACGGGGAGAACATACAAACTCCACGCAGGGCGGACCCGGGTCTCCTAACTGCGAGGCAGCAGCGCTACCCACTCCGCCACCGTGCTGCCCGGGGCTTTTATAATGTACACTAATTTGAAATGTAAAATATCAATTAGGAATGGCGCCTTTCACGGTGCTGAGTCAATCTTCTGAACACTAACGCCTTATAAATCGGCACTGTATGCGCTTTGGAAACAATCAGACCTTAACATCGATACTCCAAGTGCAGGGGTGCCCACACTTTTTCGGCTTGCGAGCTACTTTTAAAATGACCAGGTCGAAATGATTTACCTACATTAAAATTATATACATATAAATTATATATATATTATATATATATATATATATTCATGGCATTCGTAGTCTGAATCACAATCTGATTGTATGGGTGATTACCAACTGAAGAGGGCACCGTGGCGGATGTTGCCCATTTGCAACGTAAAGATAGACTTAACGTTTACAAATTTTTTTTTTGAATGCAACGCGATCTACCTGCACAACCGTTCCTATCTATCGGTCGATCGCGATCGACGCATCGGGCTCCCCTGTCCAAGGGAGTGTAGCAAGCTGTCATATAGCGCCTTTCACCTGCCCTGTCACAAAGTGGGCGCCCCCGGGTCCTCGCCCTGTTCCCGCCTCCAGCTACACGCCCTTCCTCGTGCGTGGGCGCCGTGCGTGGCTGTCGTGCCAGGTGATTGAGCTGCAGGTGTCCGACTCCGCCCACCCGGCGCTCGCCTGCCACTCTTACTAAGCGCGGGGAGGGCCGAAGTCTTCAGTCGCTCGTCCCTGAAGCTGCGAGAAGCGCCGAGGCCAACATGTCCCCGAATCCCAACGCAATGCCATCTGTCCGTCGCTGCTCTGGTAAGAGGCCACAACGGGGGTGGGGGGCAGGGATATGAGGACACGACGACAGCCACTGCGAGTACCCTCATGTGTGTTTGACTTTGCGCTCAGGATAATCGGAGTCGAGGCGAAGTGAAGCGGGAGAGACTTCTGTTTACCGAGAAACAGAGAATGGAAACGGAGGGATCGGAGAGCCAGAGATGAACGCGAAGTGATGTGAAGCCAAAGTCACCGGTGAAATCAACCCGTCAGTGCCATGGACGGCTACCAAGGTGTCCAGTCTGCTCCTCTCTTGTCTTTTCTTTTCTTCGTGCCCCTCAAACTCTGTGGCCACGGGCGCCACTTCATTCCGAGCTCGTCGATGGCTTTGTCAGCAGTGAAGGGAGTCGCGTGAGGTGGCACTCATACTTCTCAATGGCGCTATAAAAAGCAGGAGATCGCATTAAGTGTCTTGTTGAGCGCATATTCTTAAAGGGGGCCATGTCAAGCTGGGCAGGTCGTTCCCTGTAAGGCGCTATATCAAGTTAGTTTCGCAAAATATTTAAGAGCGCACTCGCAATGAAAGGCGCTTTATATAGCAAATGCTGCCATCATGAATTGTACGACGAAATCATTCAGAAACCGCTCTACTTGAAAGGCGCAATACGTAACGTTTTAATAATTTGTGTTCACTGCTGTGAAACGTGCTCGAATAAAGCACTGCAGTGACTTCTAGGAAAGGCGCTATATATCATAGCTCCATTAATTCATTCCTTAATGTGGGCCCTGCTCTGATGGTCTTGTCATATACATTAAGGATCCATTGCTTGGCGAAAGTATAGAGAAGCGCTATATGAAAGAACAACTCCTTGCTTTGAGCAGGTGCCACCCTCTGCCCATCTTCAAGACTATGCCCAAAGAGAAAATGTCGAAATGAACATAACATTTTAATGGTATTACTCACCATCTGTCAACATTTTTTAAGGTTGCACATACAATTCATACTCGGCTTTCAATCACAGCAATGCTGGACAAAAAAAAAAGATTAAAATGGGAAAGGCATTGGATTGAGGCATTGGATACGTTTGCTCTTAATGACTTAAATGACAAATAATAATTTTAGTATGATCCGTTTTAATTAATTTTATTTATTTAAGAAACATTTATTGACTTTAGAAGAAATGTATACTGCGCATGCGCAAAACTCATTTCGGTAAGTTCATCCTCATAGTCTACGGTAATGTGTGCCGGGGTTAGAAATACAGAGATGGCCAGGTTGGTGCCCCCTGGTTTGTGCGACGGTCACTAACGGTCTGGTGTTTGTGGGCACCTCGCCATCCGTTGACCGCCAGCTTATATTCTTTTATTACTATTGTCATGTAGCTTTGTCAGCGCTGAGAACTTCAGTGTGCCATGACAGCTCCACTAGGAAAGGCGCTGTACAATAACCGAAATGGCGAAGGTAACACGACATCGGGAAAAAGTTCAGCCTTATGTTTTGGAACGTAAAGGAGCGCAGGAGATGTGAAGATGTGTGTGCCAATATGGAAAAAAAAAATCAGCAGCATCGCGAGCTTTTTAAATAACGACGAACCGATTATTAAATACGTCAAAACATACGCGACTGTCTATAGCGGCGCCGGTGACAAACATCTGCTGTCATCACTCAGGTCGGCAGGATAGTTTGACTCATAGCTATGAAAGGCACTATATTAGAACAGACATACAGATAACTAGGGGCACAGAGCTACATGAAAGGCACTATATATTATACAGAGATGTGCTTGAATGACATACAGTATATCATATAGATAGATATATGAAGGTAACGATGAAAGGCACTATATTAGAAGACTGATTTGAAAGTCACTGTATAAATACAGGCTAACATATATGAAAGGCACTGTATTAGAACAATCAAAGAGTGAGATAGCTAGAGATGTAAGGCACTATATAAAAGATGGATGTGTAGCAGGCAGATAGATGAATGGATGGATGTGAAGGTCAGTAGATGAGCGCCGACAGACAGACAGACAGACAGACAAAGCCTTCTAATAAAGGAGCCACACACGCGGCTCGCTCACACAGGTGGCGTCTTTTCTTCATTTCCTGCCCCTCAGTGGTGATTCTTCCCTCAGCAGAGGCTCCTGCCCAACACGCCAGCTGCTCAGAACTGGCATCAGCACTTCAGTGTGGACTCGAGTTTGGCTGGCTGCACTCTTTTTGAGGTGGGGGTGATGTGGACCCTCGTGATCTCCTGGGATGTGCGTGGCCCGGTAGGCGGGTGCCCGCTGTTGATGCCTGCCACGTGTTCTCAGCTATTCAAAGCAGGCTGCAGGGTGAGGCGCAGTGAGCTCACCGGCCTAACAGCGGATCTCCTGGAGCAGGGAGGCCCATTTAGGATTCTGTGGGTCGCACATCGGGACCACCTCAGAACAGGACAGGCTTGGAGTGTCAGGGGCCCAACCGCCAACAGAGCTGGCTGAGAAATCAGAAGGCTGTTGGTTTAAACTCTGGTCAGTCAGACATTGTGGCTTCTTTGTGGTTTAAGTGGCACAGGTGCGTCACTTGGTGACAGTGAGTGGGTCACTCGGGCCACATTTGGTTTAAGTAAGGTGCTTCAGATGAAGTTCTCTGTGGTATATAAGATGAAGGACGTGGTTGCCTGCATGCTCTTCCTCATTAAAATGTCTACACTGCCTGACAGCCTTGTGCAGCCTGCTGGTACTCACCATGAAAGGCACTACTGTATATCAAATGAAGGCTGACAGTTTTTCTCTTTTGTCAGCGTCCATGTTAAAAGGCTCCTGGGAGGGGTGTTGTGCGGTGACTTATCAAGTGTCCTTTGTGTCTCAGAGCGTCCTCAGCCCCCAGCTGGCCGACCCCACATTTCTCAGACTCGCTCAGGGGCGCTGACTCTGTCCTGGTCGGGTCCCTGCTACGATGGCGGCAGTGCAGTCACCAGTTACGTCGTGGAGATGCACCAGGAGGGGGCCAACAACACAGAAACCTGGAATGTGCTGACCGCCACCTGCCTCAGCACTTCATACCGCCTGCCCGCTGGCCTGCACCCACAGGGCAAGTGCCGCTTCAGGGTGAGGGCCACCAATGTGGCCGGAGTGAGTGAACCAAGCCTGGAGACGGAGCTCATCAGCATGGACAGTGTGGAAGGTACGGAGAGGATACGAATAGATGAGGGGGTGTGGCCATCTGAAATAGTCTGGCAGTCGGAATGGGCGGAGCCTAGTGCAGTGCCAGGACTGGAATGAGGACAAACTGGCTGAGAGTGGGAGGAGCCTGGGGATGCAGCTGAGGGCAGCTCAGGTCAGAATGACAGGAGGAGGAGGAGCTTTGGGATAAAGGGGGGAGGAGAATAGGTGGGAATGGGCAGAGCCTCAAGACCCAGCTTTGGGAAGAAGGGGTGATGGTAGATGGAGCCTTGGGACATAACAGGAGGAGAATATTGTAAGAGAGAGCACCCTTTTAGAAGGGGTGAAAGTGGGTGGAGCTTGGGAACTCAGTAGGTGGAGCTCTGGACACAACGGGGAAGAGAATACTATAGCTGACAGTGGGTGGAGTCTTTTGTCAGGGCAGATGTAAAGGGTGGGTGGAACTTCAAGACACATAATAGGTAAGAAAGGCTGAGAGTAGGAGGGACCTTTGGATCAGTGTGGGCGGGGCTCTGGAACATAGGTGGACTTTAAATACGACTAGGCTGAAAAGGGTTGAAGTGGGTGGGGCCCTGAGAAATGGTGGGTGGGGCCTTGGGACATAGCAGGAAGAGAAAATTGTAGGAGAGAGCACCGTTTTAGAAGGCGTGAAAGTGGGTGGAGCTTGGGAACTCAGCAGGTGGAGCTCTGGACACAACAGGGAAGAGAATACTATAGCTGAGAGTGGGTGGAGTCTTTAAAGATCTGGAGTGACAGTGGGTGGGGTCTTTTGTCAGGGTAGATGTAAAGGGGGGGTGGGACACATAATAGGTAAGAAAGGATGAAAGTGGGAGGGACCTTTGGATCAGTGTGGGCGGGGCTCTGGAATATAATTGGACTTTAGACACAACGAGGCTGAAAAGGGCTGAAGTGGGTGGGGCCCTGGGGCACCGCTGATGGGGCATTTGACTTTTCAAGCTGCAGTTGTATTGGTGAGAATATCTGATTAACCCCTTAATGCCTGAAATGTAAGGCAAACCCAAATGGTGATGATGGTGGCAGCAGCAACCCTGAGCTGAACTTTAAAGGCCAGCACTAAGAAGGTCCGTTATTTCCTTAATTTCGGCTTCACAAAACTCATTTCAGAGAACGGCACAGAGGAGCCCCCGCAGTACACAGACGTGTCCATCAACTCCACACAGAACATGAGCGACGTGTACGAGCAGCTGGAGAAGCTGGGCGTGTAAGTGGTCTTATTTACTGTGTGTTGGGGAGAAGGGAGTGACGTGGCACCCCGGGGGCACTCAGGGTGAGGGGCTTGGCTGTCCCACCTTCAGGTCAGTGGTCACGTCCTCCTTAGCATTCTGTGCTTTCTCTCTGATTCTAAGCCCTAACACTAGCGTCTGTATTATTAATATGCAGAGGAAAGTTTGGCAATGTCTACAAGCTCCGGCACAAGACGACGGGCCACATCTGTGCTGGAAAATTCTACAAAGCCCGCCTGTCCAAGGAGAAGGCAGCTGCGCGGCGGGAGATCGAGCTCATGAACAGCCTGCATCACCCCAAACTCGTGCAGTGCCTGGCCGCCTTCGAAAGCCGCTCGGCGATCGTCATGGTGATGGAATAGTAGGTGCTGCCATGGAGGTCAGAAGTGGGCTGGTGGGCGCTTCAGTCTTAGGAGGGGGGGCAAGGGGCAAAGGTGGGAGCTGAATGAGTGCCAGCATCACCATGGAGTTAAATGACATGACAGTGCTAGGATAGAAATGCCCGGGGTCAGAGAGAGCAGGGCGAGGCTAGGGAGGGTGGAGCTTAAGAGAAGGCCAGAGGGAGGCTGGGCCAGTGTGGGTGGAGCTAAAAGATGAGGCAGAAACTCTGTGATGTTGTCACAGCAGTGGGTGGAGCCTAAGGAGAAGGCTGAGATGTGGCTGAGCCGGAGTGGGTGGATGAAGGGCACAAGGCAGGAGCTGCAGGATTACACAAAAAAAAAAGCATAACGGGTGGAGCCTAAGGAGAAGGCCAGGAGGAGACTGACACAGAGGGGTGGAGCCAAAGCAGAAAACTGTATGATGTCACTACAATGGGTGGGGGCCTCATGATGGGCCAAATTACAAGGCTGAGTGACACAGAGCAAGAGTGAGGTGGACACCAAATATGAGCAGATTGAACTGGGTGGAGCTTAAGGAGAAGAACAAGGAGGGGCTGGGACAGAGTGGGTGGAGCAAAAAGCCAAATCAGTAATGTATGAGACCAAGTAAGAAGGCAGAAACTCCGTGACACTGGAGCTCAGAAATAGACTGAAGCCAAGTAGACAGAGCCAAGACCAGGCTGGAGAAGGTGGAGCCCAAGGAGAGGGCTGGGCTGCAGTGGGTGGGGCTAGAAGAGGAGGTAGAAACATTATGATGTTGTCACAGCAGCGGGTGGAGCTTAAGCAGAAAGCTGGAATGAGGCTGGGATTGAGTGGGTGGATGAAAGAGCTCAGAGGGCATGGCACCAAAAAGTTTAAGTGGGAAACATGAAGCAGGAATGGAGAGAGGCAGAAAGACAAGCAGAATGGGTCATGATGGGGTTGGACTGGGCGGGGCCTAAGGAGATATCCAAGATGAAACTGGGACAGAGTGGGAGGACCTTAAAGCAGCTGTTGTATGGGTGAGGCCTCAGGATGGGGGCCAGAGTGGGGCTAAAGTGAATAAGGCCAAAGAAAAGGTGAAATAGAGCAAGGCTAGGCACAAGTAGGTGGGGCCTACAGAGAAGGCGGGCTAGAGTGGGTGGGGCTGAGAAACTAGGCAGAAATTGCTTGATGATGTCACAGCAGTGGGTGGGCCCAAGGACCCTAAGACTAGATGGGGTGAGAGTAGGTGGCAGGGGGTGGTTACTGAGCCCAGAGCAGAACTGAGTGAGATGGGTCAGGAGTGGGTGAAGCCTAAAGAAAATAGAAATGGGGCAACACTGGGCTGGAAGTCCAGGATGAAACTGGCATAGAGGGTGGTGCCCACAAGCAAGAAGGTGGAGCCAAAGAAGATGACTTCCTAGACTATGAGGTGAGGTCACATTGGGTGGGGCTAATAAATAAGGCAGGTGTGACATGATGAGTGGTCCACATACTCACAGTCAAAAAGCAGGATGGGAATGGAGGAAACTGGGCTGGAGCACAAGAAGCTAAAAGTTAGTGGGTATGAGTGAACTGGAGATAAAGGCTGGAGTGGGATGGCACTGGGTGGGACACTGAATCAAACTGTCCCCTCACTGGGTAGACCCTAATCTTTGATAGACAAGAGGCAGAGTGGGTGGAGCCTAAGCAGAGAGCAGCAGTCAGAGTGGGACTGGGACTCCGGCGGGCGCTGACGCTCTCTACTTTCTTGTCAGCATCGCTGGGGGAGAGCTCTTTGAACGGATTGTGGATGACGCGTATGAGCACACGGAGACCACCAGCATCTGTTACATACGTCAGATCTTGGAGGGTCTGCAGTACATGCACCACAAGAACATCGTCCACCTGGACCTGAAGCCTGAGAACGTTGTGTGCACCAGCAGCACGGGCACACTCATCAAGATCATCGACTTTGGCCTGGCCAGCAGACTGGGTGAGTGAGGGAGAGCAGGAGCAGAGCGCACCAGAAAAAAGGCTCCGCTTACCTGCCCTGGAGACCCCCAAGAGGCTCAGCTCACCACGTCATGCTCACATTGTCAAAATATACATTGAGTAACGTGTTGGTACCCGTCCTATGAGGGACCCCCGTGTCCCACCAAGTCCTGCCTTGCTGACATTGCTTTTTAAAGAAACAGCCCCAGTGACCACCTTGCCATTCTCTTCTTGTCTTCTGCAGACCCCAAGACTCCACTGAAAGTGATGCACGGGACCCCCGAGTTTGTAGCTCCTGAGGTGATTGCCTTTGACCCAGTGGGACTCTCAACGGACATGTGGAGCGTCGGCGTCATTTGTTACATTCTGTGAGTCGCTGTCTTATGCTGCCATCTTGTGGCAATAGGAGGAATGACGGCTGGGCCGAACAGATGCTGGTTAGGGCTTGAGGAGAAGAATTAGAGGGGACATTTTAGGGGGACCACCCCCCACACCAGTAGGAATACAAACCGCGGTGTCGTGTGCTCCTTGTGTTTGGTTCTGTCCATTAAAAGTGAGTTGCGTGACAGGCGTGAATGATTGGCAAGAGGGCTTCTCGTGTCCTGCCGTGCCAATGGGCACAACGTACAGGACTTTGTGGGTGTGTCAAAGCGTACTGTCCAAAGGGTCCTCCAGCAGTGGCACACAATGCTGTCAATCATTTTTTGTCATAGGAACTGCAGTTGAAAGGTGGTGCTAACTGAGAGCGACCGTCACCACGTGTCACGTATTGTGACAGCAAACCGTTTTGCCAGCAGGCAACAATTGCTGTAAAGAGTCAATGCAGGCCCACAACACGTCATTTATAAATGAACACAACGGCTACCTGAAGCAGGGCACCGCAGAAGTGCCCCTCACTAACGGTTATTGACAAAGCTGCACAGTTACGGTGGGCACAGACGGCAAACAGGTTATCTGGTCAGGCAAGTCGCGTTTCCACTTGTACTTGAATGACAGGAGCAGATGGGCACAAGACTTCCATGAGGACTGGGCCTAGAGTGACTGTGCCCTAATGACAGACTGGCCCCCACCCTGACCCAATACATAAGGGTGCAGTACAAAAAATTGATAGCAAATTTAGGGGGGCTCCTAAACTGGCAGACTGTGTGATTGTGCCCTATGATGCTTCGGTGCCCAGTCCAAGTTGGTTAGTTTAATAGCTCAGCATGTGACTATGATCTATGATGGGCTGGTGCCAGGCTAGAGGTCTATCTGACAATGCCAGGGTGTCTTTCTGCCCACTATGATTCAAACTGGATGAAGGGGGTCAGCAAGTCCACACTTTGTCACTCACAGCTCTTCCTTCCTTCCTCTCCAGGCTGAGTGGTGAGTCTCCCTTCCAGGGCAGCAGTGACACGGAGACACTGGCACTAGTGACAGCTGCACAGTGGCAGTTTGACGAGGACACCTTTAGAGAAATCAGTGAACAAGCCAAGGACTTCATCAGCAGCCTCCTGAAGAAGGACATGAGGTGAGGCTCCATGGCCAGAGTGACGTGACTGGCAGGTCAGACAGGTGGCTGTGTGCCCGACCCTCAGATGGGACTGTCTGGGGTGACACCAGTCTCACTGCCCAAGAAGGAGGCACCATTCGGGTTTTACATAAACACCAGACACTGGTGGGCACGCAGTGGGGCCTCGTCTGAGGGACGCTTCACTCGGATAGCCGATAAAGAGTTTTAAGTGGCACAAAATGAGATTTCACTGATTTTTTGTGACAGGCTGGCACAGTGCCACAGTAGTTAGAGAAGTAGCCTCACTGCTCCACAGCCTTTGGGTCAAACCCCACACTTGGTCACCAGGTGTCCTGCCAGTGTCTGGGCAGTCCAATTTACCTCCCACACCCCAAAGATGTACAGGTCAGGGTAGCTGGCGATTCGAAACTGGCAAAGTGAGCGGGTATGTGCATGCATGGGCACCTGATGAGAGTGACACCCCACCAAGGATTGAAGCTTCCCTTGTGCCCAGTGGGATCTCCATGACCCTAAATTGGAATAGGTGGATGTGAGAACAGATGGATGGATGGCATATGCCAACAGTGAAGGGTGGCATGAATACCAACACAATACAATGCCTCTGTTTTTGTATTGTGCCCTTTCACACCTCCATTCCAAGTTAGGAGCCTGGTGATGCACACACTAACACTCTAAAGTGACAAGAGAGAAATGGATGACATGTGCCAGTAGTGTATGGTGGCATGAATACCCTCACCATGTAATGTCAGCCCACTGCTTTTATTTTTAAAGTGCATTTTCACACACCCATTACACTGTAGGGGGCTGATAATGCACACAGTCACATCCTAATGTGACAAGGGACAAGTGGCATATGCCAATAGTGCAGGGTGGTATGAATGCCAATGTAATACAATGTAAATCCCAATGCCTTAATTTTTATAGTGCCTTTTCATGTCCCCACTGCACATTAGGGAACTGCTTGGGCACAAAACAACATCCTAAAGTGACAACAGATAGGTGAGTGGCATATGCCAATGGTGCATGTTGGCAGAAATATCAACACAATGCAATGTTACCTCGAGTGTATAGCGCCTTTTCGTACACCACATTGCACATTAGGGGGCTGCTAATGCACACAGTAACATCCTAGAGTGGCAACAGATGCATGCAGGGCTGGCATATGCCAATGGCTCGTGGTGGCATGAACAGCAACACAATGTTGCTCCAGTGCCTTCATTTTTATAGTGCCTTTTCACACATGTCTGTTCCACATTAGGGGTCCGCTTGTGTGCATATTAAAATCCTAAAGTGAATACCTGGGGTCTTTCATTGATGGACACCCCTGACTTGTGCCCCCCGTAATGAAAGTCCTTCCCTTTTGCCCACAGACTCACACAGCACCAGCGGTCAGACAGAGTTCAGGTCAGTGGGAGCCTTGTTGGGCATTGGTGTGCCCGCTGACTCTGCCCACCTCTCTCACATCCCGTGATGCTGGCATAACATTCAGAACAGCAGTGCCATGCATGGTGCCACTCCCCACCTCTCAGCCCATTCTGTGCTCCTCTCCCCAACAGGCATCGGCTGACCAGTGAGCAGGCTCTGGCACACCCCTGGATGGACGCCCAGTGGACTGTGGACTCGCAGGGCATGAAGAGCCTGTCCAAGGAACGGATGAAGAAGTTTCTAGCCAGACAGAAATGGCGGGTAATGTGAATTAAGGTGCCTGCTGGGCACGGGGTCCTACTTTGGCTGCACAAGTCCTGGGGCAGGGGGTCTCGCCAGAAGAAAATCCTGGCATAGGTGTGGGGCAGAATTCTGTCAGTGAAGTGGGATAAAACTAGGAACAATAGTAAGGTCTGCCTGGATTGTACAAATTAAAGATGGGCCAGGAGTTGCTTTGAAAGGCACTATATAATCTAATCTAATAGAATATAATAAATATAATATCTGCGGTGGGCTGACACCCTGCCCGGGGTTTGTTTCCTGCCTTGTGCCCTGTGTTGGCTGGGATTGGCTCCAGCAGACCCTCGTGACCCTGTAGTTAGGATATAGCGGGTTGGATAATGGATGGATGGATAATCTAATATAAAGAGAGGCCTTTCATACAGACAGTGAATGCTTCCTTTGAGAGGCTAAATTATAAACAGGTGAATTCTGAAATGTTTTTTGAAAGGTTATACAGAATCTGCAAAGTGCCCAGCTGGTGCCATGGAAAACAGATGGCATGTGGTGTTGGCACTTCCCATACGCCATATGATAGAAACCCACTCTGATTACTTTGGAGTAGGTCTTTCAGTGAAGGCGCTATATTCAATCATTTTTGGAACTGATGTAATATTCTACTGTGGATGACGCGTGCCACCGACCTCACAGTGAAAGGAGCAGGCCTGACTGGTTTGGTCTTTAGAGTTGGGGGGCTTAAGGAATTCTGTAAGTTCTATAAGGGCCCACAATATTCGGAGACTGCAGTCTGACTCTTGTCATTCTAAAAGTCCAGAAACATATAACAGTAACAGTGACCCACAATGGCCCTGCCAGGACTGTGGTGGCATCAGACAGCCAGGGAGATAGCAAAGTGGCACCAGAGTGAAGTGTGCCATGACCTCAGGAGCCTCTTATAAATAAAGTGGCTGTTACAGCCTCTCTGTTACTTCTTTGACATGGAGGGTCTTCTTCTTCTTCATCATCACCATCACCTTTTCCTCATTTGACCATTCTTAGAAAACCGGGAAGGCCCTTCTGGCCCTGAAGAGGATGACTCTGCTTTCCAACAAGCAAGATGCCGCACCGTCACCCACATCAGTGCCAGAGAAAGAGGGTAAGTCACCAGCAGAGCTGGGCATCAGCGTGAGATAGCAGACAGTGTCCAGCAGGTGGCTCTGCAGCTTCAGTCCAGCCCACCCTGCCATGTACTTTTCATTTGTGTCTTCCAGAGCCCACCTTGAGCCCTGAGGAGAAATTGGCATTTGGCTCTTTGAAGACGGTCCTGCGCTGTGTGCCCCGTTTTATCGAGCCCCTCCAGGACATCACAGCGGCTGAAGGATCTGCAGCCCACTTCCAGTGCCGTGTCCAAGGTATGCCCGCCCGGGCCCTTCATGATGTTCTTTTCTAGAATCTCTCGCTGTGAAGCGTCAGCTGGCATCAGCCAGGGGAGCCACCAGGCTTAGGAGCCACGTGCCTGCCAGTACCAAACGGTGGTAGTGTTTGAAGAGGGCAAGGTGGGCCAGTCGTCTTTGTCTGCTAAAGGACCAGGCACTCTGCGATTCATGAGGGACTGTCTGTGCCATGGGGCTTAACGCAGTGCCCATTCGTGTCGCCCCCCCCCCCCCGTGCGATGTTAAGAGTTCATAAACGCCTCGCTTTCTACTGTCACCTTTTTGTAAATGACAGCAGGTCCGCAATTAGTTCATTTATAGTGTTTAATTTGTTTAAATGTATTTGAACTGGTCATTATTTTAATTTAATGAATTCCGTTTATTTAAGAATTTATTTTTTATGTAAATGTATTTTGTTTCTTGTTTATTCTCAATAATCTCCTCCTCCTCTCTCCTGCCCCTTTCATGTCACCAGCCAACCCTGCACCACAGGTCTCGTGGCTCCTCGATGGCCGCCCAGTGACAGAGTCCGCGCACAGCCGCGTCGCACACGAGGACCAAGGCGGCTTCTCACTGCAGCTCTCCAGCGTCTCAGCTCAGGACTCGGGTCTTTACTCCTGCAGAGCCACCAACAGCCAGGGGGAGGCGCTCAGCTCGGCCAGACTATCCGTCCTCCCTGCGAAAAGGTAGAAGACGCGCTGGACTACCGACAGAGCGGCCACTGGCCACCTATACAGCCGCCCTCTTCGGCGACCGTTTTCTCAGGGGGTCCACCAGTCCTGTCCCGACCCGACCCGACTCGACAGCTAAAGAAGAAATACGAGGCGCGCTCACGTCTTTGATTCCAGGTGCGCACGTCCCACTGAACATTGCTCAAGTGAGTCTAAAAAAGGCGTGCCCGCGGGCTGCGCGTGCATGTTTGTGGTGTGCGCAGCGTCGTGTTCAAGTCATTAGGACAGGTTTTGCGTGCAGATGACCGACCCCCCCCCCCCCCCCAAAAAACAACAGGGCTTCGTGCACACCCTAGAATCCTTCCCCTCCATCATCCATTTTTTAAACCCACTTAAACTCCGGAGCAGGGTCACGGGTGCCTCTCTCAACAAGCAGTGGGCACAAAACAGGAAGAAGCCCATCGCTCCGTCGATTTTCTAACCTGCTTTTCCAGTTTAGGGTCGGAGCCAGTCTCGTCTGCACGGGTGGCAAGTGCATTGCAGGGCACACACACGGCAAACTTAAGGGCTGCCAGTTTAACAAAGTTGCGCGTTCTCGCTATGACGCTTGTCGCTGCCCACCATCTGCACGCCGGTAGCAAAGACAGGACAGGCGGGGGTCTCAAACACAGGGTCGACTCTAGCTTATTTGCTACAATAAGCGAAGCTGTAAATGTCCGTCCAGACATCGGAGTTTTAGGGACAACGGCAAACGTATATTATATAGAAGAGCTTGAGTTTGGGGGGGATTGGGGTCCCTCACTGGTATTTTAAGCGCTCAAGCATGTCATTTGAATCCGTATGAGTCCCCGAGTACAGATCTAATATTAAAAGGGGTCTCCCTTGGAGAAATATACTGGAGGGGGTGTGAAGGTAACTATTAAATTCCGAGACCCCTACCCCCGATGTCACTTGAATGGTAGAGCTGGTCCTGCTCTTCCACACGCGCACCGTTTCACAAGTGTGTACTGTTTGGGGGCAGCCAAGTCTCACACAGAAGTAAAAGGAGTTTTTTTTTTTTTTTTTAAAGTATCATCCCCCTTATTCAACAGACAACTGTCGGACGAGACCACCCCTCAGTGAGTTATTAGGAAGGGTCGCCCAGTTATCTCGCCCGTTGATCACACCACACTCATTGCAATTCGAAGTATTGGGCTCTTGTTGCATGGGCGCCCATAAAGACCCCCGCTCTTTCTTTAAAGGCTGCGGCTGCACCCCCAGAGCCCCCGTTTCATTCATAAATAGCTTGTTGTGCTCCAGACCCCCAAATGGACACAAGAGTACAAAGTCAGGCTGATTTCATTTACCAAAAAACAATACAGTTGGGTGGTCCAGGTTTTCGAGGGGCTGTCAATGTTTCACCTTCTTCTACTTTGCCCTGTAAGGTCGCGCGCCTCGGGCTGTCGAGTCTTTGAATGGTGGACGGAATTCTTCCAGTATAGCACTTCACTCTTCGACGGGGGCTTCTCAGTGTTGTAATGCCTCCGAGGGTCTGTGTCACGTCAAAGCGACA
Source organism: Polypterus bichir lapradei (assembly GCA_026402145.1). NCBI lineage: Eukaryota > Metazoa > Chordata > Cladistia > Polypteriformes > Polypteridae > Polypterus > Polypterus bichir. The sequence goes on along the minus strand of JANRMT010062851.1, from coordinate 4,437,711 downwards.
TTGTGTTCGGCTCATCAATAAATCCTGTTCGCCTCGACTGTTTTTTGTATCTCATTTTTTTTAACTGTCCTTGTGTTCCAGAGCCCCGTTCACCTACTACGCCTCAAATGACCTCATGGGGGCGCACAAGGACCATCTGTTCTCGTGTTTGACGCTAAGGAACAGGAAAAGGAAAGCCAGCGGCCAGCATCATGGCAAGCCCCGCAATTCCCACAGTCTACGATCTCTTATTACTGCAGCCCCCTCGGGCTGGCGTCCTCCACTATCAGGTGGGCTGGCGTGCCCACCACTGCGCTCATACCCATTTCTCTTCTTGTTTGTTCCTCCCCATTTAAAATCAATGGTCCCACAAATGGCCTGCTCGTTTCACTGCGCCCCCTGGTGGCTATGGCCACCTTGACATTCCCGGAACCTCACTGATGGGCTCTTCCCTCCCGGATTCCTTTATGTAGTCACGTCTGGTGCCCCCTAATTGGGTGCGGATGCATTATTATCCCACAAAAGTGTGTTCCCTGTCACCCACATGGCTTACATTTTAGACATGTCAGCCCATTGGGCCTATGCCATGCCCTTTGTTTTTGAAATACCACAGTGAGGTCCACCGCAGCCAGCACCCACAACATAGACCTGTGCCTGAGCCCGCTGGGCACCACGAGACTCTAGGGTGCGGCCAGCACACCAGCTATGAAGTGGCAGGGTCCTCCCTGGATACGTGTGTGCCCAAGCCCACAGAATGCTTTCACGAGTAACCCGAGAACCAACCTGAGCAGAGGAGCGGCCGGCTGTGCCATGAATTATTGAAGTCACGTTTCAGAAAACCACTGGGATGGAGCGAGGCGTACCACCCAGGGTCCTAAACACCCCACACAGCCCTCAGCCAGTCCTGCCGGAGAGGTCACTTAGGGTCTGCCCTCGATTTGACACAGATGGGCATTCATGAGTGGCAAAAGAGGAGTCAAGAAGTGAAAAAAACAGACAATGGCACCCCCATGATGGGCAGCAGCCTGACCTTATCTGGCACAGCTCAAGTCAGGTGAATGACTCCACTCTTCTACAATGGGACTGAGTGACACGCTGCCGTCATGGTATGTCACAAGTCGGGAGCCCATGCCATATCATATACACTGAGCACCCCAACATCTACCCGTGCACACCCCTCGGTCTGAGTGGCACAACAAAATAAAAGGCTGCCTGGTGAAAGTGACTGTGCCCTCCTTAAACACAGCACTATGCAGTCTCAGTCTGGCCGGCCTTCATATAGCGCCTTTACAGTCACCCCGTGCACGCCATGCATGGAGTTGATGGGTCTGTCTCGTTAAGACCCTTTGATGATGGGCATCATCACAAATGTGTTATGTCAGAAATGGTGAATCACTCAGGACTCGCCTTTTATAGCGCCTTTCACACTGAACACCAGACCAGTTCCTTTACAGTAAACATCGGGACAATTTTATATAGTTTTTTTTTATATAGTCTTTTCATTCCAGTTTCACATTAAACGACACCTTCATTTCATAAAGTGGCCTTCACATTAAACATCCTACCAGTTTCATATAGCGCCTTTCATATGGTGCCTTCATGCCAATTCCATACAGTTCCTTTCACATTAATGTCACCCCGATTTCATACAATGTATTTCACATTTAATATAACTTGTATTTTATATAGTGCCTTTTACTTAGAACGTTACCTCAATTTCATGTGGGCTCCTGTCATACTCACTACCATCTTGGCTTCATATAGCGCCTTTCTCCAATCGCTTTATTATTATCCATGCGTTTCTCTCCCAGGGTCTTTCATGTAAACAATCACCTGTTGTGGCCTGGCTGTGCCCACTGTATGGAGGTCAGCAGACAGCTGGCACACTCCACCACAGTACCAGGTACAACTGACAGACCAACACTGGTTGTCATGCCAGTCCACCACCACAGGGCACAAGTCCACATTCACTTCTACTGGGCCAGTTACACTAAAACAAAGTCCTCAAACGTCCACAGAATATGAAAACAGATAGGAGGAAACACAGAGAACCTTCCGGAAAGTCGACGAACAGGCAGGGACCTGGACCCGGATATACGTCAGCTCCGCTTCCTGCCCCTCCCCTTCCAGCCTGGACACCTTCTGCCAGCAGGGGGTGGTGGTCATCATGAGAGGCCAGAAGCCCAACGGCCCACCTTAGTTTCTGTTCTTGTGTTTGATTAAAGAGACGGCCAGTCAGACGCGGCTTCATATAGCGCCTTTCACTGTCAACGTCTTAATTCTGAACATTTTGTCACAGTTTGAACCCTCTGACTTTGTGGTTGTCAGTTCAGCGCCACCTTGTGCCCAAAGCCAGCAGGAGGCGGTAGACTGGATCCTAGAGTGCATGTGTGTACATGATGGGGGCCTTACCCGGACCACCCGAAGTGCCAGTTCTTTCCTTGCCTCTAAGTTGGCATCAGTGGCTGCTCTGCCAGGCTTTTAAATGTGAGACATGCTGCCCATGGAGTTTCCTGATGTGACAAAGTGCCTGTTATGGTCATCGCCCCTCAAGGGTGGTCCCTGTGCTCCAACCAGCACTCGCCTGGTGCCCTGAGATGGGGGACACTGGTGAAGATCCCCCTCCACCCCTTTAGATGCGGCCCACTTTCCAGTCAGCTGCCTGTCCAGTGTAATAAGAGAAGGGCTCTTGGAGGTCAGACGGGTGCTGCGCAGACGTCACAGGATGAATTGGAGGACGGGAGGTGACAATGCAAGTTGATTTTCACTTTCTGTTTCCACTTCAATTCTTCTGAAACAAGCCGCCATTACTAACCTTCACCTGGCTGGGTGGGCTTCATGCTGTTCTCCCTCCACCACCCAGCACCCAATATAGCGCCTTTGATGCCATTTCTCACACAGGTTAGCTAAGAGGTGGACGACTGAGGAGAGATGGAGCTGACTGGCCTGAGTGCCAGGGGGCAGCAGGCTGCAGCAGACACCTGGATGTTCTGGAATTGATGGTCTGGCCCCCTAGTGGCGGTGAGGGGCAACAGCAACTGAAAGTTGGACATTTTAAAGTGAATGAGGAAGTCGTGGCCTAAAAGTGTGGCTAAATACCCCAAGCTAACAAGATGAACGCTCATGGGGGCTTCTCAGCTGTGACACTATCAGCAGAGGCGCCGGGCTGAGCCCCCCGTGTGGTGACTGCAGGCTATTTTTACCCAGCAGCACTTCCTCTACTAAGGCGTGTGCTCCGCATAACTGAGAGGGCCGTTCAGCTGTCGGTGTCCAGGCCTCCACCAGGCTCTCCACCCCAAAGCTGCCCACCCGTCTGCCCGCGTCTAAAATAGTGCAAAGGCTGCAGCTGTCAAGCGCCATTCTGTCCGTTCCTGCCGCGCCACACCACGCCTGGCGAATTCCTGACTAGAAGCAAAAGGGGCTCAGATTCACGTAGGGATACAATGAGAGGAGACCCCCAAGAGGCAGATACATGTCATATAGCGCCTTTCACCGCATGCACCCTCAGAACGTGATATGCAGATCAGACCCAGGGCAGCAGGCCTGACTGGAAGATCTAACCTAAGGGGGCTTTAAAACGTCAAAGATCAGCCACAAAAGCCTCCATCCTATATAGCGCCTTTCAAATCAGGTTTGCTGGAACACATATTCACTCAATGGGATCTGAAGCGGGTAAAGTAGTGGCATGGACCGTGGGTACCCCTGCAGTTCCCAGTCAAGCCCCCCGCCCCCCCCCCCAATTGCTAAACCACATTGCTGCCCCCCCTTCCCCGCCCCACATGTGCCTGAATTGCGACAGGACTGGCTTGGCTTCTGACCTCGATTCACTGTTTCCTCTCGTCTTCACCAGCGCCACTGCACTTCCTAAGTGGTCACATTTGTGTCACGTGGGCGAGGCAGGTACAAGTCATAAATAATAGGGAAGTGTCACAAATCAGGGAGGAAGTGCTGCGCGCTTTTACAGCTCACGTCGAGGGAGAGGAGAACGGGCGGCGATCTTCAAATGAGCATCGGCAGAGGGAGCACGGGTGGGGACATTAACACACAGCAGGGAGCAAAGTGACCGACAAGTAGGAAACGTCCCCAAAATGAGGAGAGAATCAGGACCCTGAAGGCAGACAGGACCAGGCGCCCGTAGGTGCCACTGAGACCAGACGAGATGATGGCTTAGAGTGAGGAGAGATCAAAGCGCATCGCACTCCACTCACCTCAAGACCCTGGGATATGGCGGGATCAGCCGCCAAGTGGGGGGGGGGGGCAGAGGGCAGGATGTCAGGGTGCTAAAATGAGAGACGTACAGACTTCTGATTGGACCAGACATCAGGAGGGGCTACTGAGATTGGACATGATCTGCCCTGAAGAAGTGGCGGGTCAGAATGGGCATGGTGGGCACAGCAGGACATCCAACACAACTCAGGGGGGAAAACTCTACAGGATACCACCGGATCAGGTCACAAGCAGGTAATGGCACAGGACATCAGGACACTGGAACTAAATGAGGGGCAGATCTTAGGTGGGCTGACTGGATCAGCCATTAAAGAGAATTGGGTCAGGTCAGACGGGGTGTGGGGGTCTCAGCAAGATAAAAAGAAATAAAACGGCAGGCTGCCAGACACACCTCAAGGGGGTAACCCTACCAGACACACAGGATCAAGCAGGGAAGGACACAGGGGGGCAGGACATCAGGATAGGACATAAGAGAGGGGCAGATCTTAGGTGGTCTGACTGGATCAGCCGATGAAAACAATTGGTTAAGGTCAGAGATGAGGGGTCACAAGGGGGAAACTCTACAGGATACCACAGGACCAGGCCTCAAGCAGACTGGACAGAGGGCGAGATAGCAGGATACTGAAATGAGAGAGGGGCAGGCCTGAGGTGGGCTGACCGGACCAGGCACACCAGCTGATAAAAAGAATAGGGATGGCGGGTCCAGTAGGACAAAAAGAAACGGGACATCAGAATATCAAAGGCACCTCGAGGTGCAGATCTTAGGTGGGCTGGGAGGATCAGACACAAGACCTGAGAGGATGAGCCATTAAAGAGAATTGGGTCAGACCACAGATGTGGGGGTCTCAGCAGAATATCCAAGACACCTCAAGCGGGGATCTCCACAAGAACCAGGCAGGTTTAAGACAGAGAAGATCACTGATCAGAGGAGAGGACATAAAAGAGGGGCAGATCTTAGGTGGTCTGACAGGATCAGGCATTGGGGGGGTCTCAGCAAGATAAAAAAGAAGGAACAGCAGGATGTCAAACACCTCAAGGGGGAGCAAAATATGAGGATACCACTCTAGTGGGGGTCACGGGGCAGAATGTCAGGACACTAAACTGCAGTCTCTTAAATGTACAACATCAGGTTGGGGGTACAGAGATGTGGCAGGACTTGCCCGGTCACAAAGAACCTTCCGGAAAGTCCACACAGTCGACGAGCAGGCAGGGATACACGTCAGCTCCGCCTCCTGCCCCTCCCCTTCCAGCCCGGTGGTCATCATGAGAGCCCAGAAGCCCAACGGGCCCCCTTAGTTTCTGTTCTTGTATTTGATTAAAGAGACGGCCGCTCAGACGTGGCTTCATATAGCGCCTTTCACTGTCAACGTCTTAATTCTGAACATTTTGTCACAGTCTGAACCCTCTGACAATGTGTGGCTATCAGTTCAGCGCCACCTTGGGGACAAAGCCAGCAAGGGCCAGCAGAGCAGACCCAAGAGTGCGTGTGTGTAAATGATGGGGGCCTTACCCGGACCACCCGAGGTGCCAGTTCTTTCCATGCCTCTAAGGTGGCATCAGTGGCTGCTCCGCCAGGCTTTTAAATGTGAGACATTCAGAGAAGTGGAGTTTCTTGATGTGACAAAGTGCCTGTTATGGTCATCGCCCTTCAAGGGTGGTCCCTGCCAGCACTCACATGGTGCCCTGAGATGGGGGACACTGGTGAAGATCCAGTCAGCTGCCTGTCCAGCGTAATAAGAGAAGGACTCTTGGAGGTCACCCACCCATGGGATGAATGGGCCGCTGGGAGGAGGGGAGGTGACATGCAAGGTGAAGGTCAAAATGGTGGAATTGAGTTGTTTGGCAGGGGCAGATAGCAAGAAGAAAAACAGAACAGTGCCACATCAGACACCCCTCAATGGGGTACAGGGATGCCACGGGATCAGGCCACAAGCAGGTCAGGATTGAGGAGCAAGCCCGAGATCAGAGGACAGGACATGATGGCAGGTGCCCATCTCAGGTGGGTCCGAGTGGACGAGACACAAGGCTGCAGTACTGAGATGTGACAGGGCCTGAATGTAAGGAGAATGGAGTCAGAAGGACAGAAAGACATGGGACAGCGTGACACGAAATACAAATTATGGGGGCAACTCTCCAGGATTCCAGGATAGCGCAGGGGCAGGCACCAAGTGGGTAAAGTCACGAGAGTGGGCCCGACTTCAGTGGGCAGCACATCGGGAGACTGAAGTAAGTGAGGTGAAGAGCTGAGGTGGACCAGGCACCAGGCAGGCGGGTACTGAGGTCTGACAGGATCAGCCTTCACCGAGGGTTGGGTCATCAGATGGAGAACCTTTGGGCAAAAAGAAATAGAAAATAAAGATGCCAAAGAGAGCTCAAGAGGGTGCCAGGGTGGGTACTGAGGTCTGACAGGATTAGACGTAAGGGAGAACTGGATCAGGACTGTGCAGGGAGATGGGGGGCACATGACAAAAAAAACAAAAAAAAAAACAGCAGGGTATCAAAGACACCTCAAGGTGGAGCAAACTATGAGGACAACCAGGGGATCTGACAGGACCAGGAGGGTCCGACAAAAGAGCAACAGCCGAGAGGGGCTAACCTGGGGTATTGAAATCTGACAGGATGAGCCTTTAAGGAAACGTAACTTAGAAATGTCAGGCTGATCGGTCTTAAGGAGGACAAACGGAAATGGAACATCAAACACAAAATACAGGACCATCTGACAGGATCAGGATTCAACAGAAGGAACATTCAGGAGAGCTTCAAAGTCCAAGAAGATCGAAGAGCAATAAAGCCATCATACCTCAAAGAAGAAGTCCCGCAGGACAAAGGGACCGCACAGCATCCGAGTCCAAGTGGGTCAGACAGCGGAATGGTGGGAGCGGGGCTGGAATTCCAGAGGATTCCGGGATGGCCTCCAGGTCAGCAGCTCTGCAGTGTGGGGAAATAAGCCAGCGTTATAATAAAAAGAAAGTTACAAAGTACCAACATCTGAGAGGATCAGACACCAGAGGACACAACTGCACAATACTGACATCCGAGAAGGTCAAATTCAGGAAGGAAAGCTCGTGGATACCGTAAACCTGCAGGGATTAGCCTGCTGGGAATGACACGGAGAGCTGAGCGGGTAAAACGATCGGGCCGTGAGATCTGGCAGGATCAGCCTCCTGCGAAAAGGCCTGCCAGCGTCCCGAATAATAAACCGAAACGATAACTAGACACTAGAGTATCATTACAGTATCAAGCTTCAGTCCTGGAAACAAAGCCACGGGGCACAAAGAGCCGGAGGGGTGAGATGCTGTAAAGAAGCAGAGATGTGGCAGGATCAACCCAGGGCGGTTAGGACGCCAGGCAGCAGTAGAAACGGACAACAAAGCCGACAGGATCAGCCCAACAAGCGGCAGGGCATCGATTCCACCCAAAACCAGGATCGTAGTGATAAAGTTACAGGTCTAGGAGATCTGACGAGATCAGCCCCCTTGTGACTGACGTGGGGTTAGCCAAGGCACGCTACCACCCTGGGGTTAGGCGGCAGGACGGGGAAGAAAACGAGAAAAATAAAAACCAGGGAAGTCCGGCAGAAGTCGTTCCCCGATAAAGCGACCGAGCTGATTGTTCCCTCAGAGTCCGCGTCTGGCTGATAACGCTGCCGTAGATACAATCAGTCCACTTCTGCAAAGCAGCAGGACAGTTAGGGGACAAAGGTGTGGTCCTTGTGCCACAAAGCAGAAGAAGGCGCGACGACAAAAGATTAGCCGTCTAGCAGCACACGTGAGACGTCAGTGAGATGTCGGGATGCAGGACACTGGGGTCCTCCTGTAAGTGGTCAGACATTCACCTTCATTAGAATTAGCAGGTCGGGTGACAGGACCAGACACCCTAAGATAAACCAGCAGGACGGTGAGCTGAAACGGGGCGGTGAGTGTAACGTCCCGTAAAACACTGAGACGGGGTGGTCAGTGCTGCCCACATCAGAAGTTTACAATTACAGAATGTCCGAGGCAAATCACAAGGATGGGGAGATGATGGAGGACCAGTGGGTCACTCAGAATGCAGCACGATGACGTCTGACAGGATCAGTCCTCCTTGTAAGTAGCTCACAAAATGGACCTCGGTGACAAAGTGACAGGACAATGAGATCAAACAGCATCAGACCCTCAGAGGCAAAGCAACAGGGCGGCGCGTTGATTAAAAAATCAGACCCTTCACCACCAGAAGGACATGGGAGTAAACACAATGAGCGGTTAGGGTTAGGTGAGGTGAGAAGATACTGGAGGACAAGGGGGTCTTCCAGGGGGCGTCCCACTGTCAAGTGACCGAGCTGTGTGTTCCTGAGGCACCTCTGCTGACGACTCGGGCAGTAAACCGGCAGGGCAGCAGACCGCCACAGTGACCAGAGTGAAGTCGGACAAGATCAGTCGTAACGGTGGCAGTGCCCTAATGATAAAGAGACAGCAGAGGAACGAGACGACACAGGATGATAAAAGAGGAGGAAGATGAGATGAAGTCGGACCAGCAGTAGATGGCAAACAGTCAAAGGTGGACGATCCCATCGCAGGCCACAACAAGACAGTGAGATGAAATGAGAAGTCCGACAGGATCAAAGTCTGTGAGACGAGAGGACACAAAATCGGCGACAAAGCTGAGATGACGTAGGACTAAGTCCTCACTATAAACCAGCAAGTCAGGACACCAGCCCGATCCAGGACACTGAGGTCAGACAGGATCGGTCACATCATTGCATGCCACAGCAGGTCAATCAGATGAAATGGGATCAGCCATCTTGTGGTAAACCAGCAGGCCAGTGAGATGACTCGGGATCAGTCCCCCCATAAGCAGAAGGTGGCAGATCCCATTTCTGGCCACGGCAGGACAGCGAGACGATTCAGGATCAGTCCCTTAGTGGTAAACCAGCCGGTCAGTGAGATGTGAAGGCACACAGAGGTGATGGCTGACAGGATTGTGAGATGGTGAGAGGACCCAAGGCCAGTCCGCTAACTGTGAAGTAGCAGGATGGCAGGGCGTCTCCTGGTGTTGATCCGATGGGGTACGGCTGCCATACCCCCAGACTGAGCAGGGCTGCCTTGGCTTTCATCGGTATTTCAGCCAGAGCGAGCGAGTGGAAGACCCCAAGCAGACAAATGCTGCATTCCACCCAGGGCCCTGGCACTCATCCGCGTGGCACTAGGACCCAGCAGGCCTCACTCGCTCACCTAGCTCCAGTGTCAGCCCGGGCTCCCTGTGCTGCAGAGAAGTTCCCATTTCCAGAAGGTGGCCGTGCCTGCACATCACTGCCTCTTTCTCCGTGTCCGTGGGGCCCACCGCCGCTTCCCCTTCTCCTTCCAGAGCATGGATGCCGGCTCAGCGGGTCAGTCTGCCATCTGGGAAGCTGCTTCATCCTGGCGACTGGATGCCAGCATTGGCTCTCTAGCAGCGTGGAAGGGCAGAGCAGGGGCAGCGGCGGACTTCTGCAGCCTGCATCAAGTGTGCGAGCCGCTTGCGTAGAGGAAGTGATGCTTCTTGTGGTTTTTGTTGAATATTTAGGGACCTTTTTTTTATCTTTTTGACTTTTCAGTGAGTGCAGTCGTGAAGAGATCACTTCCTCCTCTAGGCTTGCAACATCTGAATTTGCTGCCACAAGTAGGCACGGGGTCTTCAAATGTAAAGCTCTGCCCTGGGCACACAGTCACGCCAAGTAAAAGAGCCTGAGACGACCCGGCCCGTCAAGATGGACGGACAGAAGGGGACACAAGAGTGGACTCTAACTCTCGGTGGGCACAGCAGCGGCTGCAGAGAAGCTTGCCGTTAAACGCCTGGCACAAGTGTCGCACTCGGATGGAACTTTTGACATTTTCTTAAGCCTCGCTTCGCTTTACTTTTGAACGTTTCGAGAGACTGGGGCTGCCTTGGACTTCTTCTCCTCTTTTGTGTTTGTTGGCCACAAGACCGTAAAATCTGGATTTCAGTATCTTAAAAAGACCGGCAATGGGTAACGCAGCAGGGAGCATGGAGGTGTCCCCCCATGGCAGGGAGGCAAAAGGCACACCTTCGGCAGCCTCGGCGTCACCCGTACAGAAGCAGCAGGCCACGCCAAAGCTGCCCATGCCTGCTGAGGGCGAGCTGGAGGAGCGCTTTAACACGGTGCTGGTAAGTTTACATTCGATGAGGGCCATCATGGGGAAGGAAGTTGGGAGGGGAGGGGGGGCTAGGAGAACTGAATGGAGAAAAGTGCATTGAGAGCAAGTGTGACACTGGCATGCCCGCCCTACAACAAGCAACACACTCACTGGGCCCACCTCAGGACTTGGCAGCACATGGCGAGCTGGCGTTGAACTCACAGAGACGGCGAGCCTTTCAGGTTCATCTGGAGGCAACTCTGGCAGTGAAGGGGTTAAGTTGTTTAGGGCTCCAGTAATAAGGACAAGTGACCTGGCACAGCACGTGCTTGAGTGACTTATTGTGTTGTTCTAGAGAAAGGCGCTATATAAAACGAGGCTTGAATCCCGGCGTGTACCACTCACTGATTGGTCCACATAAAGCCTTTGGAGGTCTTAAGGAAAGTCCGCTCGACGGACTCATCTAAGGTGGCACTCATACGAAAGGTGCCAAAGAAGGACATTCTACAAATAACGACTTTGCGACCCGAAATAAAACCCGACTGTCACAGCGCTGGGCGTCTGCATTTACTGAAGGGCGCAATACAAAAACCGACTAACTGCACATGTAAAGCTCAGAGAGGTGGGACTCCTTTAGAAAGGCGCTATATAAAATAAAGCTCGGCTGAATAAGCGCCTGTGAACTCAGCCTGAATTCAGTGAAAGACGCTATATGAAAAACTAACGAACTGAATCGAATAACCGCACATATACGGGGGTGGAGCTCCTCGAGAAAGGCGCCATATAAAGAACACGTCGGTGGTCTTATTGCGCACGTGCGGCTTTTCAAGAGTCATTTATAGCGCCCTTCATACCAACGCCAGCCGGCTCAGTCCTTAAAGGGGCCTTACACCACATTTACTCCATCAAGCGCCTTGCTTGCCGATTTCACGCCCTTGACAGCAGCTGTCGTCCCTTTTGACAGCGCAGCAGGTGTGGAGAAACGCCCTGTGGCCGAGGGACGCGTCCTGATAACGACTGTCGTCGGCTCCCTTCGCTCTTTTCTAGGGCCCGCCGCAGATGGGGTGTAGAGGAAGCCGCGAAAACTTCAGTGCTAAAAGTGCCGCTCCGGCACCGCCTTCTCCCAGTCCCAGTAATTTACCGCGCCCGCCCGCCCACCGGACCCTCCAAAAGCGCTAAGCTAAGCGCGGTGCCGTCTTCAAAGTGTTACGTGTGCGCGCCTAAAAAACAACTGAAGCTGCACAAAGTGCCCACAGCAAAGCCGCCGCCCTGCCGACGACGAGGAAGCGATGGGGACAGATGGGTGCCGCTGCGACAAGTGTCCCGATGTTGCAGGGTTAGGCCCCAGCGCTCCGCGACCCTCAACGAGATGAAGCGGGTTTGAGACTATTATGGGCTGGCGACTTGTCCAGGTATTGTTCCTGCCTTGCGCCCTATTTATGCTGGGATAAGCTCCACATGCCTCTTGACCCTGATTTAGATGAAGCAGGTTTGAGAATATTATGGGCTGGCAGCCTGTCCAAGGATTGTTCCTGCCTTGCGCCCTATGCATCCTCGGATCTGCCCTGGTTAACCGGGTTAAGAAAAAAATAGGAAAAACGAATGGGTGTCACCGGCCGTCCTAACCCGCTCTTCACTGAAATATACGTTAGACCGCGCGCTCGAAACTCCAAGGGGGACCCCCCGCCCTTCGGGATCAAAAACAACCCGCTTGCTTATGAAATTGAGCAGAATTTGCACCGACTGGCAAGGAGGACCATGAAGTCGACAAAAACAGGCATTTGTTTATTTCCACTTCAAGCGCAGTGTAACACAAGTAAAAAAATATGGCGAAGTGCGTATCTTTAATTGATATAGCGCCTTTCAGATTGTTTCGTCACACCGAAGGCTGGTGGCAAAGAGCTGCTAGCGGCTTATTTACGGGCTTATCGGAGCACTGCGTGGAGTCGCCGGCCACCTCTGCCATGTCGCACGGTACGCAAATTGCTGAGGACGCTGCGATGCCAATCTCTGCCAAGCCTCGTGCCAGGGACTTCACGGCTGTTTATCCGTGCGGCGCCCACTGACAGAACAACTGTTTTGCTGAGACGAGGAGATTCTTCTTCACTCGCGCAAATGCCCAAGAAGCGAACAGGTGTGTCGGTGGAGGGGCAAAGTCCACAAGAGTCCACGCGTGCATGTCAGTCAGTGCAGGAGCCGAAGAGGAGGGGGGCTTCGGCAGGATAATAGGACGGGTGGGACAGGGAGGGTCTGTACTTCTCAGGCCCGTGCCTGCAGGGCGTTTCATAAGTGCGCCCCTCGAAACTCTACACAGACGGACCCCGACGGCGTACTTCACAGCGGACCGCCAAAGCCCAGATTACCTGTCGCTCTCAGTTTTCCTTCTAAATCCCAAAAGCAGCCGCGACGCAGACCCCCACTTCCCGCTTTTAAAATTTCCAGCGCCTCCCTAAATAAGCAAATCAGGCAGGTGTGCGTCTGGCGGCTACTCCAATATCTACACCTCCATCCCGCAGCGTGCACCCCTGCACACAGAATCCCACTGTCACGTAACAGTCTAAACTATCACCCCAAAATACACAGTCCCCTAAAGACCAGCACGGACCCCAGAGTGCGCCAAGTATGACCTTTACCCAGGATCCCACTGGTCACATATTTGCATACACACTCTAAGCTGAATTTTTATTGGTTGTTCTGAGTAAGCGGGGATGAAAGTGACGTGCAGGACTGGCGCCGCCTTCAGCAGAGCTAATGAGCGCCTCTTCAAAGCGTCCATCGCTGCCTGAGCTCCTTTGGAAAGGCAATCTCGTGCCCCGCGTCCACACCAGTCGTGACTCACCTCTGACTCGATAATGAGAAGCTCAGGTTTAATTCTGAGCCTAACGAGCTGCTCCGAAGAGAAAAGAGACCTACTGGCCATTATCACATCCAGCGGGGGCGAGGAGCCCGCCTGTGAGGACCCCAGGGGGATAGCATGTGGACAAGGAGGAGGAAACGGGATTGTTAGGTGAAATAAAGGCATAGCTGCCAGGGCCCTGGAAAATACAAGTCATTGTTTTATATAGCGACTTTCACAGGAAGTACCATCATAAGAAATATGAATAACCACACAGCATCTCAAATAGATTAACTAAAAAAAGAAACAACGGCTGCAGGTGCTTTTGATCACATTTACTAAGAAAAGGCCCACCCTGACCGCGGCTACGTGTGCACCACATAATCTGTCTGCCTGCACAAACACCCAAATGAAGGCCGCCAATCCGTCCGCCTGTCTGTCATCTGTCTGCACAGCATTAAAAATAACAAGGTGTCCTTTAGTTGGTCTTTCTGCACCTCCCCGTAAAGTGTCTGTCCTTTCATCACTATAACCGAGCTGTCCGGTCAGTCTGTCTGTCTGCACCGCCCCATCAGGTGGGCCCTGTAACAGATGACCTCCACATCACGGCACTGAGTGCCACCGGTCTGTCTGTCTGTCCGTCCATCCGTCTGAACATCATGGTAGTGGAGCTGCCCTGTCCATTCAACACTGTAAGGAGATGCCCAGTTTGTCTGTCCACTCATTACAGTAATGGAGCTGACCTGTCTGTCTGTCTGTCCATACATCTCTGTAAACAGCTGGCCTATCTGTCCATTCATCACAGCAATGGAACTGCCCAGTTTGTCTGTCTGTCCATTTATCACTGTAAGGAGACGTCCAGTCTGCACCTCCCTATCAGGTGTACTCTGTGATGGTTGACACCCCACCTGTATCTCTGCACATCACGGCATTGAGTGTCACCAGTCTGTCCCTCTGTACGTCCTGGTAGTGGATCTGCACAGTCAGTCTGTCTGTCTGTCCACTCCTCACAGTAATGAAGCTGCTCAGCCTGTCTGTCTGCCTCATCAGAGCTCTCATTCTGTCTCTCCATCTACATATCCATGTAGTAGAAGGTGTCTGTCTGTTGTTCTGTCTCCATATCCCTGTAGTGAGGGCTGCCAGTCTACCTGCACATGAGTATCACAAGGTTTGTCTGTCTGTCTGTCTTCACATCAGTGCAGTTGAAGCTGCTCGCTCATCTCTATGCACTTAAGTAGAATTAGACCTGCCAGGTCTGTCCATGCATCATGTTACAGAGGTGCCAGTCTGTCTGTCTCTGCCATGCAACTGGCCCATCTGTCTGCCATTTTGCACTTCATTGTATTGAATGCGGCCAGTCTGTCTGCCCATACATAAGAGAAACAGAGCAGTGAAGTCTGTCTGCTCGCCCACCACTGTAATGCGAGCTGCCAGTCCCTCCGTCTGTATGTCTTCATCACCTGAGCTGCCAGTCCCTCCGTCTTCACCTGAGCTGCCAGTCCCTCTGTCTGTATGTCTTCATCACCTGAGCTGCCAGTCCCTCCATCTTCACCTGAGCTGCCAGTCCCTCCGTCTGTAAGTCTTCATCACCTGAGCTGCCAGTCCCTCTGTCTGTATGTCTGGTTGTCCTCGCAGTTACCACTGAATAACATGGGCAGCCTTTTCGTTAAAACGGCCGCCATGACCTCGGGTTTACCATCATTGTCTTTTGGGGGCTTCAGCTCCACATTTCCTACAGGTTAGTCCAGAGTCATTGGGATGCCATTCCCAAGTGGCACTCAACAGGCACCCTCCACCACCCAAACGCTGTCAGCCCTTTTTTGTTGGTGATCAAAGCTGTAATCTAATAGTGTTATTCATGGCGTCACACAGCCCATCACTGTGACACTGGCAGACTTGTCACATCTCTGACACCCCATGAAAACAGTAAAGTAATATGCAGAGCAATGGCAAGCAAACTGGAATATTTAATGACAGCAGCACCTGCACACCGAGTGGCCCTGCATTGTGAAACTGAAAACAGGCCACTACGGTAAACCAAATCCCCAACGATAAAACAACACGCGGCTCCCAGTGCTCAGATCCTGCCTGCCTCCCTCCGGTGCCCGGCCCCAGTTTCACTTCTTCTTTATGCATGGCTGACAGCAGGTGGCAAGCGCCACGTCCCTTGTAAAGACGAGCCTACAAAACCCCAAGCCCTTAATAAAGTACAAAGGAAAATCGAAGGAGATGCCAGTCGGTTTTCACCTAAGAGCGCCACACTATGGGGGCAGAACTCGTTCCTCTGCCATACACATTTTGTGCCCTCTCTCTGTTCCCTCAAGAGGTCACTCTGAGGCACACTGCAGCTGCTTTCCTTTTAAATGCTGACAAAGCCACAGAGGCTCTGTGGAGGACGCCGCATTCCGGTGGTGGCATCAGTGACAGGGGTCTGAGCCACTTCAGTTCAAAGTGCCATAGCAGGATGGGTGCATGCTGGTGATGTGCTAGTTGGCCAAGGGTGCAAATGTCACTTCAGTCACTGAGGTCCTGAATAACGATGGGGTGTCAGAGATTTGACATCGGCACGGGAAGCAGAAAGACAAATTCATTTAAAAACATAAACCCCATTTTAATGTAATAATCTGACACTTGAGGACAACCCATAACCCCCCCCCACATCGGTCACTCGCTGGTCCATTTCAAGGAGGAGTTTGTCCTTCGCCACCCCCAATAAAATAATCAAGCGGTGTGGGCGGAGTCACATGCCACGGGGGCGGAATCACAAACGGTGGAGGCGGGGCCAACCTTTAGCACTGAATGTTCCGGGCTGCGCTCATCTGGAAATTCACCTGATGACTGCGCCAATGTGACACACTGGCGTTCCTGAGACCATTTGGGCCGGAGGTTTCAATTCTTTTTATTTTTGTACGGGTACGGTGCCCGACAGCCAGCAGATGGGTGAGATAAGAGGACAATGGCGATCGGTGGTTTCCACAGACCACCCGTAGTGTGATTAGCTAATTGTCAACACATTGTGTCACTCGTGAGAGGCTTTCTTTTACTTCCTCATTGCCCCCCAATACTGGGAAATATCCAGCGGAAACTGTGAGAGTCCTCTGGAGCAACAGCTACGTTTGCGCCATCGCTAATTTCTGTTCATGAAGTAATCGAATTTCACCAGCGTGAAACAAGAACAAAGGAAGAGGAGTGAAGGAAGTGGAGCTATTCAGCGGGGCAAAGGGTGCCACCTGACGGTCTCCTCACTTCACCCGAGCGTAGCGCAGATGTGCGCTGTGACTTGCTGGTCTACCCGCAGGGTTCAAGATCCCCCCACAAACAACGACACAGCACAGAGGCTCATCTCTCTGCCCACCGCTCTGCCCCACCCATTCCCCCCGTCTTCACCTCTGAGCCTCCTGTCAGCTGTCACTTGTGGTAAAGGGTGTGGACCTTCAACAGGAAGCGCGGGCTGCTCATCCTGTCACCTTCTCACCAGTGTCACCCTAACTGACAGGTTCGTGTTGTGCCTCGAAACTGCCTGGCTGAGTCACAGTGAGGGGACAAGTCCAGGACTTGTGTTAAATCTCCAAGTCTGGCAGTGCGGGCACCAGTGAACCCAAGCTGTGGAAGGAGTGTTTCGACATTGTGTCATTGTCCCAGTTTTCAGAGGGATCTGACACATCAGGCGCCCTGCGGGGACAGCCGTACAGATCTCGGCAGCCTGCAGCCACAGGGGAACGCGGCAGGGCTCGGATCAATAGGCACATAATTAAAACTCAGCGCTGCTGTCCACTGCGTCTGCGCGTCACTGGGGTCGAGTCGCACAGCGCCACGGCAACCAGGGGTCCAAAACGCTTACGAGCGGGACCTCCATGCTGTGGACGGGGCGCCAGACACCTCCTTATTGGAGACTCTGCAAGTCACTCGCCACTAGGCCTTTGTTCATCCCTTTAATGTGTGATCAGGCAAAAAAGGGGACAACATCTCAGGAGGGGACAAAAGGCCAGTAGAAGGTGAAAGCTGTCTAAACACCAACTGACTGCACGGTGAAGGCAGGGTCCCTTATTTTGCAGGCCCTTAGCCCTGCAGGTGGCGCTCTAGCTGAACACAAACCTGAATAACGTAACGCTTAAGGACACATTGTCATCGCTAATCTGTGTGGCTGCATGTCACATTGGTCAGTCAGTTCATTTCATTTATTGTCCGTTTGGTGACGATCCGCCTCAGTCCAGCTGCAGCTCCTTCACCACACCCAGCTGATTTAAAACAATAAAATACAAGCGAATGGGATTAAAGTGGGGCGGGGTCACAAACTCGGGGGTGGAGTCACAGAGAGAGAAAGGAGGAGTCCATTCATCTTTAAAACAAATTGTTCCCTTTAGTACGGCCATGCAGGGTCACTCACCTTCAAACAAACACTTGAATTTGTTCAAGCTGACCACTCCTGACCAGCAGAACAGGACCACAATGCCATTCATCAATCTACCTATTTATCTTTTGGGCTCCTTTTTCAATTGCAAGTCCTGATAGCTTTATGTAAAAAAGGCAGAAACGAGTCCAGGGTGGGACACAAGTTGACAGCACCACCCTCAATAGGTCAAGCAGGACCGATTCACAATGGCTGACATATCCGTTCTGTTTCTCTTTGTATAGCGCCCTTCACTGAGCGCAGGCTCACAGCACCGTAAGGAGTTAACAGGTAAAAATCAAATTTCAAACTTTACTTATTATTTAAAGCAGACACGTTAGAAACGCACAGTAAAACTAAACATGCATGCATGGGGTTGGTGGGTAAAGCTGGTGTAAAAACCCACAATGGCACAGGGAGAACCTGCAAAGTCCATCCAGTCACGCAACAAGGAGGTGGAGTCACACCGAGGAGGTGGAGCCAGTCAGTCACTATCCAACCCGCTATATCCTAACACGGTCACGGGGGTCTGCTGGAGCCAATCCCAGCCAGCACAGGGCGCAAGGCAGGAACAAACCCCGGGCAGGGTGCTAGCCCACCGCAGGGCACACACACACACCAAGTACACACTAGGGACAATTTAGGATCACCAATGCACCTAACCTGCATGTCTTTGGACTTTGGTGGGGAAACCAACGCAGATACAGGGAGAACATGCAAACTCCACGCAGGTAGGGAGGACCCGGGAAGCGAACCCAGACGGGTCTCCTTACTGCCAGGCAGCAGCGATACCACTGCACCACCCGTGCCGCCCCGGAGGTGGAGCCACTTGCCTTAATAAACAAATTGTTCCTCCTCGTATGGCTATGCAGGGTTACGGATCCTCTAACAAACGTTTGAATTTGTTCAAGCCAACCACTCCTGACCAGCAGAACAGGACCACAATGCCATTCATCAATCTACCTATTTATCTTTTGGGCTCCTTTTTCAATTGCAAGTCCTGATAGCTTTATGTAAAAAAGGCAGAAACGAGTCCAGGGTGGGACACAAGTTGACAGCACCACCCTCTATAGGTCAAGCAGGACCGATTCACAATGGCTGACATATCCGTTCTGTTTCTCTTTGTATAGCGCCCTTCACTGAGCGCAGGCTCACATTCATTATTTAAAGCAGACACGTTAGAAATGCACAGTAAAACCAAACATGCATGCATGGGCTTGGTGGGTAAAGCTGGTGTAAAAACCCACAATGGCACAGGGAGATCCTGCAAAGTCCACCCAGACCATGGCGGTACAAAGAGCTGGACCCACTGTAGCTCCCCAGACCAGTTAGGATTTACCAGTCACTTCATGACATCTGTATTCAACAAGCCACCATCCACAACTATAGGGTCTGCAATCAAAACTGCCACACCAAGACCGCCACAACACGAGCGTCTAAATACATTTTATCTGCTTTGCGATGCCCGCACAGCACAGCGTGTGCCCCTTCAGTAGAGCCTGGCTGTAAACAAAACACTGTGGCCCCCCGGCCCTGTCACCCACTTAAGTTGGTGCTGCTATGGCGCCACTAACAACTTCAGGAGACGTCAGGTGTGGCCAAGCAGCACACAGGTCTTTACTGTGATGGTGTCAGCAGTGGGATGTCAGGGGTCACTTCATTGTTTTCTGTGATTATCCGGTGGTTGAAAGTCGTTCTTGGCATTTTTTCCGGGATTCTGTAGTTTTTTTTTTCTTTTTGAAGCCCTCATTTGAAAGTCTTTTCAGCCGCCATGACGTGGGTTGTGGCTGCTAGGGGCGCAACCTCCAAGGTTGTGACATCATTGGCGAAGTGTTAAAATGTTGTCTCGATGGCAGAGGTTTGGATAACATACAACGAGTTTCTATTCTGTTCACTTCTGATCTGCGGATCTTGCAGTTATGTTGTTCCTTGACTTGGACTTTCGGCTTGTGATCTCCGTTTTGACTCCTGGTTATGACCTTCGCTGTGGTTTTTCAACGGCGTTCTTTCTCCTGCTCCTCATTCTCCCTTCAATTTTGACTGTTTGGTTGAGTCATCACATGTGGTCTGTGGAGGCTGATTAGGCTAAGAGATGCCAGGGTGAAGACAAACAGGAGACGTCAGGTGGGCCTTAGCAGGACCCAAGGGTCCTAGTGGCTTATGAACGTCTGCACTGTAGTGGTGTCAGAGGTGGGATGGCAAGAACACCGATGGGCTGTGCAGGCTGATTAGACTAAGAGAAGATGGCTGAAGCACCAGGGTCAAGAATACCAACAGTCAGCACCCAAGGTT
>JANRMT010062851.1:4399672-4417864 GCA_026402145.1 Polypterus bichir lapradei | reverse complement strand
GGCTGAAGCACCAGGGTCAAGAATACCAACAGTCAGCACCCAAGGTTACCCGTGACTTATGCTGGCGCTACAATGGTGTTAAGAGTGGGATGTCAATGATAATTAGCCTAAAAGAAGGTGAACAAAGTGCCAGGGTGAAGAAGAACAGGAGACGCCAGGTGTGGTCTGGCAGTGCCACAGGGTCTGACCGGCTCAAGTGTGATGGGATGTCAGTGATCAGGGTGCCCCCGGAAGCAGATTAACTTGAATGGAATAAGAGGAGAGTTCGAGTGGGGCCTGGCAGTGCCTAAGGTCACCAACACACGTCATTATTACACGTCTGCCTTTATTCTTAATTTCTGTTTAATGAGTTTCATTGTTAGTCTCCAGCAGTTGGAATGACACTGAAGACAACTTGGTACTCTATTCCCCCAAGTGCACCCACCCCCCCCCCAGCACCACCATTTGAGTACCCACACAGTCCAGTTTAGTCGTTGGCACCCCCCTCGTCCTCCCACCACACATACTGAGCGTTACCCACATCACACTGTGGGTCACACCAATCGTGAGTGGCGCCGACACCGTCTCAATATGCATCTCGCTTGTTGACAGGAAACCGGCTGACAGCCACCGTCACCTGCTAGGCCTAGACTAACTGGGCGGAGCCAAACTTGCCCCATCTTCCTTCCTCCCAGTGCCAACCACAGCCTCGGGTGTGATGACAGTTGGCGTGAGACACCCCGACCGAGCCGATGGCCTCTGTTTATGTTTGTGACCAGAATAATCGCTATAGATACGGATGGGCTCATCTCGAGGGTCGTCTGAAAGTAAAAGAAATTTAAATTCCCCGTCACCTTAAGTCATCACAGCGGAAATCAAAACCGCAGCCGGAGGGAGGAAGTCCTTGAAGCTAAACTTTAAGCGCTTGAAAGAACAAAAAACAAAGAGAGCTTCCACTCCAACCAGGCAGCCATTTTTTTTAGCACCTGTTTGTCCCAAAGTGCTGGCAGCAACGGAAAGGTGGCAGGAGCTCAGCGCCCCAACTAGAGGCACACCCCCACTCACCCGTCCAGCCACACCCTAGCAGAGGCTTCGCAGTCAACTGCCAGCGGGCACCGGGGCCTTGTGGCAAAGCTAGAATGGAGGCCACGAATCCCACCGCTGCCTCCATGCGTGACCCACAAAACGAGTCACTTCAACTAAGCACATTCAGATCTGGCAGAGGAGCTCAGAAGTGCTGGCAGAGACCATCATGAAAGGCGCTATACATTTTCTCCATGGTGCCTAAAGCTATATGGCACCAAACAATTCACGTCATAAGTGTGTTCTTATATAAGACCCTTCACACTAAACACATTTAAGTTCAACTGACTGCAGGAATGGACACAGAATTATCTGGAGATCTCGCCAGGACAGTGCCAAGGTGCCAACATAAGGGTGCGGTACTGCTAGAACAGATGGATGTTCCAATCGGATTTCAATCTGTGATAATTGCAAAAGGCGCTATATGAAGTAAATTGTCTTCTGACTCTCGAGCAGCTTCAAGTATTGTGTCCCTAAAGGTGACACCGGTATAATAACAGCTGATCATTCGGCTCACGCCATCGTATTTAACAGCAGCCTACCATAGTCATGACCGGCATCACCGCCCGTACGCCATGAATGATCAGCCTTGTTTGTTTTCTGGTCATCCAGGTTTGCGGGCAGAGTGTTGCCCGGTCAGATCCCGTTAACGCCTGAAGTGACTCCACTCCGTTGGACCCTTGAGCAAGGCAGACCCTTAACCTGTGATTGCTCCGTCCTGGGCATGACGTGCATCCCACCCTGCAAGTAGACCCTCCAACCTGAAGGGGAAAAACCTGGGGGTTGGTGGCAGGATTGGCACTCCAGCCACCATAATAACCTCCCACTGTTCTGTTCCATCTGAAGTAGCATGGTACTGCGGTGTACCCGTCACATGGCTGCACTCGGGTCCTAATCTGGGATCTCGAGGGGGTTTGTCATGTGGTGGGTCTCTCTCTCTCTCTCTTCTAAGTTTGTGGATAAGCCTCAACACTTATGTTTTCAAATGTGAAGAGAAAGTCCAAGAATTAATAAAAAATAAAGTGAAGAGAATATGAATAAGCTGACCTAATCGTAATTTCACCCTATTGTATCAACTACCCGTCTTGGTGGGTAAAGAAGAAGCAGACAATGAGGGTGCCAGTCACTGTAAGAGGTCATGGGCACCAACCAGTCCTTCAGAGTCTTCACCTTCATACAGAAAACGAAGCAGTCATAGGGGGGCTTGAACCTGCGCCCACTGACACCACACGTGATGTCCCTGTAGCAGATGACGCCTACAGTACCCGGATCACATTTCGTCTAGAGTGTCTGAAACAAGGTGGGCACCATGGCGCTGTGAATTTGAGAAGCCAGTCTTTAACATTCAATCATCTAGCGCCTTTCTTCGTGAGGGCGAACTCGCAGTGCATCTCAGAGAATAATACAAAAAGAGCATTGCGAATAGAATGGAAGCATGGCATCAAAGGCAGCTTACCCGGTCCAGCATCACGGGCCGCCACAGCCCATCCTGCCTCCATTTGTGATTTGCCCCCCGATGCCTCATCACAGCTTTAATGTCTTGTCCTTTTTGGCTCTCATGTGTCCTTTGGGTCTTGTAAATAACTCTGAGAGGAGCTCTATCACAGCGCATTCCATGACATTAGGATTTTGTTTTACTGATTGGCACAGCGGGTAATGCTGCCACCTCACTTACCAAGCGCCCTGTGTTTCAAATCCTGCTACCCAGTCAATGTCTGTGCGGTGTTTGCATGTTCTCCCCGTGTTCTTGTAGTTTTTCCTCCCACACCCCAAAGATGTGTAGGAGAAGTTAACTGACGTCTCCCTCCATGCGTGAGTGCCCTCCATGACAGACTGGCACACTCCCTGGGGCTTACATGGATCTCACTTCTGATAGTTCACTCAGAACACAAGGCACTAAATCTGAACTGTTTTATTGTCACTTAATATAAAATCACAATGAAGGGGGAGGTCATCGTAACATCGCTTAAGAAATCCAAAGCCTCGCCAGCCCCCCTGAAGCCTTTGCCACCGAGTTTTTTTAACTACCTCAGTGACTTCAGCTCCAGTGATGGGCGAGTCCCCCGACTCTGCTTCCTTAAAGGAAGGTGGGATTTAGGAGGTCCTCAAAGTACTCCTTCAGTAACCCCAGGTGACGTCAGCGCCACTCCGTCCCAGCTAAGCACTGCATCTACCCCCCTCGCCTCGCCGAATGAATGCCAGTTTCCATCATCTCACTGAACTCCTTACATATCTGCCATTGCTGGCCGCTTGGCCAGTCAATTTCTGTCGTCCCCCCTGGGGTCCCACAAGCTAACCAAGCCTGAAAGGAATCCTTCTTCAGTGTGATGCCCACCACCAGGTTCAGGGATTACAGTCGTGCCAGCCCCCCCGAGTTCTTAATGCCACTGCATGTTGTTGGGCTGTCTTGGTGGCTGACAGGCCTCTTCCAAACATGCGTGGAGGTTGGGGACAGTGCCTCTGGACTGGCAAACTAGAGTGCCATCTTTAAGAAAGGGCAACAAATTGTGTGTTCAAATTATTGTTACACACTCCTCAGCCTCACTGGAAGGCCGATGGCAGAGTTCTGAAGTGGAGTATCTGGCTGGTGGTCGACTGTTCAGGTCATGGGACTCGGGACCACCTCTTTACTGTCATTAGGATTCTCGGGGTGTCTTCAGAGTGTGCCCACCCAGTCTACACATGTTTCATGGATTTGGAAAAGGCATACAACCGGGTAACCCCCCCCCCCCCCCGAGTCTCCTGTGAGGTTTGGGGGCTTCAGGAGTATAGGGTACCACACATGGGGGGAGGGGGGGTGTTGCTGCTTCGGAAATATAGGGTACCACACCTGGTTATGTGCTGCTTCTTAAGTATGGGGTACCACACCTGGGGGGGTGTTGCTGGTTTGGGAGTATAGGGTACCACACCTGGGGAGTGGTTAGGTTTGTTTTAGGAGTGTGGGGTACCACACCTGGGGGGTTGCTGCTTCGGGACTGTGGGGTACCAGACCTGCTGTCCAACAATTGCCAGCAGTAAGTCAGACTCAGTCCCGGTGGGTGTGCGACTCCAGCAGGGCTGCCCTTTGTCGCCGATTCCGTTTGTAATTTTTATGTCCAGAATTTCTAAGCTCAGCCCAGAGGTGGAGGGTGTCCACTTCAGTGACCTCAGGACCCCTTTTGTGCGGAGGAGGTGGTCCTGCTGCCTTCATCAGGCTCTGACCTTAGACAAGCACCGGGCTGAAGTCCGAGGTCACAGTTTTCAGCCGGTGTGCCCCCTCTGAGTTGGGGGATGAGGTGCTGCCTCAAGCCGAGGGGTTTAAGAATCTCAGGGTCTAATTCAAAAGTAAGGGAACAAGGGAGCGGGGGGATCGACATATGGATCAGAGCAGCGTCCACAGTCAGGGGGGTGTTGTAAAGGTCAACTGAGCTGAAAGGCACAGCTCTTGATTTGGGGTCAATTTGTGTTTCTGGCCCGACTGAAAGACCTCAGTGACGGGTACGAGCAGCAGAAACGAGTTTCCAACGCAGGGTGTTTGGGCTCAGCCTCAGAGACCGGGTGAGGAGCTCAAAGGAGAGACGCTGCTCCCCCACATCGAAAGAGGGCTTCAGGCATGTGATTAGCGCCCCCCCCCCCAGGAACAGACCTCCGGGTGGTCTGGAGAAAGCAGATCTCTCGGCTGACCTGGTGAACACCTCTGTATCCCCCTGGAGCAATCAAAGGGGAAAATGGATATGTGGGCGTCTTTCATTAGACCGCTGCCCCCACAACTCGGACCGGGACAAGTGACAGAAAGTGAATGGACGGAAGGAAGGAAATCCAATAGAGCAGCGTTACTCAACCTTTACGTATCTGCGACCCGAGTTTTCATAACAGTTTTAATTGCGCCCCCCACCCAACATTTTTTTTGAAATGTAGATGCATATTTTATTATACCTGCTTAACTTTCATCGACATTTATCTAACTCTATATTTATTGTTCTAGTATCAGAATGTAGTTTAAGTTCATTTATTTTGGTTTCTACAGATGTTTTTTTCATATTTTTGATTCTTGTTTTTTTTTTCACACCCTTTTTGTTACTTCGCGCCCCCCTAGGGGGGCCCACCCCACAGGTTGAGAACCACTGCAATATAAGGTGCTCAGTTGTTGGGGTATTTCATATGAACGGTGTGTGTGTGTGTGTGTGTAGGCCCAGATTCATTTGAATGACATTTTGGTTGTCCTCATTAACAAACGTCCTGCACAAAACTAAAAAAGGACGAATCACTAGAGAGAGATGACAAAATCTGGAGGATCAATGAACTGAAATATAAATGTCAATAACGATTACGAGAAATAAACAGATCAGATAGGAGACGGGCACGTCACAGCCCACTGGCATCCCACCCGGGGTTAGTTCTTGCCTTAGACTAAACTACAGGGGGCAGCGTAGAGTCGTGTGCGCCAGCATGACGTTAAAACTGATCGGGTCTTACTTTGAATCTACGACTGACTTAACTGACTCTGTAGTTCTGTTTCCATGTATATTCTGATCAGTCTAGCAGCAGTGCCAATGACTGGCACCACTGGCTGTTTGGTTTACAGAGGGGTGAAACGTGAGGGGCTGGCATGGTGGTGCAGAGATTGGCACTACTGCTTCACAGCCACAGGAAGGTGGGGTTTGAATCCAGCTCCTGGTCACTGTGTGCGTGTTCTCCAAGTGTCATTGGGGGGGTCTTCTTCATTATTTGAGATTTTGCCCCTCATATCAAAGACATGGAGGTGAATGCTAAATTCGGAACAAGCAACTTTAGCAAATGGAAGGGTGGACTGATGAATCGTGAAGTGTGCCGAGTACACGTTCAAACCAATAACAGCACCAGCGTTACGATGCCCCCTGGCACCTCCAAGACACTCCTCTTCAGATCTCTACTGCACTACATTTAGGAGAGTAGAAGGTCTGACACTTTCTGCATGTGAGCCCCTCCAACGAAACCACAAGTACATTTAAAAATACGAGGACACCCGGCGCAGTGGGACCCTCTCAGCCAGCCGGTAGCATGTCACTTGGGCTTTCTATCTTTGTAAATGATGGGCAGCAGTGACACTATATTAAATGTCACCGAGTGTGTTTTATACCAAAAAATGACATTAGAACAACATTAAAAGAGCACACAAGTGAGTGTGTGTGTGTGTGTGTATTGTGGAATAATGGGGCCGAAGCGCACAGGCACAGGGACACAAGTTCAAGCACACACTTTCACTTTTCTCCCTTTAAATCACACAGAGCACAAATCACCAAACCATGTCGCTCAGTCCCTCCCTCCCTCCCTCGCTTTTTCTTTTTCTCTTTCTTTCCTTCTTTCTAAATACAAAGAGGACTGTTTCATTTATGTTAGGTAGTATGCCCCGAGGGGCCTGGGTGGTCTCATGGCCTCTGCATCCCTGCAGATTTTATTTTTTCTCTCCAGCCGTCTGGAGTTTTTTTTTGTTTATTCTGTCCCCCCTGACCATCGGACTTTACTCTTATTCTATGTTAATTAGTGTTGTCTTATTCTAATTCTTACTTTGTCTTTTATTTCTGTTTTCTTCATCATGTAAGCACTTTGAGCAACATTATTTGTATGAAAATCTGCTCTAGAAATAAATGTTCTTTCTTTCTTTCTTTTAACTCACCTTCCATCCAACTCTGGCTATTCGAACGGAGTGAAGCGGCCTCCTTTATAGTGCAGCCAAGAAGTGCACTCTGATCCTCTTTTGGCAGAACTCGCGGGTGTGGCAGAAGTGCTGCATTCCAGGCGCCCCCTGGAGGTGGCCATGAGCCCCAGCAGGGTTGGGCTTCCAAGCTCCCAGCCCATGGCCCTGATGCCACCCGGGTTTGGGGTTGGAGTTGCTCTCTCATGTTCCAGGGGAGGTATTGTTGTTGATATGTTCTCTCCCCCCCGGGTCCCTTCATCACAGGGGTATCCCGGCCATCCGCCACAGTATATTAAATAGATATATATATATATATATATATATATATATATATATATATACACATACACATATAAATGTATATATAGATATGTCTCTATATATATATATAAAATCCAATGTCTGTCTGCCTGTCTGTATGTCCGTTTTCTATAATTTGCTTGAACATTCTGGTTGATTTTGCGACTTCAGTCATCGCGCTCAGTATCGTTGTTCGCTTGCAGTACTGATATATTTGCGCTAATCCAAGACAGAGGCTGCGTGCCAAGGGGAGGGGGAGGTGGGACCTCAGGAATAGGGAGCTGGGCGGGGCCTCAGGAGTGAGGAGGCGGGACCTCAGAAGTGGGAAGTCGGGCTGGGCCGCAGGAGTGAGGAGGCGTGGCCTCAGGAGTGAGGAGGTGGGACCTCAGAAGTGGAAAGTCGGGCGGGGCCTCAGGAGTGGGGAGGTGGGCGGGGCCGCAGGAGTGAGGAGGCGTGGCCTCAGGAGTGAGGGTTTGGGCGGGGCCTCAGAAGTGGGGAGGTGGGACCTCAGCAGTGGGGAGCCGGGCGAGGCCCTCCTGACTCACACACCAGCCTCCGTTTGAATTGGTCTGCCTGTCGCCATGCCATGTGTTGGAGCGCACCTGGCCTCCACTTAGCTAGCCATACCTGTTTGTTCAGCAGACGTTATCATCTAGAGACTGTTGAAGAGTAACGTTTGTCTTCTTCAGAGAGAGAGAGTGATCAGAGACTCATCGTGGCGACGTGCTTTTCTCCCCACGCGGGGAACGCTCGCCCATCAATGCTGAACACAATCAGAGACAGTGGCAACATTTGACATTAGGGTGTACCCACCTTCCACTTGGCCATTGGTACCCTTGCCAACCTTTACATTTTTGGCGCAGAGATCACAGCTACATTCTCGCCCCTGACAGGAAAACCATATTGTATATGAAGAGGCGCTCAATATAAATTCTTGTCAATACAAATTATTAATTTTTTTTTTAATTTATTTTTCAAGTTTGTCCCGTTTCACGACTACACGGGCAGAGCCATGGCAGACAGCTAGCACAGATATGTAGACAGAGATAGAGAGAAGCTGTGGCCTGAGGGAGGCGCTCTTCCAGTCCCCAAAGAAACTAAAAATATGAGGCACAGAAAAGCTTTTTGGTTTTTAAAAGACAATAAAAAGGTTCCAGGACTTTGGAGGTATAAACACAGCGATATAAAGAGACTCTCACGTCGCCCCCGTGTCCACCTTCTACCTTCTTGTCCTCTTAGAAGGACCTCCAGGTAAGGCATAGCTCTACAAAACCCCTGGGGTGGTCTACCCAGAGCTCTGTCAGGTGGTCCCAGGTATCCCTGCCTGACAAGCCTGCAGGGGTCTCAATAGCATCTCCTGCTGCCAGTGGGTTCAGGGCCGAGGACTGCGTCCCCCCACTGTCCTCTCACTATTTTGACATTCCCTTGGCTTCCTCCCATATCTCCACTACAATTGGCCTCCTGTCCTAGACGGGCTCTGTCCCCTGTTGATGGTGGTCCTCCCCCCCCCCCCCCCCCATGTTAACACACACACAGTGCTACTGAATGTCACTGATCCTGTAATCAGGCCAACAATAAGCCCACTCAATCCAATGAATGACAGCAGGAGGCCGGTGACATCAACCACAAGGCAAGTTATAACCCTGCATTGGGGTCCACCCCACCCCCCCACCCCCACTTCAGAGCTGCCTTTCCACCCCTCCTGGACCACCTCTACCTCACTGCCTCCAAGCAAAGCTATGCTGCCCCCTGCTGGACACCAAATGGCATTCCTCAAGAATTTACCCAGGATTCCTTGGCACCATTCAGTGTGAAAGGTTTATTAGTTTCACTAATGAAAGTAAAATGGGGGGGCAGGGGGCTTCGAAAAGAGAGCTGTGCGAAGGATGGACTAGGCAGGCGGGTGGGACAGCACGTGATTATTGATCGCTTGTGATGGCCGGCGGGGAGGCTGCTTGTTAAGCGGCGGTGACTGTGGACTCAGAAGAGCAGCCAGCTGATGGGCTCTGCCTTTGGCCAGTGACCTCGTTAGTTAGATGAGCACAAGGGTGACGGGCACCAGAATGGCAGCATCACTACGAGTTGGGAGGGTGAAAATAAAGTAAAAGGAGTGAAGGAGACGACTAATGAGTGAGTGAGGGGACAACTGGGGCTACCGAGTGGGTGACGGAGGGAGTAATCAGGGAGTGAGTGATCATTAAGTCGATAGTGGACTAGTGAGTCGTGAGTAAGGAGTGCGTGGGGAGTGCCGAGTGGGTGGAGGGTGAAAGAGTGAGTCACCAGTGAGTGGGGGTCAATAACACCCAACTGCAGAGCCAGGGTGCCACACGTCAGCGCGGGTCTACGCCAGCAGTAAAGACACATGGGTGAGGTTAGGGGTCACTTTTGTTAAGGTGAAGGTCTGGTGTGCTTAGCGTGTCAATCAACTACAAACGTTTACTCCCAAACCGCCAGTCTAGCCACACAGTGATGTCACTTCCGGCCTGAAACCGCTGGCAAAGATCTGCGGTGACGGGTGGAGCTGTGGCTCTGCAGGTGGATACGTCTCAAGTAATCGGGGATTGAGTCATCATCATCATCATCATGTAGTATTAGTGAGCAAATGAGGGCGAAGGAGTAGTGACTAGTGAGTAAGCAGGGTGTGACCAGTCTACAACAGAGAGTGAGTGCGGAGTGACTAGCGAAGGCGGGAGTGAGTAGCGGTTAGTAAGTGATCTGAGAGAGACAGCGGGCGTGACTCCGAGGTGAGCAGATGGTTAATGGAGTGTGACGGATTAGTCTGTAAATGAACTAGTGAGAGTGCAGTGACCACTGAAGGAGTGACCTGTAATAACTGGGGTGAGTGGCTAGACTGGGCGGTGACACACTGCCGGCCTGTCCACACGCCTAACACTCCCAGGAGCGTCTCAGTGCCGATGGACAAAAACAAACACTTCTGAAAACGCAGAGACCACCGCGCTCCGGCTGGGTGGCACTTATCATGCAGCTCTTCTCTGATTGGGTCCCACTCATCATGACACTCAGTGAAGTCGCTTTCCGTGGCGTTTGTGGTGCTGCTTAGCCGTATGGAGGGACCCCCGCGTGGCGGTCAAGTCGGCACTCACGCTGCATGGCGGAGGTGCCCGTCGTACACGAGCTCACGCCGTTTGAGCACACTCGCTCCGACTGACGTGACACAATGTGCTGCACACTCTCTGTGTGTGTCCCAGCGAGGTCGCTGCACCCTGAACATTTGGGAAATCAGAGACCACTCACACTGCCAGACAGCCCCTCTCGGAGTGCCCACATGGAAGGACTAGAGGGAGAAAGAGGGAATAAAGAGTGAAGGAATAGTAAACGAGTGAGTGAGTGACTCAGAGGAACAGTTACCTACTCGCTCACTCTCTCACCGAGTGAAGGAGCGACAGGTTTAGCAGGTGAGGCTTAAAGCCGAGGTCCTGACTCTCTGTGGTTCCCTGGGCACCATCTCCTGGTCATTCTGGCCCCCTAATCATTCCCCGTTTCTAACTGTCTCACTCTCTCTCTCACCCTTCACCACTTAACAATAAGAGGAAAGGTGTGCGGAGTGTACTGGCGTAAAAATGGCTGCTGTTGCCTCACACAGGTGGGCACTCGCTGCACAGTACTGGTCCGCCACTAAGTAAATCGCCTCGAGTAGTGAGAAAAGCACAAGCTACATGTAAAGAAGTCGCATTATTATTATTATTATTAAACATGTAATGATGATGATGATGATGAGTGAGTGACTGGTCTGTGACCAACAGGACTAAAAGAGTGATTCATTCATTAATTCATTAATAAGTGCACATTATATGAGTACCTGAAGGGGACACTGGAGACCGGTGGGCTGCCTGTCAGTCTAGTGACTAACGGTTTAGTGAGCGGGTGTCAGAGTGAGACAGAGAGTGACTAATGAGTGAGTGACAAGGACTCACTATTGTGTGTGAATGGATGAATAATGAAGGAGTACGTGAGTAAGAGCGACTCGACAGTAAACGAGTGACAGACTAACTAGCGACTGGCGTGTGACCCCCTAACAGAGTGACCAGCAGGTGACAGAGTCAAGGGGGCACTGAGCATGTGGTGAACAAATGAGCGAGTGACAAACAGGGGCGTGAATGAGCAACACGAAAGTGACTGACGACTAATGTGAGCGTGCGAGTGACAAAGGAGTGTGAGCAAAGCGAAAGGTCCGGTATCAGAATGACTAACTGACGCCAGCAGGACTGGCCACGAGCGGACGGACATCTGTGCCCCGGCTCCATTTGGCACCTTCACCTTCACCTACAAGGGCTCCATTCGCCACCTCTGAGCATCTCGATGTCCTCTGCCAGGCTCGCTTTGTTTGCCTGTCCTCTGCAGTAACACCTGGCACTCATGCCAAGGGAGGCCCACTGCACGTCTCTTGTTCCGTAGCCCACTTTAGACAGGCAGCAAGATGCTGAGTGAAGCTAAATTTAGGTCGTCCCCAAGCTCTGGGAATTAAATTTGGATTTTGGAAGCAGTAACGTCCTTCACGTCGCTATCATGCAAAAGGAAGTAGGACATCTGATCCCAAATGAGATGAAAAGAAAGGAGAGACGAGCGGCCAGGCATGGACTAGGACAAGGTCAGTCCAGGGGGACTTTGACCCCAGAGCCACCCCACAGCTGGTGTGTCCCCCTATTCGGTGCCTGATACAAAGTGCTACATAAAAGAGACACCCCTCATACAAGACTGTTTATGGTGAAAGGCGCTATAAAGGTAAAGACGTCTCGGAATAATGCACGTCAAGCCTTGTGACACAGTGGGCAACATGTGGGCATACACCCTGGTGTCATACCTCACCACAAAAGGCACTATATAACACTGCCTGGCTGTGGTCAGTAGGACCCCAAGAAATGCCACTGGGACTTCTACCCACCAATGACGAGCGCCTCACGTCCCACCTGCCCGGAGCCTCAGCAGGGGCCAGAGAACTGCCGGAGAAAGAGGACAGAGAAACTGCTGGAACACCACAGTGCCGCACAGAGACACAGTTATGGTGCAAGGCGCTGTATAACACGAAGGCTCACTCAACTCTAAAAAGGCGCTATGTAATAGACTGGCTGATTGGCGCTAACTAAACATTTTTGAAGCACTGGCACATGTGAGGCAGGACTGGATTGGGGAGGGCGCAATGGAATGAAAACGTGGTGGTGATGATGATGATGATGATGATAATAACTGTTTTATCTCAAAGACTCCGAGACGTGGCCACACATAAATCACCTGACCATCCTACCTGTGCGTCCTCCTCATCCCTAGCTGTCCTGCCCATGTGACACTCGGCCCTGTCTGGTCAAATCCTCTCACGCTGGCCACCCGCCTACAATAAGGGCACTACTGGCATTGGCATGAAGGGGGCGCTAGAGCCTACTTTACAACACCCCAGGCGGGCTGCCTGACAGCCACAGGACGTCACTTTGACTGCTGTGTTGTCACTTGTCACATGAGAACAAAATACAGCCGGGCACAGACACCATGACCCAGACAGCAGATTGAAAAAGCAGGGGCCTGGTAATCCCAATATAGTACCTTGCAATAACAAACAAGACTCCATTCTTGTCGGGTACAACACGTTTTATATTTTATTATGGGACTGGCTCTGCCACCAGGGAACTGGTGTTGCAGATGCCACCTCCATTGAGACCCACTGGCAGGGCTACGTATTAAACTGCTGTAATAAATGTTTGGAGATACCACTCACCATGAAAGGCACCATATATGAATACTGTTGGCATATCAGGTCCTTATTGCGACAGGTACAGAGTACAGTGAAAGTCTTCCTTGTATGTGCTGCTCTCAGGGGCCACCATTAGTGGGTAGAGCTACTGTACATTACACAAAAAGACAGACATGAAAGGCACTATATAACTGACACTTAGATATAAAAGGCGCTATATAAGATATGGGCAGGTATAACACAAAGACTGAGCTGTCACAGCCTCCCTTTTAATCACCTTCAGAGTCATGGGGGGCTTATTGCTCTTCTAGAAGCTTCTGATGTAAGATGGGACACCAGTCCACTGCATGACTCCCCCCTATCTGGCCAGTTGAGAATCACCTGCTGACCTGTCTTAGGGATGTGTGTGTTGGGCACCAGAGTGCTGAATGAGAACCACCCAGGAGCCGAGAGACTGTGCCAACTCCACACAGTCACAGACCAGCCTGGGCTTTAGTGCCAGATGTGTGGAGTTGTGAGGTAGCAGCACTTGCCATTGTGCCAGCATGCCACCCTTTCTGATATCAAAGGCTTGACGTGAGCCCGGTGTGAGTGTGTGCATCCTGTGTTAGTTCAGACAAATGGGCTCAAGTAGTGGAGATGCCACCTAGCATGAATGGAGCTTAATGGCAGGGCAGCCGAGACAAAGCCAGCAGGCACTGGGGCGGACACCTGGAGATATCGATCACCAATGAGCCTTCTGCCAGTGCTATCTCGAGTCACCCATGCCAAGTGGGTGCCTGCAGCCTGTGCAGACACATCACACTTCCTCTGGCAGATGCAAAGCGCCGCTGACGTCACCACTTCGCTTCCTGTTCAGAACACAAATGAGTGTACAGTAAAGTGTCTTGAAGATAAGGAGCGGCCGCTCGACCCCGACAGCCAGTGGGCCGCTTTGACCGCAAGTTACTGAGTGGACAGTGGCACTGGCTGGCAGTCTAACACTGGGGGCATGGGAAAATAATGGGGTTAGCAGGGCCGTCTTAACAGCATTCATTATAGGCCCCCGGGCAAAGCAGTGCACTGGGCCCCCCTAACTACACAACCACTCAGCAAGTCACAAAATACATAGATTAGCATGGAGCCCCCGGGCAACTGCCCAGCGTGCCCATGTGCTAAGATGGTCCTGGGGGGGTAGAAAAAGAGCTGAGGTTCAACAGTTGGGCTGGCAGTCTAACACCAGTGAGCGAGGACGTGCTTAGGACAACAAGCTGTGAGAGTGCAGTGTGAAAGGCGCTATATGAAGGACCCCCCATTACAATGCAGTGTGAAAGGCGCTATATGAAGGACCCCCCCCATTACAATGCAGTGTGAAAGGCGCTATATGAAGGACCCCCCTATTACAATGCAGTGTGAAAGGCGCTATATGAAGGACCCCGTTACAATGCAGTCTCCATGAAAGCCATTACTCTGTAGTGTGACAGTCACAGTTTAGAGGACCCCATTACAGTGTACTGTAGTGTGTGTGGTGCTACGTGAAGGAGGGTCCCTGCCCCAGCACACCGTGACGATTGCCACACAAAGGACTCAGCGCTTTAAATTATTGCTGTGAACGTCGGGACTGAAAGGCTCTGCGATTGGCCTCGTCTGCACCCCACCTTGAGGGCACCGGAGAAGTCAGTCCTCTGCGGTCCACGGTGCGTCTGTATTGCGCAGAGACAAAAGGACAGCTTGACAGGTGGGATGACATTGAGAGAGGTGCCACCACAAAATGGGAAAAAAAAGGGGTAACAGTGAGCAGAACCTGGCACCACAAAGAGAGGTGATGCCAAGAGCAGGAAAAGCTTGACAGAGAGCTGGCATGATCATGAGTGGCACCTCTTAGAAAAAGTGACGTTTACAGGGGTGACACTGAAAGACGGCTGATGGGGGAACAGGTGACATTGACAGAGGGCCGGCACCATGGTGGGGGTTACCTCTGAGGGAGAGTGGCATTTAGAGGTGGATGTTGGGGAGCTAAGATGGTTGTACACCAGCTGTTTGACTTGAAGAGTGACTAAGTGACAGGCACAGGACTGTGAAATGAGGTGCCAGTGTGACCAGGATACACTGAAGGGGTGTTGTTGGGCTTGAAATACTTCACCAGCTTCTTTGATTTGGGTGGGTTTGTGAGGTTCTACAGTCCAATGGGGCAGGAAACTACACGGGATGGCAGTGCCAGTGGAGCACACCAAACCATAGCGAGAGGCATCAGAAAAGGCTCCCAAGAGGTGCGTGCCAACTACTGAAAAGGCAGGGAATAAATAAAGGTCAGGTGCCAAGAGTGCCCCCCCCCCCAGTGATAAACAACATGACAACTCCAACCCATTTAATGTGGGTGAGGCTGGAATCAATCCCAGAAAGTGAAACTGGCAGAGGCAAGGTGGCTCTGAGGCTAGAGATCTGCACTGGCAATCAGAAGGTTGCCGGTTCGAATCCCATAAATGCCAAAAAAGGGAACTCTGTTAGGCCCTTAAACTGCCATTGCTGAGCGCTTTGAGTAGTGAGAAAAGTGCCATATAAATGCAAAGAATTATTATTATTATGCCAGTTAAGGGGGACACACTGTGAAGATTATCAGGTGCCCTGTACCCCTTACTACATGAAAGCTGCAGGTCTGTTCATAAATTAGAACAGAAAGAGAAAAGCAAACCACTGGGACAAAGAGGAAGAAAGCGCCAACTGTGACATTCCTCAGCACCACACCCAACACAAAGTGCCAACGGTGACAGGCACTTCACCACCACACCCAGCCAGTGTGCCCCAATCAGCAGGCACTTCATCATCCTGCCCTGCTAATGTGCCAGTGTCAGCATGAATGTCACCCAGCTCATGTGCCAACACTGACACATCCTTCACAAACACACACCAAGGTCCCCACAGTGACAGGCACTTCACCAGGACACGCAGTTCACATGCCAGCATCAACATGCACTTCACTAGAAGACCCCTGCCAAAGTTAACAGGCACCTCATCAATGCCAGCACTGGTGGTGTGTCCGTCACCGTCACCTCTCATGGTGTCCTATGATCCCAGTGGGCTAGTCAGGTGGGTGCCCTGCTCCGCTCCTATTGGCTGTGGTGGTCATCCCCTCATATCTTTGTAAAGTGCTGTAACACAATAGAAGGTGTGACAGGAAACAATGGGGAGTGCTGAGAAAGGAGCTATAAAAACAAAAAAACGTAACGCCTGAGCCGGCGCTGGCACCACATAGGATCATCGCACTTTGGTCACGACAGCCTTAGAAAGGTGCCTGAAAGACGCTATAGAAGTAAATGTAGGGGGTCTGATTGGGCACAGCTCGGTGGAGGGGCTCGGGGTGAAAGGCGGGGTGGACGGATGACAGCGAGTTTACCGCTCTGTCAGGTGGTCTGTCCTGTCACTGCAGTTCCTACACAAAGCCCCTCTATCTGCCCATTTCCTTGCCTGCATATACACTTTAGGGTCATAGAGAGCCAGCGCCTCTCCTGGCAGGACTGGGCACCGAGCAGAAGTCAATCCCGGCCCACCGGAGATGGCAACCATACACCAAGAAGAGATGCAGAGCTTTGGGAAGAAAACGACTGTGGACACTGAGAGACACTCACACACACACACACACACAATGACCACATATGGTGCTGGGCCTGTCAGGCAGCAGTGATGCCCACTGTGCCACCCACTCCTTCAGTCACTAAGAATTCAAACCAGCTGTCTTGTCTTCGGGGCCGGGATTTGAATCCTGAACACTGCACTGCCCTGCCCTTTGCCACCCCTACTGTGAGAGGTGAAATTTAAAAGGCTGATGTCACCAATGTCCTCAGGGGCACTGACTGGCCAAACTAATCACTGCTGACCCTGATGGTGTCATTTAGTGTGTTAAGGTGGGCACCAGCAGCAATCTTCATTGCACTCACATCTTCTTTTCTTCCTGAGCCCATCTAGGCCAGGTGGCTTCTATGCTTCAGATGTGCCCCAATGCCAGGCCACCTCCCTGCCGCGGGTGGCTCCTATAGCACCACGTCCAGCCCTGCCCGCCAGTGAGTCCTCTTTATGTACCACCTAAGGGTGCTGTGTAAACTGAGGGGGTGAAGTGTATGGTTCATTCTTTATAGCGCCCTGCACTGTGAACCCATTGTCCAAGTGTTTGGTCCAGTTCTCCTGGTTATTAAGGGGGGCACACGGAGGGGCTGACTTGGTGGTGTCCTGTCCACTCCCTGTGCACAGAAGGTGCCGCTGTCTCAGACGGAGGACAAAGTGTGACAAAGAGGAGCTGTGGGCCGCTGAGCTGACCCGTCTGTCTGTGTTTTGTCTTCACAGAACTCGATGAACCTGCCGCCGGACAAGGCCAAACTCCTGAGCCTCTACGACAACGAGAAGAAATGGGAGCTCGTCTGTGACCAGGTAAGGAACCCTGAAGGCACATGCTGTTCTACAAGCTCCGAGGGTTCATGTAATATAGCGCCTTTCATGGGGCACAGAAACGTCACAGATAGTCCAGCTTAGCCTCAATTGGGAGCTTTGAAGAATAAACAGTGCGACCTTCCTGTTATATAGCGCCTTTCATGGTGAAAAGATTAAAACAAATGATAAAAATAACGAGAGACAGCGTACTTCACGACATGATTAGCGATGTCGACTAAACCTTCATGTTATTTAGCACAGTTTTAAAGAAGTCAGTTCATCCTGTACATGCAGAGTCTTATGTGACACTCACCATCAGGGGACTCGATCAATGATCATTTCAAGGCTTCAGGGTGTGGAGTTTCAAAAACTGATACAAACAGGATATATAGTGCCTTTCGTGACCCCCACACCCCCCCCCCAGGTTACTTGACGACTAAATCTTCATAATTTACAGCTTCAGAGAATCAGGACACCTCCCTCATATACAGTTCTAGAATGACGCGCCCTCTAGTGGAGACTTTACATTTTAACACCTTTTATGGAGCAGCCTTTCAAAAAACTATGAAAATAATCAGAATGTCATCCCCAAATAGTACAGCACCCTGGATGACACACACCCTCGGGGGGGCTCTGTGCAAGACCAGGGTCACAGGGGTGTGCTGGAGCCAATCGCAGCCAACAAAGGGCGCAAGGCAGGAAACAAACCCCGGGCAGGTCGCCATCCCACCGCAGAATAATCAGTATGCCTTCCATATATATATATATATACTGTATAGCATCTTTCATGGGAGACTATATAAAAGACTACTAAGTCGTCATGTTATATGGCACCTCTCTTGAGAGACGTTCCCAATGACCCACTCCATGCTCATGTTAGTCACACACACACACACACCCTAATCATGTGACACACAGTCTTGGAGCTCGTAGGAGTGACAGGTAAACCATCACATGACACAGCACCTTCCATGGTTGACAAAATATTAAAGGATGCATTTAAAAAGAGTCGCTCTGCTAACTGTATATAGTGCCTTTCACTTTGAGCGCTGTGCCAAACACAAAGAGA
>JANRMT010062851.1:4378864-4399662 GCA_026402145.1 Polypterus bichir lapradei | reverse complement strand
GTGAAAGGCACTATATACATACATAAACATACCTGCCATTATTTTGAAGTGCACTTAGATTGGGCTTACAAGATGACCCAAACGACTGACCAGACCACCAAATGATGGAAGTAAACACAAAGAGTCCACTTGCCCCCGATGTGCCACATGTAACAAATACAAATAAAAGGGACACGTGAGCTCCGGTGACGTCCTGACATGCTGACTGGTGTAGGGCCAGTGCCACCACTAAGGCGGGTTAGACATTCGCTTATCATAAGGTTAGGGGGCAGTGGCACAGGTTAGCCACCAAACAGTCAGTTGGTGCACAATACCCTAAGTGAGGCACTGGCAGAGATCTTTTTCTTTTCTTTTATTTTTTGGCTTAGCTACTTTAGACTTTCATTCTGATTTGATTTACAGCAAATGTCAAGTCATAAATCTGAAAAATTAAAAAGAAAAAGAAGCAACAGTGCTGTGGCCCACCCGGGCGGTGTGAGTGACGGCTGCCCAGTGCCCTCTGCTGGCCGCTGACACCACTGCAGTCCAGCCACAGCTATGGCCGGTGTGCTGTCTGTCTTTCTGTCTGGGTGGCTCCTCTGCCCAGCATTGGCTCTTCATCCCAGAGTCACGTTCAGTGCTTGAAGTAGAGGTCTGCACGGGGACTGAGTAAAGGCAAAGTGCCATCCCATGTTTGCCCGCTTTCACCCGTTCCCACCAAAGCTCCATTCCGCTCCCAACTGCATTCCCGTTTCCCCTTCTAAAAAGCATCTGCATTGAGCACATGGAATGCGTGGACTCGTAAAACAGCGCAATGTACACGAGAACAAAACGCATCCTACAGATACGAGAACATCTGATGAGGACCTGTTGTGTTTTTTTGTTTTTTTATAATACTATCACAGAAGAGCGATTTCTACCATTTAAAAAAATAAAATAAAATAAATAAATAAATAAATAATAAAAAGCTTGCCCACCCCCAGGTTTGGTTTACCGGATATACAATTTAAAGAGATTGTTATTTTCATGGGAATTGTTACATATGCATGGTTTTCATTTTTACTTTAAAACTTTTGTAAAAGCAATATTTGTCCTTTATTTCCTGTCCTGGGCGTCACGGGACTTATAACGGGGCTCGCGTTGCGAAGGGGGGGTCTGAACGCACGCTAAGGAGATGCGATCGGTTCAGCTGCTGTCTCGCTGCTGCCGCTGGCCAGCTGTGTGCTCTGCTTGTTGCGCTTTGTGTCAATCACTTCAAGAGTCTGTACAGCCGCTGCTGTCCTTTTGTCACTTCGCGTCTCTGCCGCTAACGTTCTGAACGGGTGGGGGTGGAGAGGGCTGAACGCACGCTAAGGAGATGTGCTCAGATCATCTGCTGGCTTGCTGCAGCTGCAGTGTTCTGCTTGTCGTTGTTTTAAGAGCCGGGAGCACCTGAAGTGTGTCTGCCAAAAGCATTCCAGCAACTGCGAGGTGAGATGTCCGTGAACTTGTTAGTAAGTAAGGCGTGACGTGCAAAAGTCACCGTCTCTCGGGCTTTGCTTCCTTAGGTTGTAATGTCTAGTCTCGTGTGTCGTCAAAGTGTCTCTCCGAGATGATCAGGTCTCCATCACTTCGCTCAACCACACCCCCCCCCCCACAAGAAGGTGCGCTACGCTCCTGCCACTTTGCGTTTCTCCCACTGGTGTTGTGAAGGGGGGCAGCTGAACGCACAGTAAGGAGAAGCGGACGGATTAGCTACTGGCTTTGTGCTGCTTCTGCCGAGCTGCGTGTTCTGCTTGTCGCTCTGCGCGTCGATCATTTAAAAGCCAGTACAGCAGGACAGTCCTTCTGTCTCACTGCCTTGTGTCGCGTGATGTTAAAATGTCAATCATGGGACGTCAAATTGTCTTCCAAGAAGATCACATCTCGTCTCCCTTTTTTTTATAATAAAGAGATGTTACTCATATCCTTAGCCCGACTTCCACATATCATAAGTGTTTACAAAGTGTGTTTTAATTAGTTTATGTGTGTTTAAAGTGTGTGTGGGGGGGTATTTTAAGGCTTAAACTATATAAAAAATGTGTATTTACAGTATATGGTCTTTCTACATCGCGGATTTTCACCTCTAGAACGTAACTACCGCGATAGGCGGGGGATCACTGTATTCACATATGTTGGAGGGCACCAACTCGCGCTACGCCACTGACCACACAATGAAACAGCTCGGGATCCTGCTTGGCAACCCCCCCAGGCAGACATGCGGCCCAGTCCCACCCTCTATCTGTTACCTGGGTGTCCCCTTGGCCTGGTCCAGCCACTCGGGTCCTCAACAATGAGGATCACCCTCAGGTAATGGTGCCACATGGCCGTAACTGATGCTCCCTCACCATGCAGGTCATGTGCCTCATTCGGGACTCCATTGGCAACACAAAGAGACACACATGAAGGAGTCCAGTCCTCATCTCAGGTCACTGGATGGCGTCCATGTCTCACAAACAGGAAGCACCAGGACTCTAAAGACTTGGACCTTTGCCTTTTTGTAGAGATATTGAGGACGCCAGGATGCCACCCCATCCCCCTCCCCCCCCACACAATTAGGGTCACCAGAGGCGTGAGTGTCACTGCTGAGGTAAGTAAACCTCTCGACGCGGTCGACACTCTGCTGATGGCCGTCATTAAAGGCCTCAAGTCAAGTCAAGTTGGCAAGCATACACTGGTACAGCGCGTTGCCACACCCACCACACGTCGAAACAGCTCGGGATCCTGGTTGGCAAACCCCCAGGCAGACACATAGTCCAGTCCCACCCTCCAGAAATGACCCTCTATCTGCCGCGGCCAGGTATTATGTGGGTCAGCCCTTGGCCTGGTTCAGCCACTCGGGTCCCCAACAATGAGGATCCTATGAGCCGGATCACCCTCGAGGAAACGCGCCACATGGCCGTAGTGCCATAACTGACGTTCCCTCACAATGCAGGTAACATGCCTCATTCGGGACTCCATGAGCAACACAAAGTCAGGACCCAAGGATTTTCCGGAGAGACACACGTGAAGGAGTCCAGTCTTCATCTCAGGTCACTGGATAGCGTCCATGTCTCACAACCATATAGCAAGACAGGAAGCCCCAAAGACTTGGACCTGAGATATCGGGAGCGCCACACACCCCTTTCCAGCGACCTCATGACCCTCCATGCTCTCCCAATCCATCTACTGACTTCATAGGAAGAGTCACCAGAGTCGCATGAATGTCACTGCAGAGGTAAGTAAACCTCTCAACGAGGTCGACACTCTCTCTGCGGACAGACACCCTGCTGATGGCCGTGTCCATGAGGTCATTAAAGGCCTGGCAACAGGACTGCGGCGCCAGGCTTTGACCACACAAAGGCAGATTTAATTCGACGTGTGCGCATTTCCCAAGTGGGCTTACAGTAAAACGTACATTAAGACTCCGCCAGTATCGCCCCCTGTTGTTCATCACCATCTATTACTTGGCTCATGACACCCTTCACTCCTGGCATGTCAAAAAGAGTTCTCCATAGAGTCTCTCCCTACAAACAATAATGAAGATGCCAGGCACCGATCTGCTTCAGATTGATTTGCAGAGCCTCTATGGGGGCCACACTGCTAATCCACCCAAATCCGCTGAAGCCCCTTCGTTCCCACCTCACCAGCATTCCTGTAGGCCTGACATGACATCGGGGGTTTTGTGAGATCAGTGGGGTCAGTGGCTAAGCTTGGGCCAAACCCTCGAGCCCCTCGACTTAACTTTCCTTCTTTGTTGAACTCCTCAGGAGCGATTCCAGGTGAAAAACCCACCCTCGGCCTACATCACAAAACTCAAAAGCTACCTGGACCAGGGAGGACTGGGGCGCAAGGTGAGTTAAGAAACCGCCAGGCCGGGGCACCTGGGGCACACCTGCCACTGTAACAGCCCATTTCAACTGACAAACCCCCCCACTCTGTATTCCAGTTTAAGAGACGAGTGCAGGAATCCACACAGGTCCTCAGAGAGCTGGAGATCTCACTTCGGACAAACCACATCGGGTGAGTACTGGCGTGGCATCCTGTTAATCCCTGAGGGGAAAATGTCTTTTCGCATGACCTTTGGGGGCCAAAGCGTAGGGTCAACCATCGCACAGCACGCCTGCAGCAAAGTCAGGTTAAAGATTGTGTTTTTATAC
Source organism: Polypterus bichir lapradei (assembly GCA_026402145.1). Taxonomy (NCBI): domain Eukaryota; kingdom Metazoa; phylum Chordata; class Cladistia; order Polypteriformes; family Polypteridae; genus Polypterus; species Polypterus bichir. Next base: position 4,395,526 of record JANRMT010062851.1, on the reverse strand, counting down.
TGTGTCTTTAATACAGGATTTATTAAAATCCATCCATCCATCTTCTAAACGAGTTTATCCTGAGCAAACTCATGGGAAAGCTGGAGCCATTCCCGGCACGCATGGGGCACAAGGCAGGAACAATCCTTGGACAGGGCATCAATCTATTTAAACCTAACTGAGCAAGTTGAATGGGTTTGGGTACCCGGTAGGTCCAGCCCATGGGGTGGGTGCCAGGTGTGGCCCATTTGAAGGACACTTGGTACAAGCTGGGCACATTGTATGGTATTTTGATGGGCCTGGGATTGTCTGGAGTTCTAAAAGGGACCAGGAAAACAGTCTTGAGGAGAGGGTGGCCAAGTCTGCTCAGCTCAGCATGTATGCATCGCAACTCTCACCTAGAAGTGCAAATTGAAAGTGAAGTGAAGCAAAGCAGAGTAACGAAAAGCTAAGAGAAGTGAAGTGAAGTGAAGCCCTCAATTAAACGTGTCACCCATATTTCACACTGACTGGTATCAGATGGGTGCTCCATACCCATGTAGATACACACTGCTCAAAAAATAAAAGGAAAACCCTTTTGAATGAGAGTACAGCATTAAGTCAGTGACACTTGTGGACTGTTGACCTGCTCAGTGAAGTAGCAGAGGGGCTCGTTCATCAGTTTCAGTCGCTTTGGGGCACTAGAGGGGCAACACTGAGAAGACCCCCAAAACAGGAATGAATCCTTTAACAGGTGGAGGAGGCCACTGACATTTTCCCCTCCTCATCTGTTTTGTCACTCGTTTTGAATTTGTCTACGGTCAGCGTCACTACTGGTGGCATGAGGCCATACCTGGACCTTACAGAGCTGGCACAGGTAGTCCAACTTCTCCATCAATACCACGTGGCATTGCCAGAAGGTTTGCTGTGTCTCTCAAGGGCATGGAGGAGATTCCAGGAGACAGACAGGCAGTTCCTCTAGGAGAGCTGGACAGGACCCCTCGTAGAAGGTCCTTAACCCATCAGGAGGACCCACCGATATCTGCTCCTTTGGGCAACGAGGAACAGGATGGGCACTGGCAGAGCCTACAAAATGACCTCCAGCAGGCAGGCCGGCCACTGGTGTGAATGTCTCTGACATCTCAAACAATCAGAAACAGTCATCATGAGGGTGGCCTGAGGGCCCGACGTCCTCTAGTGGGCACCGTGGAGCTCGATTGGCATTTGCCATAGAATACCAGCATTGGCGCCCTGTGCTTTTCACAGATGAGAGCAGGTTCACCCTGAGCACATGTGACAGACGTGAAAGGGTCTGGAGAAGCCGTGGAGAACATTCTGCTGCCTGTGACTTCGTTCAGTGTGACCGGTCTGATGAGGAGTCAGTGATGGTCAGTCTGGGGAGGCACATCCATGGAGGGACACACAGACCTCTACAGGCGAGACAACGGTGGGCACCGCAGGACTGCCATTAGGGATCAGGATGAACTCCTTGGACCCATTGGTAGACCCTATGCTGGTTCCTCCTGGTGCAGGACAATACCCGGCCTCATGTGGCAAGAGGGTGAAGGACTTGATACCAGTGACTGTCCCTCCATCACCACGCTCACTCGCCTGACACCTCAGGGTGGAACGTTATGTATGGGCACACACCAATTAACCTAAACTGCATGTCAGTGGGAAGCAGTAACACTGCGCGCTGCACCACTGGGCTGCCTTCATGGCCAAACGACCTGAAGCCCCTCATACCCGAGTCATTTAAAAACCGATCATCATCTTATCCAGTCTTTAGTGGTGGGCCCGCGTCCAGGCACTTGAGTGTCACGTGCTGAGGCAGCAGTGGGACGGATAATTCTGGGACAGGATGCTCAGTCTCTGCACCTCCTGTCCTCACACACGTCCCAGTGGCCACGAGTGACAATTCTCATGTTGGTATAAATGAGCCCCCCTTAATGGACCACACAAACTGTTGTGTGCTCGCTGCTCAAGTACTGCACAGAAATGCACAAACATGACCCATGGTGCCCAAAATAATTTCACCTTGTCTCATCCACACTCAGTAGTTGACCTCCTCAGCAAGCAGCTGTGATTGAGTGTAAGGACCAATACAATAAAAGGCGCTATAAACAATGTAGTACATGATGTTCTCAGTAAATGTATTATTAACGGGGCCATTGTCAAGAAATGGACAGCAGACGTCGGTAACAACCCAAGTAATCCACACATACAAAGAAATCCAAACCAAAAAGTCCATAAATGACGTGTTGTGTAATAAAGTGGAATGACACGGGGAATAAGAATAAACATCTAATACGTAGTAGAAAAGCCGTTGTGGGTGATGACGGCTTCAAGAAGCCTCCTGGATGGAGAAAATGAGTCGCATGCATTGCTCAGGTGGGATTTGGGCCCAAACTGTCTTCAAATCTCGAAGGGTCCACGGGGTCTCTTCTCTGACCTGTGATCTTCCGTTCTCAACATAGACGTCGGGTGACTGACTGGGCCCTTCTAGCAGCTTCTTCATTTTCTTTATTCTCTGACACCAACTGAGGGTTTCCTTGGCTGTGTGTTTGAGGTCCTTGTGTTTTACTGAAATGTCCAGAATCCTGGTAGAAGGCAGCACATTCTTCTCAAAATGTCCCGCTCCATTTCTCCATCCATCCTTCCTTCAGTTATATGAAGTCTGCCAGCCCCACACCGTGATGTTCTCACCTCCAAACTCCACTGTTGGTGTGGTGTTTTTGGGCTGATGATGTGCAGGCCCATTTCTCCTCCAATGACATCCTAAGAGTTCCATGTTGTTCTCCTCTGACCCGACTCCACTCTCCCAGTTATTTCATTTTCTTGTCCAAATGTTGTGCAGCGAACTTTCAATGAGCTTCGACGTGCTTGTTCTTCAGCAGTGGAGTCTCGCGTGGTGAGGCCATGGCGGTAGAGTGCATGACTTACTGGACCTGCTAACTGCAGGTCTCTCTGAAGCTCTCAGCCGGTGGTCCTTGGCTCTTCCGATTCTTCTTTTGACTCCAAGTGCCTGGTGGTGGCCGCTTTATGATGTTCCTTCCACTTGTGGATTACGGCGCCAATGGTGCTCACTGGGACTTTCAGAAGTTTAGACGGACGTCTGTCACCAACGCCATCGGTAAGGTCGTGAAGGTCTTGAGAGAGCTCTATACTTTCATCCATCATGAGGTGCTTCTTGTGTGACACCCTGGGAATGACAAGCCATCAATGAGGGCTCGACCAGTGGATATTCACTGGCACTGACAGAAGTGACAAACGTCAGCTGCTTTCTTGGCTTTCCAGGCCTTCATGCAACCTCCTGTTCTTCATGTGTTCAGTTCTCACCCCCCGAGTCCTTCCACTTTATTACACATCACGTCATTTATGGACTTACTGGTTTGGATTTCTTTATATGTGTGGATTACTTGGGTTGTTACCGACGTCTGGTGTCAATTTCATGTCGATGGCCCCATTAGTAATATATTTACTGAGGGATACGTTGACATTCAATGCTTATTTTAATTCAATATGTCCACTACTAAAGAACAGCAATATAAAGTTTAGCTGCCAAAGATGATGGCTCCATGGTGGTCAGTTCTGTTGTCATCTAGGGTCAAGTCACTACCCATGAGTACTCACTGGGTACTCGTATCGCCCCCCACAATCCCAAAGTCACGCACACTCCAGGTTAATTAGCGCGTTACGCATGTGGCCTACGGAGGACTGGCAGCCTGTCCAGTGGTGGCTCGTAATGACCAGCCATATAAGAGCCATGTTAAGAAAATCGATGTTTGCCCCCCAAAGGGTTCTGTGATGGTGCCGGTGCTACATCATAAGTACACAAACAAAGTGTGGATGAGAAGAGGCCATTGAGCTCATACCAGCTTGCCAGTCTCTAACCAGCCAACATCTGCAAAACACCACCAGGCACAGATGAAAGTTGCCACTCACTGGCTGCTCAAAACGAAGGGACTTATAAAACAAAGGGGGGTTTCCAGCAGCCAAGACGGTGACCACTTCAACAGTGCTGGCGTGGCTCTCTGCCTACTAGTCGCAGATTCTAGCACCCCTGGCACTGCCACCTTACCTGAGCTCTTATGAAGTCTGTCTTCCCTTTTCAGGTGGGCACAAGAATTCCTCAACAAGGAGAACAAAGGTCTGGACGTGTTGGTGGACTACCTGGCCTTCGCCCAATGTGCTGTGACGTGAGTATCTCGTTCTCTGTCTCAAACGTGCAGTGTGGCTGAGATCAGTTCATAATCGGGCCAAATTACAGACCTTTCACGCAGGACTCAACGGGTTCCTGAAGGTGGCAGTGTGCTTTATGAAGTCGCTCTTTGCTCGACTCTCAGGTCTGATGAACAAACGAGTTTAATTTTACTTTGTGCTTACATATTGTGGCGCCAAATTACAGTGAAATAGCAGGAGGACAGGCAGGTCAGGTGACTCGCTCAGGGTCGCACAGCGTGCAGCCTTTGGCACTGGACCACACTGCCCACCTGATGATTGAGACTACTGTTAACAGTTCAGAAGTGGACAACTTTACGACTGGGAGAGCTACGGTGGGCAGCTGGGGATCAGAGTATGAGAGGAGGCAGACGTGACAGACAGGCTGGCACTAATAAAGCATTACAAGTGTGGTGATGATGATGAGAAGGTCCCGTCCCATCTCTCTGTCATCACATTCAGTATGCTGACTCAGGCTATGATCTTGTTAAGCCTGGCACCCCATTCTCTTCAAAGCCCCCCAATACGATTCACACCGGAGGATTCGCCAGGGGGCACTGAATGTCACAGAATCAGGACACCCGGGGCTCACCACAGTCCAGTCCCCAACATCAGCTGTTCATGGTGCTGTGGTGCCACACACTGTGCAAACCTGAGCATGGCATTAACATCACAGGCTTTATACTTTGACATGTCATACTTGAAGTCTATGAATCAAATTGGCATGGCTGACCAGTCCAAATCGAAACTGCAGATACTGGCCGGTCAGGACTGACTGACCTCAATGCAGCGTTCAAATCGAGAAGTCAGAGACATTGAAGATGGGACAAGTTGACATGTGACTGCGGAGAGGAAGTTAAATGGCTGGTCAGGTTCCACTGCCTCTCTCGTAAGCAGATCACCCTCTGCTGGACAAATGCATTGCACACCGACTCTGTGTCTTATATGTGTCTGAAAAGTAAGCCATTAGAAATGCCAGGGTAACACCTCACACTTTGGGCATCACCAGTGTACACTGACTTGGCATCGGGTGCCATGGTGACCACTTTGGTTGGCTTCATGTGATCTGGCCTGAAACACTAAACTGTGCACCCCACTCATTGTAACTGTCTGCACACCAACTAGTGACCATGTAAATACATCAGCCATCAATCAACTTGTAGAGATGCAGAACGTTCAGAATGATTGGCAAACTGAACCATCAAAGCTCCTCGAACATTGGGCAGGTGGCACTTAGGGTTAGCGGGGAGCCCCAGGAACGTGGAGGCTGAGGTTGTCCTCCTAAAGGTCCCCTACCAGCCCCAGGGTTTATTAAAGTGCCAGACAGACCTGTCCTCTCCATATTATAGCAGGGGCTCTGATGTAATGTAGCGGACCCCTTGATCTGGCAGACACGAGGGCTTCTGTTTATTATTATGTGAGTCTCCTGCCATCCTCCAGTAGCTCTAGTGCCCGCCGCTGGCCCTCATTAATAATACACAGACTTGAGCCTCAGCAGCTCACAGTGTGCCAGGTGCTAAAGTACAACAGTTACAGGATCCACACCTGCCCCTCACGTAGCCGCCTTTCTAGCTCAGCACAATAATCTCTGAACCTCTCCTCTCTACGTTACATTGAAGTCTCCGGTATTTTAGGACCTCAAGTCCAATAATGAGTCTGAGCCCACCGCCCAGTCTAAGTAGAGGAGCGGCTGCTCTGTTTGCCCACACTCTTTTCTTAATGTCCATCTGGCCACTGGCTAGGGCGAGGCCACTTTAAGGCCCATCTCAGGGCCACGTCCAGGCTCCAGATTGTGACCTGGACAGCCTGGACTGTCCTGCCAGAACTTCTCCTAGTGGCCTCAATGAAAGTGGCTTTCAAGTGTGCCCACCCCAGTAACTAGCAGGGGTCCACATTTACTTTTGAGGGTCCCTGCTTCTTCCAGTAGGCACGGAGACTTGTATTTAATTATTTATTATTTACTAGCTGTCGCCCCCAGCAGCTCCGCCCATGTAGTGGTGACACAAAATTTAAAAATCAATTAAAAACAAAAAATGTAATCATTTGCATTGAGAAGAACTTCTATTGATAGCTTTCATATCCGAGGGCCTCTTGATATCCAACATTTGTGGTTTTGCTATCAGTGGTGGGAATGTCGCTGTGATCTCTTTGCCAAAAATGTAAAAAGTTGGCAAGGTATCTCTGGCCAAGCAGAAGGTAGATACGTTCTGATGTCAGATGTTGGCACTGTATGTGATCGTGTTCGGCACTGATGGGTGAGGGTCTCCCGCGTGGCCATCATATCTCTGGCAATCAGCAGCTGCCCTCTAAAACACATGTAGCTCTGATCTCTCTCTCTCTCTCTCAAAAACGTCAAACGTTACTCCTTAACAATCTCTAAATGATAATGTCTGCTGAACAAACAGGTATGGCTAGCTAAGTGGAGGCGAGGTGCGCTCCAACACATGGCGTGGCAACAGGTAGAGCGACTCGAATGGAGGCTGGCGTGTGAGTGAGGAAGGCCCTGCCCAGCACCCGACTCCTGAGACCCCGCCTCTCCACTCCTGTGGCCCCGCCCACCTCCCCCACCCCTTGGCCCACAGCCTCTCTCTTGGATTCGCACGAATAAATCGGTGCCACAACCAAACTATAGTGCTTGAGAGAAGTCGCGGAATCAACCGGAATGTTCAAGAAAATTCTAGAAAACATCCATCCATCCATCCATTTTCCAACCCGCTGAATCCGAACACAGGGTCACGGGGGTCTGCTGGAGCCAATCCCAGCCAACAAAGGGCACAAGGCAGGAACCAATCCCGGGCAGGGTGCAAACCCACTGCAGGACACACACAAACACACCAAGCACACACTAGGGCCAATTTAGAATCGCCAATCCACCTAACCTGCATGTCTTTGGACTGTGGGAGGAAACTGGAGTGCCCGGAGGAAACCCATGCAGACACGGGGAGAACATGCAAACTCCACGCAGGGAGGACTCAGGAAGCGAACCCGGGTCTCCTAATGGCGAGGCAGCAGCGCTACCACTGCACCACCGTGCCGCCCTTCTAGAAAACAACCCGATCTAAATCCGTTAAGTAGTTCTCTCGTGAAAAGCGGACAGACATACAGACAGACGTTGGATTTTATATATATTGAGATCAACTCCCCACTGCCATTCTCCAGCTGTACCCGCTCCTAAGGCCCATATGGCTAACATGTGGACTAGCGCCCCCTGGCTCTGTCACAGTGCAGTGATTGGCACCATTGCTGCCGTAGTCCACATTTTTGTTCCTGTGTTCCTTTCTTGTTTTGCTCCTCTTGACCAGGCGTGCCCCCCGTGTGCACCAGACTGAACTCCTCAGAACCTCAGGCTCAGACGCTAGCCATGGAGGTGTGGTGAATTCACACGGGTGCTCCACTGTCTCATTTCTGTGTGTTTGCTCACGAGTGCAGGTATGACATCGAGAACATGGACAATGGAGGGACAATGACAGAGAAAGGGAAGTCAATGGACAGATCTGTGGAAGACTTGGCCAAGAGCACCGGCAACTCGCCCACCCATGGCACACCTAAATCTGCCCGGTCGCTCACAGTCAGGTGAGTTGGGGAGTTTCACAATGTGCCTGTCTGCTAGGTGCCCTCTGTAACGTGGACTCGTTGTTGAAACCATGCAGCGAATCATTTGGCTTCTGGAAGGGTGGCATTGCCAGTCAGAAAATGCCACCTGAAGACATTGGGTAACCCTGATGGGTTTTACAGTTATGTGGCCAAACACTGGGCTCAAAGGTGTCAGAGCATCTCCTTCTGGGTCACCTGCGGGTCTGTGGTGGCACTGAAGCCAGGCTCTTTAGCTGTAAGGTGACGCCATCTATCTCTGGCTTGTGGTATTACAGTTAAACTAAAGTTCCTTCAGTGACTGTCATTTCTCCTTTTTTTCTGCTTCACTGGGATGTGCTTCACCAACGGTAAGCGTAACACCAAAGAACCGAGCTGGGCATGCGTTACCAGCCAATGGGTTGCCAGTTTGCTTTTACTGCAAGACGAAAACAGAGCGTGTTCAGAATAAAAAGAGTGTGGCTGTTGTAAATGGGAAGGTCGGGGAAATCGCAGGACCCCCCCCCAGTTTGTGTGTGGGCTGACTGTTATAGGATGTGCCCCAGTGGTCACAGCATAGCACTGGGTCAGTCACAATGTAACATTTGCAGACCCACTTAATCCAATTCACAAGGACAGGGCACCAGTCCAAAAACATCCCAAAGCCATGCCACTTAGGGGTGAGGGTGTGGGCCCTGATTGCTCCAGCTGCTCCACTGGACTGGGTGGGATGTTTGTTGTTGACACTGACCCCCAGAATACTCAGGGGCTATAAAACGTAAGAGGAGTATGTTAGGTGTAGTCATGGTGCCCGCTCAGTCACCTTAACAAAGTTTGTCTCCCCCTGATGTCCACTGCAGGATCAACACCCTGCACAGCAGACGGGCACTGCGAAACTCCCGCATCGTCAGCCAAAAGGACGACGTCCACGTGTGCATCATGTGCCTGCGAGCAATCATGAACTACCAGGTACACCAGCGGCAGGGGTGCCAGGGCACTGTCTCCACAAGTGTTCACCAACTCAGCTAAGCTCCTAATGTCCTTCTTTCCCCAGTCTGGCTTCACCCTGGTGATGACCCATCCTCGCTGCGTAAATGAGATTGCGCTGAGCCTCAACAACAAAAATGCCAGGTGGGAGAAAGCGCCCGTGTCCAGCTGCACAGGCGGTCAGCCTCAGGTGCCTTCATCTTCACTTTGCCTTTTCTCTGCAGGACTAAAGCCCTGGTGCTGGAGCTCTTGGCAGCGGTGTGCCTGGTACGCGGAGGACACGACATCATCCTGTCGGCGTTCGACAACTTCAAAGAGGTCAGTCGTTGACGGGTCTCCGTCAAAGTGTTCTGGACTGGACGGCAGTGCCCAGCGCTTGACTGGCCATTTCACTCACCCGCTGTCTTTCATTCAATGGTCTACTTTGGTGAGACCTGTCAGATACCCTCAGAGCTCTGGCATTAAGAGCCGAGTGAAATGACCAAAGGCAAGTGGCACTGGGAGCAGTCCCAAAATGACAACTGGGGCACGTGGGTGTTGAGCCATGCACGCCAGTCAGGCACAGCCTGCATACGCCACATGGACCCGTTTGTGGGCTTAACAAGGTGAAGGGCATATGGGGGGGGGGTCAGGTGACAGACGTGTGTGACTGGCTCGGCGGATAACGAAGGAAAGTTCCTGTGGGAGTTTAAACACGCCAACGAGACACAGTCGTGCCCACTTCAACACACGGCAGTGGTCACTCAGCTACGCCGGACTATCCCGATGTTGGGCGCTCCAAGCTGGTGTGCCACACATGCACAGCTTAGCAGGGTGCCACACAGCAGGAGTCTCTTTCAATGACAGAGAGGTTCGCCGCAGTGTGACAATGACCTGGACAGAGAGTGTCTGTATGCGCCTGACCACCGAACTGAGCGTCCAGCTGGGTTCACTGATCTAATGGGTGCAGCCCAGTGAGCTGGTAGTTGGACTGGCAGACGTCAAATCTCATATGGGGAATGTGGAGAGGCCAAGATGATCGAAATCCAAGTGGCAAGCTGTTACTGGAGTCGTGGACTGTCCATAGCAAACACAATAGCCAAAGAGAAGGTCACTACAAATATCCCAGAGTATGGGGGCTGCAAAACACACCTGCGCCCTTCCTAATATCCCACTTCTGCTTATCGTACACAATGAATGATTTCTGGCCTTTAGACAACATGCAGCGTTAGAGAAATGGAAGCTATCAACGCTTTCCCAGCAGCCCCAGGTGCAAAGCAGGAACTGGCACCAGACTTGGCATCACTTTACCCAAACCCATACTGGCACTCACCATTTAGCCAATCAACACACACACACACACGCACACGCACGAAGAAAGCTCCACTCACACACGTGGAGAACATGCAGACGTCAGAGGGATAACACCAGGAACTACAAGCCAGCAGCAGTGACAAGGACACCGAAAAGAGCAGGGGCTTGGGTGACGAGGACTTCACACCCAGTGGACCATTCAGGTGGGCTCTGCTGCACCCCTGATCTCTACAAGTGACAGCAGATTTATTCATACTTTACGTAGTAACTAGGGAGTTGACCCGTGGTGGGCCGTTACGGATGTAATGAGAAATCAAGCAAAATGACACCCTGAAAAGATTACAGTATGCCAGCTTTCGAAACAACTTGGGGTCTTCTTGCCTGAAGAAGGGGCCTGAGTTGCCTCAAAGCTGGCGTAATGTAATCTTTATAGGGGTCGTTTTTTTCTTGACTTCTCGTTACATTCGTAATTTATGGAAAAAAGAAAATAAAAAGTCTTTCACTTACCTGTGATGCACTGGCGGCCCCTGCAGGCTGAGACTGGCATCGCTCCTTCTGCTACAATGACCTCCACCAGCCTGTAACAGATTCATTTAAATATCTGTTAATTAGTCAATGTGTGGGTCATTTATTGTCGCTTATTGATGTACACATTTAAAGATGTACTGTTTTATTTGTTTTTCTTCTTGGTGGTATTACTAACTTACTTATGCCAGCACTCATCCACCTCATAGCACAGTGGGTTCATCTGAGACGTATTAATGTCTGAACTATTGATCACTGATTGACAACTCCCAGCCCAGCTCACTGACTGTGTGAACTCGGTGCCTTTTCCCAACATCCGTATGAATTCATCTCCTGGTACTCTGGGTGTGCAGACTGGCACTGTAGGAGTGTTGGCACCTCTGCGCCCATCTAGTGTTCCCTGTATTTGGTCACTGAAAAAACCAGGGTGACAAATGAAATGGACTGAGCTGATGTCCCAGTAATGACTGATGACAGTGGGCACCCACTCATGACCTCGCACTCGTGTCTCTCATTGCAGGTGTGTGGAGAGAAGAATCGCTTTGAGAAGCTCATGGAATACTTTGAAAACGAAGACAGCAACATCGACTTCATGGTGAGTGCTGCATTTCCTCAAGTCACGTTTATAACAGTCACATGAGATCAGACGTTAAGAATGTCCCGAAGCTGACAGTTTGAATGGTGTTACGCCATAGAGGAAGGAACGAGAAGATGAGAATCGAATTTCAACTCAGCCCAAGTTAGTTACCAGAATGCCAGTCAAATCTTTTACAGTGGATTCAGAAAGTCTGCAAACCCCGTTCACTTGCTGCACACGTCACTGTGTTATCGATTTCATTTTAAATGAATAAACTATACCCAATTTTTGCCCATCAATCTGTCTATAATGACAGAGTGAAAACGTATTTTCAGAAAGTTTTGTAAATGTAGTAAAATATCAAAAATCTAGAAGTACTCAGACCCTTCATTCAGTGCCCACTGGCAACAATTTCAGCTTCAGTCCTTCTTGGGTAAGTCTCTACAAGCTTGGCAGCGCGGCACATGGGCAGTTGCTGCCATTCCTCCTGGCGGGTCCTCTCCAGCTGCCTTAGACTGAATGAGAAATGCCATCTTCAGGTCTCTCCATGTGGTTTAAGTGTCTGGGATTTGAACCGTCAGCCCCTTTAAAATGAAGACCACAACACAGTGAAGTGCGTACAGAGACTTTCTGAATCCACGATCAGCCGCTCTCTCATTTTCTGAGGATTTTCACTTCTGGGAATCTTATGGTATCACTGTATCTTCCATTCATCCATTGTCCAACCCGCCATATCCTAACACAGGGTCACGGGGGTCTGCTGGAGCCAATCCCAGGCAGGAACAAACCCCAGGCAGCCCACCGCAGGACACACACACCCACACACCAAGGACAATTTCGGATCGCCAATGTACCCAACTTGCATGTCTTTGAACTGTGGGAGGAAACCCACGCAGACACGGGGAGAACATGCAAACTCCACGCAGGAAGGACCCGGGAAGCGAACCCTGACAGGTCTCCTAACTGCAAGGCAGCAGCGCTACCCACTGCGCCACTGTGCCGCCCTCACTGTTTTTTGTTACAGGTTATTAATTTTTCTTCCTGTTATGTTTTTAAAATACCTAGGGTGCCATTATTTGTTTTGTTTGTGGCCATCGCCATCCTGTAGCTCTGTTGCTACAACGTGCCCAGCCATTGTTAGGAGGCGCGTCCCTGACGTCATATGGTATGCTGAGTGACACTCGCCACTTTGGTTACCAGACTGGTCTACTCTTGCTCTTTAACATTACTGTAACAAACACACACACACACGAGTGACGCCTACAATGCCCGCCATTCCTCAGTAATGCCCACTGGGACTCATTAACAACGAGACACACTTACACGTGTTACGTCTACCGCACTTGTCTGTTATTCTTGAGTGCAGCCTCTCAGCCTTGGTGACCCTGCAGGTCCCTGGCGATCTCCCCCTGGCACCTGGTGCCCTGACATTTACTTGACTACTTCAATCACTCCAGATATAAAGCCGAAGCACAGACATGTAAAAGCAATGTGGCAATAATTAAAGTATAGTACCAGGGTGGCACGGTGGTAAGGACAAGAGGGTTCATGATGTAGGACTTCTCTACATGGAGTTTGCATGTGTCTGTGGAGGTCTCTTCTGGGTGCTTCAGTTCCAGCCCACCATCCAAAGACCTGCAGGTTAAGTGAACTGGCGACGCTAAATTGGCCCTGGTGTGTGTTTGGTGTGTCCGGGGTTTGTTCCTGCCTTGCGCCCTATGCTAGCTGGGATAGGCTCCAGCACCCCCACCCCCTCAAAAAAGGTAACATTGGCCTGAATTAAGTGCGTTAGAAAATGTGATGACATGATAATACCAACAGAAGAAGACATAACAGGAAATAAAAATAGACAGCAAAGTCTGAATATGAATATTGTGATGGGCGGCCCTCCTGGCTTGCTATGGTGCCATGGTGTTGCAGCATGGAAACTCCACACTGCCAGGGCCCGTGGCCATCACCAGGGGGTGCCAATGAGAACAGCTGAGCCCTCCTTAGAAGGACTACCGCCACACCCAGAAGTGCTGCTGGAAGATGAACACCACTTCTGGGTGCCCAATAAAAGGTGCCAGCTAGCACTACTCCAGGAGCCAGGGGTCAAGAGGAAGCAGATGACGTTTGAGGAAGGAGTGGAAGTGGAAGAAAGAGACAGAGAGAGAGAGAGAGAGAGAGAGAGAGAGAGAAGAGAGAAGAGAGAAGAGAGTACCATGTGCTCTGCTAAGGGACTGAACCTGGGCAGGTGGGAAACGACTATTTGGAAGTATTTCCCTCTTGTTTTGTGCCACACTTGTGCCAGTGTCTGTTCTGTTCTGTTGTGTCAGGTGTTTGGGGAGCTGTGCGCCCCCTGGTGGTCACTATATATAGTCTTAGGAGGGCCGTCCTAACAGCATCATTCACAGGTGTAGCAAGTAGAGCACTGGGGCCCCCATTTTGATAGCAAAACAGAAACATACACAGGCATCAGAAAAAGCGTGGGCTCCTATGCCCCTGCGTTAAGACGGCCCTGAATCTTAGACAGCTTACTAAAAATCAGCAGTGTCGACGGGGAATGTTGTCCTGGGAGTCTTTTGACTTTCTCGTGTATGAAGTATAGGGAAAGTATTGTAATCATCCAAAAAAATTGATTTTGAGATTTTGATGAATCTCGATGTTTTAGACCTCCCTGAGTCTGAAACGACCATTTTTGGAATTCTGTCTGTGTGTCAGTCAGCCTGTGTGTGTAAACACGATAATCTGAGTGTGCTTTCACTTCGGTCAACCAAATTTTTTCATACAAGTATTGGGTACAAAACGTAGATTTCGATCAACTTTTGGGCTATGTCCGTTAACCGTAAGTGGCACTTTACCTTTTATTCAGGCAGCAGCAGAGTCCAATTTATTCAACTTTACTTCTACAATAATTGTTCAATATATCGTTAACTTAAGTTGATTTGTTGTCGATGGTTTTTTAATGTCCATCATATAAAATTATAATCCTTGTCTTGCGGTTTACTCCTCAAACATCCATCCCCATATCTGAGCATACGAGAAAGTCGAGGGGAGACCACCCATGATTTCTGATCAGCAGTTGGCGTGATGCGTTCTCTGTCATCAACGTAAAATGGTCTCTCTCTCTGACACGTCTCAGTTGTTGATGTCACTTCCTAGGTCATTATTTGCGGTCCCTCATTAATGGATCCAGGACATGTGACACTGGCCAGCTGTCCTAGTGACAGATGTCTCTGCCCAAAAGCGTTGATCCTGTACCCACTTGTACAATCTCTGACTCCCTCCGTTCTTTTTAGCATTAAGTTATAAAACTTGTCTGACCATTTTAGACTAAAATCACCATAAATTCCTTACATAACAAAGCAGACACATTAAAGTTAACCCTTAAACCACCACAACCGGCTATAGTTGGTTCCCAATGCAATTTGGCAGCACGCCGGAGACGAGGATATCCTGCAAAGTACATTCATTGAATGCTGCAACCGGCTGAAGATGTTTCCCCCGTGCAATTTGGAATATATTCAGCAACATACAACCGGCGACGTATATTCATTGAACGCCGCAACTGGCTATAGTCACTTCTGATCAGTCCATGCCGTAAATTCATTGAGCAGCCAGCTCATGACCACTAGTGCCCCCTGTCTGTGGGATTGAGCCGCTGCGCTAGGCTCGCCTGCTGGCATCAGCGTTGGCCTCTGTGTGCTCGCGTGCAGCCAGTTCAAGGGCAGTTGGCGCTGTGATTTACTGAATTTCATCAATGGCGCCAGTTGCACCTTGTACATATAATAATAGATTGTTGCAGTCGTTTTTTAATAGTTTCTACGGTTCCTTGGCAGTGTGTAAAATGATCAGCGTTGCAGTAATTGTGATGATCTTTGCATTAAAAAATACGTGTTCCGTTAAAATTTCACATTTTCTTTGTGAATTGTGACGTTTACTGAAAAAGTGCAGCAAAAAAGTATTTGGCGTCCAGGGGTGCATTAACCCCCAAGCATGTGGCAGTTTAAGGGTTAAGAACTGCTAGTAAAACACACTTACAGAAGGGATGTGCAAATGTATTTGGGTCAGGAATCATTAGTCTGCTGGAGCGGACGCTTTCAATGGACGTAAGCTGCCTTAAGTGTCCTGTCAATGCCTTTGTAAATTAGTTTTCTAGTTTATCACAGTTTGATCAAAGCTAAAAAACTTAATATAGCCAGTCTGCAACTTCACAATATGACAACTGTATTCTCCAGGAAATGCTGCAATGGTTTACAAGCAGGCCCACACCAGCCTAGACGTCCACCACGTCCACACTAAACCTCAATTCTGCAGCAGGACTCGAACCTTCACTTTCTCTCTGACTCGGATTTGGGTTCTGTGATTTGGGTTCAGTCGTTTTGGTTTCTGGTTCTGACTTGGCGTCTCTTTAATTTATAATTTAATCTCCTCATCCTTCTGAAAACTGTGCTTTATCCATCTCTGGGTAAAACAGCCAGTGGTTGAACATGAACGTGGAATTCTTTACCTCGTCTGGCTTTTAACATCTAATAGTCCCAGGAAGTCCGAGGTTACTGTTGGCCACCTCTGGGTGTGACTTATGAACACCGCACTGCTGTGTCTGTCCAGGCTTCCGTGTCCTTTTATTAAGGAAAAGATTGAGCAACACGGGGCAAGTAAAGGAGTTTTACTGAACTGTCAGCGGGGATTCCGATGAAGGGGAAGCGTTTTACTAACATGCTGGAATTCTATGAGGAATCAACAAAAGGATATGATTGACTGTATTATATATATATATCTTGGTTTTCAGAAAGCATTTGATTAGGCGCCACATGAGAGGGTGGGCATCCAAGGAAAAGAAGTGGCAGTTGAGGGTATTGTTTGTAGATGGGTGCAGAATTGGCTAAAATACGAGAAGCAGAGGGTGTTGGGGCCGGGAACCTTACCAGAAATGGACGATTTTTAGAGTGATGCCCAGCAGGGGGCAGTGCTGATACAGAAATAATCTGATAAGAATTAAAACAACAAGCTGGTTAAGTTTGAAGATGATACCAAACTCGGTGGACTGGCAGATCATCGAGAATACGAGGGACTTGGACAGCAGACAGGCTTGGGCAGATGGACTCTCACTCTGATCTGTAGCTGGTGATAAGACAGGGGAGCCCACAAACTGCTGTAGGTGCTGCTGGATTTCAAATTAGATAGATAGATAGATAGATAGATAGATAGATAGATAGATAGATAGATAGAGTGAAAGGCACTGTATAATAGATAGATAGATAGATAGATAGATAGATATGAAAGGCACTATATAATAGATAGATAGATAGATAGATAGATATGAAAGGCACTATATAATGATAGATAGATAGATAGATAGATAGATAGATAGATATGAAAGGCACTATATAATGATAGATAGATAGATAGATAGATAGATAGATAGATAGATAGAGTGAAAGGCACTATATAAAGATAGATAGATAGATAGATAGATAGATGATAGATAGAGTGAAAGGCATTAAAGAGTGATAACAATGCAGGTATAACAGACAATAACTTTGTAT
>JANRMT010062851.1:4367617-4378764 GCA_026402145.1 Polypterus bichir lapradei | reverse complement strand
AGATATGAAAGGCACTATATAATGATAGATAGATAGATAGATAGATAGATAGATAGATATGAAAGGCACTATATAATGATAGATAGATAGATAGATAGATAGAGTGAAAGG
This sequence comes from Polypterus bichir lapradei, assembly GCA_026402145.1. NCBI lineage: Eukaryota > Metazoa > Chordata > Cladistia > Polypteriformes > Polypteridae > Polypterus > Polypterus bichir. Next base: position 4,378,653 of record JANRMT010062851.1, on the reverse strand, counting down.
CACTATATAAAGATAGATAGATAGATAGATAGATAGATAGATAGATAGATAGATAGATAGATAGATAGAGTGAAAGGCAATATATAATAGATTGAAGCTGCTCCTCTGTCTGGAGATGATCCTGTTCAGTGGATTCTCCATGATTGACAGGAGCCTGCTCAGTGCCCATCGCTCTGCCACGGATGTCAAACTGTCCAGCTCCGTGTCTACAATGGAGCCTGCCTTCCTCACCAGTTTGTCCAGGCGTGAGGCATCCTTCTTCTTTATGCTGCCTCCCCAGCACACCACCGCGTAGAAGAGGGCGCTCGCCACAACCGTCTGGTAGAACATCTGCAGCATCTTATTACAGATGTTGAAGGACGCCATCCTTCTAATGAAGTATAGTCGGCTCTGTCCTCTCTTGCACAGATCATCAGTGTTGACAGTCCAGTCCAGTTAATCATCCAGCTGCACTCCCAGGTATTTATAGGTCTGTACCCTCTGCACAGTCACCTCTGATGATCACAGGGTCCATGAGGGGCCTGGGCCTCCTAACATCCACCACCAGCTCCTTGGTTTTGCTGGTGTTCAGGTGTAAGTGGTTTGAGTCGCACCATTTAACAAATTATACGTATAACCCCTTCCCATGCTCATAGGTCCATGGCTATAGCTTTGGCATCATTTAAGGCCAAGTCGCTGCTTCCTCAGATCCTCCTCCATTTGTCTGGGCCACGTCTTTTTAGGCGCCGTTCTTTGAACCTTCTAATTCTCAGGGCGTTTCCGCCGGTGTTGCCTGTGTGGTATCCGGCAGGTGTTCATTCTGCAGACGTGGCCGAGCCATCTCAGCCTTTTCAGTTGTTTTGCCTCTTCAACTCTTGCTTGTTGGTTGCAGCCTGTCCGTATGATTCCACTTGAAAGATGGCCACAGAGGGAGACACCCAGGATGTGACACAGGCATCGCGTTCGGAAGGCCTCGAGCTTGTTCAGGTCTTGTTTGAGCAGGGTCCGCGTTTCGGATCCATAGAGGAGGATCGGCAGGATTGGTGTTCGGAAGAGGCGGATTTTAGTCTTGAGGGAGATGACGGGCTCCTCCACAGACACCAGCACTGTCAGTAAATGTAAAGTAATACACATCAAGTGGAATACACAATGGGAGGTCCACCTTATGAGAAGGATTTAGGAGTCGTAGTGGACTCTAAGCTATCGACTGCTACACAGAAGCCATTAAGAAGGCTAACAGACTGTCTGGTTATATAGCGCCTTGACGTGTGCAGTACAAGTCACAGGAGGTTCTGCTCAAGCTTTATAACTCACTGGTAAGGCCTCATCTGGAGTCCTGGGTGCAGTTTTGGTTTCCAGGCTACAAAAAAGACATAACAGCACAAGAAAAGGCCCAAAGAGCACCTTGAGCTGATTCAAGGACTACAGAGGATGAGTTATGAGGAAGGGCTGAAGGACTTGAATGTTTTTAGTTTAAGCAAAAGGGACAGTAAGAGGAGACCTGAGTGAAGTGTTTAAAACAATGAAGGGAATTAGAGCAGTGGAGCGAGACGGTGACTTTAAAATGAGTTCATCAAGAGCACGGGGAGGCACAGAAGGGGACATTTCACACAAACATCGGGAAGTTTTTCTTCACACAGAGGACCACAGACACTTGGAATAAGCAGCCAAGTACAGTGGCAAAAAGTGGAACTTTTGGGGCCTTCAAAGTGTCATTTTGAGGAAATGAAGTGGACAGGACTGGCAGACCTCATTGGGATGAATGTCCTGTTCTCATCAAAGGTTCTGTAAAGTTCTAATGGCCACTGTGTGCCAACCTTGTACTCCTCTCCCTTCAGGTGGCCTGCATGCAGTTCATCAACATCGTGGTCCACTCCGTGGAGAACATGAATTTCCGAGTGCATCTGCAGTATGAATTCACACACTTGGGGCTGGACGCCTATCTAGAGGTAGAGAGGGTCATCTGGATTGGAAGGGCTTGAGGTCCTTGACCAGACAGAGGGTCATTATAGACGCTGCCTCCTCTTCTTGCAGAAATTAAAGTGCACCGAAAGCGACAAGCTTCTGGTGCAGATCCAAGCATACCTGGACAACATCTTTGACGTGGGGGCGCTACTGGAGGATGCAGAGAGCAAGAATGAGCTTCTGGAGCACCTGGAGGAGATGGAGGAGTCCAATGTGCAGGTATGTCACTGGCTCAAAATGCCTGACCACTGCAGGCCATCCTACATGGGCTTAGGGGAGGGGGGATCTCAGGGGGCGTTGTGGACACTCAGACCACTCACTGACTGCCTGCCCAAACTGCTGCTGTCTCCTTTTTTTCTCTCAGCTGTCCACCAGACTGCAGGAAGTGGAAAACGAGTCCATGGAGAAGATCGCCGAGCTTGAGAAGCAGCTGATCCACAGCAAGAAAGACATGGAGATGATGAAGGTAAAGAAACAAGAGCAACCTGCTGTTTTGATATCTGGGTGCCACTGTGGCAATGCTGGCCAGGGCCGTTACAACTTTGGGAGCATCCAATATGGCTGTCTGATGATAGCAACTGCAATGATGGGGTCTCCTCATGATGTCTTGACGACAAAATGAGACTCTTCGTAGTTTCAATGTGGATCCACCTCGGGTGACATTATGTCTCCTCGTATTTAGGGTCTTGAGAGGCCCATCTTGGTCCCTGGAGGCCAATCCCAGTTGCAGCTCCAGCTTTAAGATTAGGAATCCTTCTGCCCATTACGTCTTTTTACTCAGGACTCGTGAGGTGACTCCTTTGCTGTCTCATTCACATCTTGCTCTCACTCCCCTAGGAGAGCCTGCGGGACAGTGCAACACAGGTGAGCTCACTAAAGCAGAAGGTGATTGAGAAGGACCAGGCCATGCAGGAGAGCTCCAAGTTGGAGAAAAAGCTGAACGAACTGCAGGACGAGGGACGTGTCAAGGTCACCCGAACGGCAGATGGCGAGCTGAGCATCGAGGTCATCCCTGTGGTGGTGTATCAGACGGTGACAGCAGGTAAAAGCAGATGGGCACAATTGAGAGCACAGAGGAGTGAGGGGTCACCATTTGTCTAATAGGTGGTCCTGCCCAGTGGCAGCTACTGTTAGCGAAGGGTGCAAGCTTCTTTCACGTACGTGTCAGGCAGATGAGTAATCGCTTTCCTTGAGTGCTGCTTCCTCTCAGTCACCACCTCGCTCACACTGGTCTGGTCTTTTTCTCCATCTACAGTTTCGGCAGGAGAAGAGAGAGTTGTGCCAGTGCCATGCCAGACTCCACTTGGACAAGAAGACTCATCTTATGCAGGTCCCAGCCCTACAGTTCTGCCACCTGCTCCTCCTCTTCCTCCACTGGAGGCCACGCACCCTACCACCAACTTTTCAGCAACTCCACCCCCTGCCCCACCCCTCCCGGAGGCACTTGCTTCATTGGCTCCTTCTCATCAGCCATCTCAGCCCGTCTTCATTCCTCCGCCACCACCACTTCCTTCAATGGAGTCCTCAGGCCCTTCTGGAGCCCCTCCTCCTCCTCCTCCTCCTCCTCCTCCTCCTCCTCTCCCTGGGGCTGCCTGTGTGGCACCACCACCTCCACCTTTACCAACAGCAGGTGGCGGTCCTCCTCCGCCACCCCCACCCCCAGGCGGTTTGTCTGCCAGCGCTAATGCCCCAGAGTCCAGTAAGCCTTCTTTGTTTCTCATTATCTTCTCACTTTGCCCCTGCGAGTCTAAACCTGGAGTCATGGCCTTTGCTCTGCCTTTTTGCTCTCTTGTTAGATGTGAAGTCCAAGAAGCCCATCAAAACCAAATTCCGCATGCCATTGTTGAACTGGGTGGCACTGAAGCCCAACCAAGTGTCAGGCACAGTCTTCACCGAACTGGACGATGAGCAGATCTTAGGGGTAAGCCAAGCACCTCGCCAACGACTGTCAGAATGCCCAGCGCCGCTCTATCAATCAGAAAGGTGGGCCTCAGTCTTGACCCAAATCCACCAGTGAACCTAAAATGTTTTTTCTCTCTTCACAGCAACTCAATATGGAAGACTTTGAGGAGCAGTTCAAGACAAAGGCTCAGGGACCTGCTGTTGACCTCAGCACCATCAAGGTGAAGGCCGTCCAAAAGGCTCCTAGCAAAGTGTCCCTCATAGAGTCAAACAGAGCCAAGAACCTGGCCATCACACTGCGTAAGGGGGGTCTCAGCACCCCCGACATCTGCACCGCCATTGAGACGTAAGAAATCACCCCTGCCTTCTACCTGTGGGCAATCCCGCAACCAACTCCCCAAAAAAAGGAAATGTAGGCTGCGGTGGCACTTTTAGAGGTCTCACAATGCCCAAAAGTGGCTATTCCACCAGCTATGCAGAGCCCACCTGTCGTGCTTGGCTCATTTCTTCCAGGGCATCTGGACTTATTAGTATCATCTGTCTTTCTGCCAGGTACAACCTTCAGGTGCTCAGCCTGGATTTCCTGGAGCTGCTCTCGCGCTTCATCCCAACCGAGTATGAGCTCAAGATGATTAAGAACTACGAGCGGGATGGCAAGCCACTGGAAGAACTGTCAGAAGAGGACCGCTTCATGATGCGCTTCAGCAAGATCAGCCGGCTCTCGGATCGTATCAACACCCTGACATTCATGGGCAACTTTGGGGACACGGCCAACCTATTGAAGCCAGTAAGATGTTCACGGTGTGCGCACCCACCTGGAGTCACTGCCTTTCCTGCCACACTGGGGTCAGCAGTTAATTGTGCTCTCTCTCTTTGCAGCAACTCAATGCTGTCATCGCGGCCTCGATGTCCATCAAGTCATCAGAGAAACTGAAAAAGATACTGGAGGTAATGACGACACACACACATGCCACCTTGACCTAAGGGCTTTCTAAGGGAGGGATGGGGCTGGCAGCGATAAAAATGGCCAGTGGAGATCAGAGGGCCAGAGTGCAAATACACTTTACTGTCAAATGATGTGTGGTAGCCATGCCACCTGCACTTCAGAACAGGTCATCCTCCTGAAGCTAAGCATGTTTGGGCCCGACCAGTACTTGGAATGGAGACCAACCAGGAGATGTTTGGGTTGCTGCTGGAGGAGCTGTGCTATTAAAATGGCGCTGTCCTTCGGATGTGACTTAAAATTGAGGTCCAGACTCTCTGTGGTCATTAAAGATCCCTGGGTATCCTTTGTAAAGAGTAGGGTGTATCCCGATGTCCTGGCTAAATTGCCCACCACAGCCTGGTCATTCTGGCCCCCTAATCATCCCCTGTCTCTAACTGGCTCTCTCTCTCCCTCACCCCTTCACCACCTAGCAGCTCATGCGATGGTGATGTACTGGCACAAAATGGATGCCATCACATCATCCAGGTGGATGCTGCACATTAGTGGTGGTTGAATTGGCCCCACACTCACTAAAGCACTTTTGAGTGGTGAGAAGTGCAATATAAATGTACAGAACTATTATTATTATTATGATTATTGTAACAAATATGCCTGAAGGCCAACTCAGAGTCAAGTATGAACCAGGAACCTGTCCTTACCCTGTTGCGCTTGTCTTCGTGTTTCAGATCATTCTGGCTTTTGGAAACTACATGAACAGCAGTAAGCGAGGGGCAGCCTATGGCTTCCGACTGCAAAGTCTCGACATGGTGAGTTTGGGGGTCACCTTAGCTGGGTCTGAAAGCAGCTCTCCGGTGGAGGTCTGAAGGTCTCGTGGCCATGCAGTCCAACCTCTGTAGAAATTTAGAACATAAGAAAAACATTTGATGAGAGCGAGCCATTTATCTCAACAAAGCTTGCCAATCCTATCCAATGGATTCTTCCAAACCAGCATCAGATCAACGTTTGAATGTCTCTGAAGTCCTGCTGTCCACCACACTACTTGGTAACTTGTTCCATGTGCCTATAGTTCTCTGTGTGAAGAAAAACTTCCTAACGTTTGTGCAAAATGTACCTGTAACAAGTCTGCAACTCTGTCCCGTGTTCTTGTTGAACCCATTTTAAATTCACAGCCTCGATCCACTGGACTAACTGCTTTCATCATTTTAAACACTTCACTCATGCCATGTGGGACATGCTGAGGGTTCGCGGGATTCCCTCGAGGTTGCTGGATATCATGGCCGGCCTGTCCACTAGTACTGTGAGTGCTGTGCAGAGTGGAGGCAGGACCTCTGTGTTTTTCCCAGTTGATTCTGGGATTCGTCAGGGGTGTGTTCTGCTCCTACTCTGTTCAATGCTTGTATGGACTGGATGTTGGGCAAGGTCGGGGGGTCCAGCGGTTGTGGGGGGCATCTGTTGGTGAAGAAAGATTCACGGATCTTCACTTTGCTGACGATGCTGTGATCTTCGCGGAGTCAATGGAGGCTCTGCTCGGGGGTCTCAAGAGACTGAGTGAGGAGTCTGAGTGTCTGGGCTTGTGAGGGTCCTGATAAAAACCAACAGCCAGGCCTTTAATGATCTCATGGGCACGGCCATCAGCAGCGTGTCTGTCTGCGAAGAGAGTGTCGACCTCGTCGTCGAGAGGTTTACTGACCTCGGCAGTGACATTCATGTCTCTGGTGACTCTTCCTATGAAGTCAGTAGACGGATTGGGACAGCATGGTGGATCATGAGGTCGCTGGAAAGGGGTGTGTGGCGCTCCCAATATCTCAGGTCCAAGTCTTTGGAGTCCTGGTGCTTCCTGTCTTGCTATATGGTTGCGAGACATGGACACTATCCAGTGACCTGAGATGAACACTGGACACTAGACTCCTTTGGTACTGTGTCTTTCCGGAAGATCCTTGGGTACCGTTGGTTTGACTTTGTGTTGCTCATGGAGTCCCGAATGAGGCACATGACCAGCATTGTGAGGGAGCGTCAGTTACGGCACTACGGCCATGTGGCACCATTACCCGAGAGTGATCCGGCTCATCGGATCCTCATTGTTGGAGACCCAAGTGGCTGGACCAGGCCAAGGGGTTGCCCATGTAACACCTGGCTGCGGCAGATAGAGGGTCATTTCTGGAGTGTGGGACTGGACCGCGTGTCTGCCTGGGGGGTTGCCAACCAGGATCCTGAGTTGTTTCGTTGTGCAGTGGGTGCGGCAACGCGCTGTACCAGTGCATGCTCCCCAACTTGACTTGACTTGACTCATGTCACTTCTTAACCTCAGCTTGTTGAAAGTGAAAACATTCAACTCCTTCAGTCTTCCCTCATAACTCATGCCCTGCTGTCCTTGATTAGGCCTAGTCACTCTTCTCTGGACTTTTTCTTGTGTTACTATGTCTTTTTTGTAGCCTGGAGACTAAAACTGCACACAGAACTGCAGATGAGGCCTCACCAGTGTGTCGTAAAGCTTCAGTGTCACCTCCTGTGACTTGTACTCCACACGTTAAGGTGCTATATAACCTGACACTCTGTTATGCTTTGTAATGGCTTCTGAACACTGCCTGGAGGTCTTACTGTCCACCACGCTACTCGGCCGCTTATTCCAAGTGTCTCTGCTTCTCTGTGTAAAGAACAACTTCGTAATGTTTGTGCGAAATTTACTCTTCACAAGATTCCAGCAGTGTCCCCGTGTTCTTGATGAACTCATTTTAGAGTCACCGTCTCGATCCACTGCACTAATTCCTTTCATAATGTTAAACACTTCACTCAAGTCTGCTCTTCATCACTGTGAAGGCTCAGCTCTTTTAATCTTTCTTCTTAACTCATCCCCTGTAGCTCTGTAATTAGCTGATGGCCCACTACCCCAACATCGTCCTATCAAATCTCCTAAAACAATGTTGTTTCCTTTGTGATGGCAACTTGTTCAGGCCCTGAGGCAGAATGGCAGCCATAAATCAGGAAGCTCCCTCAACCAAGAGCTTTATGGATAGGCGAACCCGAGTTGTACAGAATTAATCAAATCTCTCTATTATAATAAAAAAATCTTGGGAAGAGAGACGAGACGAGACTTTCTCAGAGAGACACTTTCACGTCCCGCGAGACGAGACTTTGTGCCAAGAGATTTAACCAGGCCCAGGACCGGAAATAAAAGACAAAGAGCAGATGACAAAGTAGAATGTCGTAAAGAATTCAAAAACGTTCACGTGATACACATGCAGAGCAGGTTAGGGATAATGGAAGTATGGAAATTTGGAAGACTCAAAAAACTGACAGTAAAGATCTCATGAGCACAAATAAATGGAAATTATTACAAATTGGTGAAATAATGGAACAGTGAAAAGAGATTGAATATATTGTTCAGATTTAACCTTTAAGTCAGAGACTTGTAGATCGTCTAATTCGTGTTGCCATCAGGGATAAGTAGTGTTTCTGCACAATGAAGAGGCGTATCCGCGAGAACACAAAAGATTTGTTGTTTGGTGAAAATGAAATCCCGCGGGACAAGACTTTGGAAAAGTCCCGCCCACATTTAAAACATTTACAACCACGCACACACACGGCTCAATCACTTCTCATTTGGGTGAATGCTATGGTGCTCTATCAAAAGGCAGGTCATTTCGCCATCACTTCAACTCCCTCACTCAAATGTGCGACGATGGCAGCTAACAACTAACCACCTACTCCCTTTTGCTCGATGCCCCTGCCTTTCTGTTTAGGCGTTGACTTGACTGTTGTTTCTTTTCTCCACACAGCTGATGGAGACAAAATCGACAGACCGCAAACAGACGCTCATGCATTACATCGTTGGCATCATTCAGGAGAAGTACCCAGAGCTGACGGCGTTCCAATCGGAGCTGCACTTCCTGGACAAGGCAGCGTCAGGTGTGCCCTTCACCCTAATGCTTACTCTCTGGCTTGAATTCTTTCATTTCTAGGCACTTTTTGTTTTGTAGTCTTCTATCTTTTCTTTTACTATCCGTAAAGCACTTTGAGCTACACTTGTGTATAAAAATGGGAAACAGAAATAAACGCTTTTCAGTCTGCCATACTGAGCAAAGATGTCAGTATATCTGCTGGGTATCCCCTGAACCAGGCAGGCCAAGGGTGGGCATACATTAGGAGATTTTAGCCCAACTTGTGAGCACCCGAGTGGCTTTTCAAATTAGCACAAAAAATAAAAGTCATCAAATATCATAAAGTCACTCCTCACAAGGTGCTGACCTGATCAGAGAGACGTGTGTGCTCCAAATGGTTTTCTGACAGATCACAAAAACTCAGGCACCGTCAGCTGGAGTTTGTCAGACGTGAAACGTCATGGAAGCCAATTCTGTGCTTCAGTTCTCACTGACCAATGAAGGAGAAAATCTAAGCATTATAAATGTTTGTGGATGTGTGAGGTGGACAAATTATTTGAGTTATGGAAAGATGACCATCCACTGTATGGCATTTCTTGGTGAAATTGGATGATTAGGTCTTCACAGAAGACAAACCCAGCAGCTAAAAACGTTTGGTAGCTCTGCATGTTTGTACTTTTAACTGATAGGCATAACATGGGCCACTAATTATAAAATACGGCCTAATCCAGAGAACACAGAGAATAAGCGAGTTACAGAACTGTAAAAATGGAAATACAGAAGAAAGTCAATTCAACCTTCACAGTGTCAAATTGCGTGGGAGCCATAAAGTCTCACTACACAGTTGTGTCAGGTTGTCTTTGTGGACCTGGAGAGAGCAGATGACAGGGGGACCTTGAGAGGAGCTGTGGTATTGTATGAGGAAGTCGGGAGTGGCAGAGAAGTACGTAAGAGTGGCACAGGATATGAACGAGGGAAGTGTGACCGTGGTGAGGTCTGCGGTGGGAGTGACGGAGGTGGGATTACATCAAGGATCGGCTCTGAGCCCCCTTCTTATCTCCAATGGTGATGGACAGGCTGACAGACGAGATTAGACAGGAGACCCCGTGGACTGTGATGTTTGCTGATGACATTGTGATCTGTAGGGAGAGTAGGGAGCAGGCTGAGGAGACCCTGGAGAGGTGAAGAGGAATGAAGGTCAGTAGGACCACCAAGACAGAATACATGTGTGTGAATCAGAGGGAGGTCAGTGTTTGTACTTTTAACAGATCGGCATAACATGGGCCACTAATTATAAAATACGGCCTAATCCAGAGAACACTGAGAATAAGCGAGTTACATGCTGTAGCTGTAACAACAGAAATACAGAAGAATGTCAATTCAATCTTCAAGGTGTCAAACTGCGTGGGAGGCGCAACTGTGTCAGGTTGTTCAAAAGGCCTTTAGCCCGTAAAATCACATTGCATACGAGTCCTTCCAATCGGCTAAAATGTGAGCGCGCAAATGAATTCCCAATCAAAACATGTGAGAAAACCACCAAGACCACAGACGGACCACCAGGACTCCTCGGTGTTTGGTGATGCTCTTATAGGTGAAGGGCTCATCAACCTACTTGCACCTCCACTTCTAGCACCCATGAGTACAATCAGAGATCTTATTACTAGCCTGAGCCGAAGGCCATATTTTCTGTGTCTTTTGCCTAAATACCCTTGACGAGCAAACTCTGGCTGACCTTCTCACCCCTGCAGTCTCCCTGGACAGCGTCCTTCAAGACATTCGCACTCTTCAGCGAGGCATGGAGATGACTCGAAAGGAGTTCATGGTGCAGGATGACAGCGCGGTGCTCAAGGACTTTCTGAAGACAAATAATGAGATTCTGGATGCTCTGCAGGCTGACGGCAAAACAGCACAGGTCAGACACTCTCTTTTTATTCAATGTAGGGGGACGACAGATTTGACACCTGTAGACCTCCGGTCCCCTTCACCCTTCTTGGGTGGTGGAAGGAGGGTACTTTGTTTCAAGGAAACATTTGCTTTTTGGTCGCATGATGAAAGGAATTATATAAAGACAGGCCCTTACTAATATGGACTTTTCACTTCCCTAGGAGGCTTATGATTCAGTCATTGAATACTTTGGAGAGAACTCAAAGACAACTCCTCCATCCACTTTCTTCCCAATATTTGTGCGTTTCAACAAAGCATTTAAGGTAAGGAGTTAAGCAAGACCAAGAAGCAAAAAGCCAAAAGTGGGAAGATGGTGGTAGAATATAACAGACAGGCGAGCAACACGTGGCTGTCACTTGTCACTTACAGTGGGAAGCAAAAGTTTGGGCAACCTTGTTAATAGTCATTATTTTCCTGTATAA
>JANRMT010062851.1:4307497-4352617 GCA_026402145.1 Polypterus bichir lapradei | reverse complement strand
ACTTAAAACTTTCTCTCGCAGTTTCGCTGAGTTTGTGCCAAACACCACCCTGACCATCTCATCTTCCTCTGCATAAGCACAGTCCTTCACCCGTGAATATTTACCCGTGGCAGTTTGCTATTGGATTGCCGCTGACGGACGGCCTTATATGGGCAGGCACTAAATTACAAACGCCAGCGGCAGCCTGTCTATGAACTTAATTTAAAGTGTAGGTTTACATCGTGCTTTGTTTCCGAAGTAGCAGAACTCATGAATATGGTTGTATATGTCACTCGCTCGCTTCTTATTGTTTCGCTGCCTTCTCAATTATATAATGCATGTTTTCTTCAGCGCTTTTTGGGCCTCTTCCTGGTTTTCTACGTACTGCGTGATTACGTGGGAGGCATGATGATGTCACACGAAACTCCGCCCCCACGGGTTTCAAGCTCATCTCCATTACAGCAAATGGATAAAAACAGCTTCCAGTTATGACCATTACGCGTAGAATTTCGAAATGAAACCTGCCCAACTTTTGTAAGGAAGCTGTAAGGAATAAGCCTGCCAAATTTCAGCCTTCCACCCACACGGGAAGTTGGAGAATTAGTGATGAGTCAGTCAGTCAGTCAGTCAGTCAGTCAGTCAGTCAGTGAGTGAGGGCTTTGCCGTTTATTAGTATAGATATATATATATAGATATATATATATATATATATTGTGACGAGTGGCTGGGGTTGGTACCCAGCTGGGACGCCCAGGAGGACCGGAAGAGGGCTTGCGCCTCCTCCAGACCATGAGGGGGCAACTGCCCTGGTGGCTTTGGGGATCACGGGAACGGAGCTTGGAAGGTCAACCCTATAGGGGCCCATGGTCACCACCGGGGGCACCCCAATGTCACACCCAGAGGTGCTGGGGGGAAGAAACCAGGGACACCCAGATTGCTTCCAGGTGTGCAGCCAGTACTTCCGCCACAATGGGGAGTGCCGGCAAAAGATTATTGGGAGGCACCTGGAGCACATCCGGGTGGGGATAAAAGAGGCCGCCTCCCTCCGTTCAGGGGCTTGAGTCGGGAGTGGAGAAGGACGGAGCTCGGAAGGAGAGGAAAGGAGGCAGCCTGAAGAGAGAAAGGCATTGTGTGAGGGAGTTTTGGGGTTGTGTGCTGCACTATGTATATAGGAATTGTAAATAAACGTGTATGGATTTGAACCAACGATGTCTACCTGTCTGTATCCGGGTCGCTTACCACAATATATATAAATCTATTATAAAAGAAAATCTTGAGACGAGACTATTGCCAAGAGAGTTTTTCCAAGCCCTCCTCTCCACATTTTCTGGTTCATGGCCCACGCCCTTCCGCAGTCCTCTCACCTCTCAATTGCGTGAATGTTTTTGTCAGACACACTTCCTCTGCTCTCAGCTCTTATAAAGATTTTACGTTTTCCTCACCTGAAGTTCCCAATAAACGAAGATGTATTACGTCCAAATCTTAATGAAGATTTTCATCCTGAAGGGTAATCAACAGAAGAAATGAGTACACTGGCAATCCTGGCACCAAGTAACAATGAAGTCAAACGAATTAACGTGAAAATTGTCGATTGCTTACATGACAAATTGATTAAATGCGTATCAATAGACTATGATGGATCAGTTGGTGTGGAAGATGGAAACATCAACTTACAATATCAGCGTAGAATATCTATAACCGTTAACACCGCGCAGTCCTCCACCAGCCGATTACTGTAGAAAGAAGGACGTATTGTAATGTAATTGCGTAATTTATGTCTGAGTGGTGAGCTATGCAATGGGAGAAGATTAGTTGTCTTGAAAATTGGTCGAACAACAAAATTTTAACAAGCGACAAGAAAGGTAATGTAGTACATCTTAACATGAGTTTACAGTTTCCCGTGAGAAGAGCTTTGGCAAAGACAATTAACAAATCACAGGGACAAACATTCGAAAAAGTCGTTTAATTTATTAGAGAGAAAGAAACGAAATTCACTGATGGGCAGTTATACGTTGTGTTGTTACGATGAAAGTTCAAACACGTAATCAAAATTCAATGTGATATTGATGAAAAGTTAATTCCAAGTAGTGTTTTCACTGGTTTTACAGTAAAAGTGTAAGTTTAAAAAGTATTTGTGTGTTAATTTCAAAGCCAAACAGAACGAAATCGTATAACGCAACAAATACCTCAAACGCAACATGAATCATGATTTTCTTTCAATTTATTACGTTTTACTAATTTTTACTCTGGTTAATTACTCGCTGTAATGTAAAGTAGTTCTATTATGCGTATGTAACAATTCCCATGAAAACAGCAATCTGTTTAAATGTTACATCTGCTTCCCCATACACAAGCGGCAGAGCCGTGAAGTGGCTAGTGTGTAATGCCCACCCGGGGGTTGATGAGCGAAGTGAGCAGGGGGCAGAGCCCCCTAGTACTGTATATCTATATAACTATTACATAAAAAAGGATTTATTTTAGCCTCACCTAAAAGATGGCCAAGGTCGAATCACGTGATAATTTGTGCACTCAAACTTTCATTTCCTCGAGACTTTCAACAGTCCATAGGATGATTTATTACTTTTTAGATGTCTTTCCAAGCTGTGTCTATGTAATGTTAGGAATGTATTTGTCATGTCAGAGTGGCCAAAGTAGAATGGAGGGTTCAGACATTCAGTGCCATTTTAGGGTTGTTGGGGCCCTGATCCTGTCCCACCACCAGGATGAAGCTGAAATTAGACAAATCTGTCACCGGGTACCATCACTCATTCGGGATTAAATCAGTCACCAGTTGATTTAGCAGGCAAGGCCTGGAGAAATATCTACAAGTACATGGGGAGAGGGTGAAACATCCATAAAGTCAGTGACGAGACTGGAATTGAAAGTGTAAGGCAGCAGCACTAAGCACTGCGTCACTCTGCTCAACTTGATAAGTTTAGAAGTGACTGAAATAAACGCAACCCTAGGAAACCAAAAAAACCCTGAGCTGATTTTTTCTAGAGTTTTACAGTGTAGAAGGCACATTCACCCATATTCAAATGTGTTGTATCCTAATTAAAGAAAATGGATTAGTTTAGTCTAAAAACAGTTCAATACAAAAGCACTTTGAGCTGCACCATTTATATGAAAGTGTGCTCTATAAATAAATGTTGTTGTTGTTGTTGTACATAAAGTGGCATACAATAATTTAGTTTGCAAATCCACATTTTTCCATTTTGGTAACACAAAATGAAGCCTAAAGGCCATGTCACGTTACATGATTTTTCCAGCCATGTTCAGTCGTAGCTTTCATTTAACTAACCTTACTGAGCGAGTCGGAGGCAGTCACTTAATCTGACATGCCCAGTGACTCACTCCAATGAGTCCATGACTTGCTCGGACAAAATGGAGTCTTCAGTCAAAGGAGCAGGCAGGTTCTGTGTGAATGAACGCTGACAGCCAATGATTACTCGTCTAGAAGTACAGTCTAAAAGTTCTGAGAAGGACCCAAGTGTTGGTTTTCACAAAGTTTGCTGCTTCAGTCTTTTTAGATCTTTGTGTCAGATGTTTCTCTGGTGTACTGAAGTAGAATGACAGGCAGTTCAGAAGTTTCAAAGGCTTTGATTGACAAAAGACATGAAGTTTATGTAATGATTACATCTCACCTGAAGAAGGGGACTGAGTTGCCATGAAAGCTTGCATATTCAATCATTTTAGTTAGCCAATAAAAGGGGTCATTTCACTTGACTTTTCACTGTAAAACGCATACACAAATGTATAAAAAAACAAAAACTACAACTTAACAAAAAACTGACAAAAAATACTGTTTTTTGATCATTTGTTCTATTGTGTTTTGGTTAATTTGTTTTATGTGTTTTAAGTTAGTATTTGTCTTTGTGCTTTCCCCTCAGGGCCGCCGAAATAAGGTCTGACATATATACGTACATACATAACAATAGGAGACTCAATGCTTTCATACCTTTCTAAAAAAACAGTTGTACTTCTATGAAACTACAATCTGAGACCATTCTATTGTGTAAATACAGACAAAGTATTAAGCATATTCCATTAACAAGTTAGCTTACAGGGGGTAAAAAAAAAGAATCTTCCATTACCTATGTGGAGCTTAAAGTATATTCTAATTAAAAACTTAGTAAATTTACCATTAACGTTAACTTAAGGTTTGGCTCTTACAGCATCAATACGAGACATTTTTAAAATGAAAATTACAAATGTCCCAGCCAAAAACTCAGCATTTATATTTACACAGCACACTTCACATTTTATGACTATAGCTGTAAACATTTGCAACTTTAGTTAAAATAACCTACAAAAGTATTGAAATGTTTTTAGATACAGTATACGATAAATTCATTCGCCGGATTATATAGATTTTGCCAGACAAATCGGATTAACTAGAAACTGGTGACATTTTATTTAAGTTTAGATATTATTTTTTTTTATATTTCCAATATGGTTGCGTTGTGTGTTTAGAAGTGAAATTTACAATGAATTAAGACAGCATTTACTCCAACAACCTTCAACAGTAGAAGGCCGTCGAAGCTTCAAAAGTACGGGGCTCACAATTCGTCTAATGATAAATTTCGCAGGACAGATTTTTTTTTTTTACAATTCTTAACTAACATGAATATTGTTGTTTTTATTATTACTGTTAACGAACTCGTTCATTCATCCAACTCACTCCCTGTTACCTTCTACTGCCTTCGCTTAGTCATACCCTTCTTTCTAACTTTAGCACCAGTTCCTTTATAGGGTTGCATCACATTAAGCCCGCCCAACCAGGAAAAGGGCGGGATCGGAAAAAAATTCTAAATAGTCCGCCTCATTTTTTCGATTATTAATATAGACTGGTTTATCTTCACGTCATTCAATTTGTGCTTTTCGTTCATTGGAGTACATAACACGCGGTCTTCTACTTGAAAATGCCTTGATGTAGAAATTGGGTGAGCTTTAGATCCACGCCCCCCAGTAAACGTCTCTTGTGGGATATTTGCATAAAATCCATTCCTACTAGCGCGATTGGAGTAGAGCTTTGAGAAGGCGGGACTCAAAGTGTAAACTTTAACGTTTGTGATTGGCTCGCACTCCCGGAAGGTGTGTATGCTGATGAGCCAGCACACTGGACTGGAAGACGCCATTTTGGGGTTAGCGGTCGGAAGGCAGATCTTCAGAAGAATCGAGAAGTTGCGGCTCCGAGGTAAAGTGTTTAAGTGCCGGAAAGATAAACAGCGGGGCGACTGCTTGATTGAAAATGTATAGTGTCGAGTCACATCTCGTCACTTAACTACCAGCGAAGTCCTCCTCGGGTTGAAAGCGCCGACGGCCGCTGGTGGTTGAGACACATGGCTACGCGTTGCCAGGGCGCTTGGCCTCTGCTTTATAACGAATGCGGAATTGCGGATACCGCAGAGCGCGGTGATTTGTAGCAAGTCCTGGCGAAAATGTTCCCCCACGTCAAAGTAGTTTTTCGCCATTTTAATATGTCCCCGTTTGAAAATCAAACGTATGACGCCGTTTTCTCGCCAGGGCTACAGGCGCGCTAATGAAGGCGAGATGCTGGGACTGCGGCCTCCCGGGGGGTTTGTCACCAAAAGCGGGCGAGGGAGAGTTTCGAAGCGTGTAATGCGCCAAACAGGAGTGTCGTTTCATTTGAAATAACGCGGTGAGAACAGTTCGGTTTTTATCTTGCTCGTTTGCAATTACAACTCAAGTCGCGTAACTTCCGATGATTGTCTCGCCGTTGGCGAACGGTATAGTGAATGAAAAGAAAATGTCAAATGATTACTTCATTCGACTTTAAATGCGACTAAAACGTAGTTGAAGTAGAAACCTTGAAAACCTTCAAGAAGAATCTGGATGAGATACTGGGACATCTTAGCTATTAGCTAAACAAACGGCCTTGATGGACTGAATGGACTCCTGTCGTTTGTCAAATTTCTTGTTAAGTTTACGTACTTTTTTGCCTTTTCCAGACTTGTAGTTCTCGTTGTCATTGTTTTAACTACTAGTTTAATTATTGTACTTGCTTCTGCTCTCAGTCTACTGTTAAATCGTTGTTTTTGCATATTTTTTTCTGAAAGTGACAATTTGTCAGTTAGATCAATAAGAATGATAAAGACGACCTCAGGTGTTCATGTGGGTTCTGGCCTAATATTTTTGTTTTTTTTTTCATATTCCACAGATGGCGCCTATAAATTGGCCCAGTGTACACAATTGTGGGTGTGCATTTAAAAGTGTACCTTATGACAGTCTAAAACACCATTCCATGTTTAAAGCCCGCTTAAATCTTGAGTAGGCTCATAGGGGTGCTGAAGCCTAACCCAGCAAGCATAGGGGGCAAGGCAGGAACAGTCCCGGGACAGGGCATCTGTCCATCGCAGGGTGAACACACTCAACACGTCATACATGCTCCATAGTGGCATTTCAGCATTGCCAATTCACCTAACCTGCAAGACCTTTAGACTAAGGGAGAAAAGCCACAGGGGAAGGACCCATAATGTGAACCTTGGTGTCCTGACTGCAAGGCAGCAGCACTACCACTGCACCTCCATGCCACCCTGAAATGCCCAACATGCCACCATGAGGCTTGATTTCTTGTATCGGGGAAGTACATTCCCAGAATGATAAATGACATAGAATCTAGTATTTTGATTGTGCAGGGTTGAGTCTTAAAGCCTCCCCTCCTTTCTAACAGTTGGAGATGACAGATGCGTCTTGCTTGAGGTCTTTTCTACCTTTTGTGCTGAACCAGTTTGACTTGCCAGACTTGTTCTAAAATATTCCTTTTGTCACTGCCCACTTGTTGAATTTGCAGGTCCCTTTCTGTCCCAACTTTGTTCCTGCATTGAATAGTTTTGTCTATTGTCACGTGGTACACTGGGAGGCAAATTAGAGTAAAGGAGACGAGTCCTTTATTCATATACATTTATGATGCTGTCGAATACATCAGAGTACCATTATTCCGAAATTGCTACAAGGGACCATCCCTCCTCCCCCATTTATCAAGGAAGATTTGCTTAGTTCATGTGCAGTTGCAGATGTGATTTTTACACTGCATAATTTTGAATATGAAAACCCTATCAAAGAAGGTGACTGTTAAGACTGTTTCACGTTAATTGAAGTCATAGCCTTCATTTGTTATCTTGGCGAGTCAGAAGCAGTTGGCACTCTGCTGCAGTGAACGACAGTCACCTAGTTTGACATACCCAGCCAAGCACTCCAACTACTCTGTGACTCACTTTGATTAAATCAAGCAGGTTTGATTTCTGTGTGCACGAGAGGTGAGTGACGAGCACAATGCATAGCAGGCAGCATCAAGGAATCGGGGACGTGGGTGCTTTAGAGCTCACAGACTGGAGAAGTCCGTCTGTATGATGTTTCTTTTTGCATGCCATTGTGTTAACGTAAAGGGCCAAAATTGTGACTGAACTCTCCATACACGTTAACCCTTTCTTCAACACTGGCTCTGTCAGGCAGCACTTTACTGTCCATCACAAAAAGGGGCAACCACAGCTACGGGGGAAGGTTAGCACATGATCACAATACATGACATGCCCAGCGATTTTCAGTTATTTAAATTGACATGGTCTAGCAACAAGATCTGCAACCTAAGTCAGCAGGTAGCCCATATCTAGAAATTGTTTTGTGTGACATTGGCTTTACGTGAATTTTTGGAGCTGTGACGTAATACTGCTTCATTCCCTTATTTTTCAATATAAAATAACAAAACGAATAGTGATCTTAACCAGAAATCGCATTATCCAATTGTTGGTTTTTCTTAAAGTAGATCAATAGGATTCTTAAATGTTTCCTTTGCTTTTTGTACAAGTCAGACAACACATCAACTGCAATTTCATGTTTCTCTTAAACCTCCACCTAGAAATGAATACAAACAGATTCAAATGAAGAAGTGTCACATCTGAAATGGTGACTTTGAAAACTGGCCCAATAATAACAGTCTGAGCACTGCTGTGTGGTGGATGTGTCTGTGTGTCCATTCAGCAAGCAGAACACACCATGAAAGCCTAGTGAGCGATACACAAAGCATTGTGGCATTTCTTCAGCCGTCTGTCCCATTGCTTTTGTGTTTACAGATATGAGGACTTTATCTGCTGTCAGTAGTAGCTATACTGTATTACGAAGCTTCAAGTGCGTTACTTTAAAATTTTCTCTTCTCAATTAACTTATTCTACTATTTTTTCAAAATAATTTGCAGATTGAATATATTTTACTACATTATTTTGAGTAGTACAGTCTGCATGGTAAAGATGATGAACCGTTCATTGATTCTTAGAATGGGACATTTTCTTTTAGTTTTTCAATTTGTGAGACTTAAATGCTATGCTCCCAGTAAAGAGAGTGACAGTTAATACTGTAGGTGCTGCCTGAGATCAGAGCCTTTACTAAGAGCAGCAAAAAAAGAGCGATCAAAGTGGTGATTTATTTGAGAAATCGCAAGCAAATTCACCCAGGCTTTGTCTGCAACACTAAACTCCTGTAAGCAACAGAAGGTGTTTCCGAGAGAGTGGGTCTTTGCTTCTCTGGTTGATTTAGCTCAGTCTATTGGCAGTAGTTTTGTCACATGTTGAGATTACAGTAAAATTCTTAACTTGCGTATCTGACCAACATGTTGCCAGTCTCCGCACAAACACAAATCCTAAGTATATATCAGTATGAAGTATAAATCAGTTTTCTGTTGCCTTCTTCCTTGTATTCTGTAGTTCAGAAATTACTTCACCATGCACGCCCATGCCAGGCTCTACCATTATGAGCTCTGCCAGGCAGCTCCCATTTTAAAAAGGTAAAGGCAGTGGCATTTTCTCGTTGAAACTAAAGGTGTTCTTTCATCGATGACAATAACCTCTCTAAGCAAAAATTTTAAGTAAGCTCTTCTGGAAGTGTTATGTGAATATGACATAAGTTGAGCACCTGGAGTATTGCGGTTCTTATTGAAGGCATTTTAAAATTTCAGTTAAATTTTCAATTTCCATTATTTTGAATTTATTTATAAAACAGAAGTAGGCATTATAGGCAACTTTAAATGAGGATTAGTGTTCAATTTCTGAAATCGGTCGCAGTGAAAACGTGCAGCTCACTGTGGCCCTTTATAGTGATGCTGTCAGCTGGCACATGTAAACTAGGCTCCCTCTGCTCCTCTTGAGTTGCATTGAATGTCACTGTTAATTCATACTTAGAACTGTGGAAGCGTATTTAGCAAACTGTTGAGCAGATGCTATTGCAGGCTATCCTCAACCCCCCACCACCCAATCTTCTGACATTGATTATCAGAGTTCTCAATAGTTAGGCTCATCTTTGGTCTGCTCTCACATTGCCGTAGCATAACAGCGCCAGTCATGTGCTCAGAATGAACATTGTGTCAGGGGGTGCCAGGTACTAAGATATGCAGCCGCTTTGTTGGACTGGACAATTTTATTACCAAGTTATTTTCAGCAAGGGAAATTTCTGAATACTGCTACTCATTCCTTTGTGCTGCCCAGTTGCAAGCGTTGCCTAGGAGTGTACTGAGGCAGCGTTGAGCAGCGGGACATCTGTGTACAGCTTAGGCCTGCCTTTGGTGACATTTGTGACATTTCCACTTCATTTGAATCTTTCACAGTGGCTGTTGGTGACGGGCAATTTTGTATTTAAAACTTCGAGAAAGTAGCAGTTTGGGTTAAATTTGACTTGCTTCTGCTTATGAGAGGTCAACAAACAGGTTTAAAACACAAAAGAGGGGGGCAAAAAAAAAAAGCATCAAGAGTTATCTGTCCCAGATCAGCCAGATGTTAGATCAGTTAGTGCATCCATTGGTACTTACTGATTGTTGTTTATTGCTTTGGATAAAAGTATCCAGTAAAGGAATTTTCAAATGAGTCTATCAAATTGTAGAAGTGTTGCACATTATCAGCCAAGAAAACAGAGTCTGTTGTGCTTTAACGTTTGGATCTAAACAGGCCCATTTACATTACTGACTTTCTACTATTGGAGAATCAACAGACTGGCAATGTATTTATATTTAAACATTCGTTTTGGTCAGAGTGTCTTCCCTTAAAATACCTTTTTTTTTTTTCTTTTTCTTCAGACAAGAGAAAACTCTCAAATATTTACTCCTGAGAAAGTAAACAAGCTTCAGGAATTTAAGTTAATAACTGAGCTGTGCCAGAGTGTTATACAGTAGGATGTATTGAGAAGAAAGTGTTCACCAGTCTGGTCAAGCTGGAGCTTTATGCATAGATTTTCCAAATGTAGTAGTTTTAGAAAGAAAGTAAAAGAGTTGGAAGTTGTACTCAATTGTTGTGTAAAGTAAATCCGTACAGTAGATGCACCTGTCCAACACTGAAACCCCCTGAAAGAACAGGCCATGTGAGTTGAGCTCAGGTGAGTGTTGAGTGTATGTGTGCACCTAAAACTCAATGGACTTTCCCCAAATTCCAAAAATCGGAATCGGGCAGATAAGCTTCTTCCAGATGTTACCCCCCCACCCCCCAATTGTAAGAGAATTCGTAGATTACTACCTTTGTGTCAGTTTGAGTGCTTATTCTCACTCAAAGGGTGCAGAAAATTGCTGCTGTGCTAAATTGTTTTTAATGCTTTCTCAGATCTACTTGTTGCATGTTTCTTTCTTTCTTTCTTAACCACTGTTTAGGAGGATGCTAACTTTTCAGCTTTGATATTTTTACTGTTCATTGAAGTTTGCTACAGTTCAAAGTTTCTGTGTTGCGTTAACTTGGAGTTGGACCCATAGTTACTCGCTCCAATTGTATTTGTTTGTTCAGCAACCTTGCAGAGAGCTTGCTGGTTTAAGTAGAAATCCACCTAACGTGTAGAATACATTCCTCCTCTAGTTCACAGCCAGTAGACACCCATGTGAATGTGATGTCTGAAGTGGCCCACACTGTAAAAGTACATCCATGTTAAAGGCACTGAGGCCACCACATTGGTTGAGTTTTTTCTATTTATTTGTGTTTGTATACATAACTAACCGTGATTTGGTGGTAGTGTCTGTGGCTAATGTAGTGTACAGTTTTAGTTTGTATAACTGAACCTTGTTTAATATGATTTGTCACCACAGTCAGTGCTGCACTCTCCCAAGGGATGCATGGAGTTGACCCAGATTACTTTTTCATTCAGCCATCATGACGTCATCTGTCAAACCTGAATAATGTGACAAGTGTTGCCTTAATAGAATTGAATTATCATTTATGAAAACATTTGGTGTCCTTAAGGAGCTTGATTAGAAAGTTTGATTCTTTATCTATAAATGCTGTTTGGACTGCAGTTGCGCACACTTTCATAATGCCAACACGGCCACACTGCAAATCCAGGTGGGTAATTTTGTTTATGCTGCTTTATACCTGCATTTGTGACTCAAATTACCCCATCATGGTGGCTGTCGTCTGATGCTGGACCTTTATACAATGACAGCCTGAGCTATCTTATCAACTGAATCATTTCTTTTTACTTTACTCGTGCTGTATACAACATATAGGGAAGGGAAAGTGTTGTAATCATCCAAAGATTCAACATCCAAGATTCTGATGAATCTCTAAGTATTAGGCGCCTCTAACTTTCTCATATATGAAGTATAGGGAAAGTATTGGAATCCTCCAAAAGTTCCATCTTGAGATTTTGTTGAATTTCGATGTATTAGACCTCCCCGAGTCTGAAAATACCATTTTTGGAATTGTGTGTGTAAACAGAATAACTTGAGTCTGCTTTCACTTTGGTCAACCAAATTTTGCCTACAGGTATTGGGTACAAAACGTAGATTTTGATCAACTTTTGGGTCATTTCTGACTAACCAGAAGTGGCAGTTTACCTTTTATTTATGCTGCTGCAGAGTCTGATTTATTCAACTTTTATAATAATTGTTCAGTATATTATTAATTTGATTTGTTGTTGATAGATCTTTAATGTACATGAAATAAAATATAATCGTTGTCTTGCAGTTTTCTCCTTAAATATCCGTCCCCATATCTGAGTATACGAGAAAGTTGAGGGGAGACCAATCCCGATTTGATTTTTTTTTTTTTTTTTTCTTCTTCTTCTGGGGACTTGCACATTTTCCTATGACAGAGCTGCAGCAGTCCTTTACTTTTGACAAGTTTTATTGCACTGCCAGTATCTGACACATTTATTGGAGTAAAAATAAGGAACACCTGTCTAAAGAGGAGCATTGGCAGCCAAAGAGAATCTGCCCTCGTTGATTGGGGTCAAGGTTTGAATTCTGAACAACAACCAGTCCACAACTGAAATCCAGACTGAGAAGAAGCCCAGGTTCCCACTGTCCTCTCCTAATTGCTCTTTTTTTTCCTTCTCTTTCAGTCTCCCCCTTAACAGCGTGGCACCATGGGTAACATGTTTGGGGACCTGTTTAAGAAACTCTTTGGCAAGAAAGAGATGAGAATTTTAATGGTGGGACTTGATGCTGCTGGAAAGACAACAATTCTTTATAAACTGAAGCTTGGCGAGATTGTCACTACCATCCCTACCATTGGTAGGTACTCGAGTTTAAATTGGTTTAAATGCTCCTTTGGGGAATTTCTTTACAGTGTTTGTGTAATTATGAGTAGCCAGTTTACTGTTTGCTATTAACTGATTTTCTTTTGATTAACTTGCCAAGGTAAATGATGTTCATTTTTAATACAATTTCAGTGATAGATGTGTTAAATTTTATATTGGAAGTTAATACATGAACATTCAGTTTACATTCATAAACCTGCAGTATAATCATTTGAGGTATAATAGCAGTTCTTTGTGTTTTTTACATTACAGGACTTTTAGAATCCATTCTTCATTTTTTATTGAACGATTTTCTGTAGCAGTAATCGTGACAGTGCAGTCTTGTCTTATGTTACCAGCTCATCACTTCTGCCCAAACTAAACTGCTTCAGACTGAAAAAGACAGAATCCAGTTGTATAGTTTGACATGGAGAGAAGCAGTGTGCATCCATGATGCTGTTTTCTTAGATAAGAATAGCTGGATTTTCCTGGGTACTTTTTATCCAGCTGTCTTATATTGATGTTCCTGTATATAATCTTATTTCAGCTGCTCCCGTTAGGGGTTACCACAGCGGATCACCTTTTTCCATCTCTTCCTATCCTCGTCATCTTGTTCTGTCACACCCATCTCCTGCATGTCCTCTCTCAACACATCCATAAACCTTCTCTTAGTCCTTCCTCTTTTCCTCTTGCCTGGCAGCTCTATCCTTAACATCCTTCTCCCAATATCGCCAACATCTCTCCTCTGCACATGTCCAAACCAACACAATGTCGCCTCTCTGTCTTTGTCTCCCAACCGTCCAACTTGAGTTGACCCTCTGATGTCCTCATTTCTAATCTTATCCATCCTCATCACATGTATAAAATATTTCCCTGATATCAAAGGCAACAACCACACCCCTTCCTCATCAAAAATAAACACCATGTGAAAGAATTTTTTTCCCAATCTGCCAAGTTTGGATACAAGTATAAACAAAAATATAATTGAAAAGTGTATCTGTAATTCTCACATCCCACTACTATGGTATAAGTTGTTCACGACAATTTGCACATTGATAAAATTAGCAAAATTAGCTTTCATTAACTTTTTTTTTCTTTTTTTTGAAAGAATCAGATGAAATGTTTTGCTGTATTAACTTGGACTGTGTGGGATCTGTCAATATTAATGCATGATACTCATAATCCTAGTGAGGTAAAGCAAAAAATGGGCCTTAAAGATTCAAAAAGAGTTTTGCATTTGTGTATGTAGCCAACCGTACCCGCCACTGATTGATCCATTAATACTTCCACAAGGATACCAATTTATTTTATGTCTTCTTAAGATGTAGTTGATGTGGAGAAAACTTGTTTGATCATGTTGATGTTTTTTGGAAAAATTTTAATTAATTCGAAAAGGAAGATTGCTGTAGGAGCGAAGCACGAGCCCAAATGCCTCTTCAGTAATTCTGACCACCTGGCAGACCTCAACTAGACAGAGGCTCAAACCTGAGACACAGCTTGTCTTCCTTATTCATGACTTGCATAATGTATTTAGAAAATATGTACCAAAGTGAAGGTGGAGGGGATGAGGCCATATAAAATACAGTGTGAAGTGGTGTCAAATGATGGAAGAAAAAAAGATTTGGGGGCATCCGGCTAATTTTAGAACATAGCGGTTAAACTGGTTTATAGGGATTCATTTTTGTCATGTGCACAGTGGAATTCTTACTCGCAGTGCTAATCAACATGCAACACATCGCCACCCGGTGGTGCCACAATTAAAGAATGTAACAATCTTACCTTAAAAAATCTCAATTCTTTTTTCATTAACAAGCGGACCAAATGAGTAATGATGATTGACTCAAGAGCTATGTCTGTACAACGGGTGTATTTTTCTCTCTCCTTTGTCTCCAACATTTCTACTATAACAAAATATTGATAGACCACAGATCATTCTTGTTATCTTAAAAATGTAACTTATTTTTTGTTTTGGACAGGTTTCAATGTGGAAACCGTAGAATATAAAAACATCAGTTTCACAGTGTGGGATGTAGGTGGTCAAGATAAAATTCGTCCACTGTGGAGGCACTACTTCCAGAACACACAGGGTAAGTCATTGTTCTGCCACTCCACAGAAAGGGCATTTATATGTATTTAATTTATTGTAGTCTTTTTGGGACTGGAGTTTGCATTTCCCCCCAAGTCAAATATGGCATTAATGTCTTGACACAGGACCAAAGCTGTTTTTTAAAAACACAGGGGGGGAAAAAAATTGTTCCAATATATTGAAGGCAGCTTTGTGTTTAACTGTAACCTGAAGATCACGCAAAAAGTGCAATTCCTCTATACTTACATAAAGACAGTCATTTCAGACAAAAACCTTCATCTGCCGAAGTAGTGAAAATGCCTTGGCGTGACTGTGTGGAGAGGTCATGTCACGTGATTTCCCATACATCACAACTTAAAATTTTGTTGGATTAACTGACCATTGACATTATTTAAAATTTATTCATGATGTTATTCCTCCAAGTTCCATGTTTTAATCCATATGGTGTGTGGAATATACTACTACAGTGATTTACCGCGATCAGACCCATCGGCGATATGTGAAAATCTGCTATATAGAAAGACCATATAAATAAACATTTTTTAATAGTTTAAGCCTTAAAATACCCCTCCCACATGCTTTAAACACATGTAAACTTATTAAAACACACTTTGTAAACGCATATGATATGTGGATGTCGGGCTAAGGATATGAGTAACATAATAATGTAGCGTACCGTCGATTCATTCAAGCCGTAATGGCGAGCGATGTCTACGTAACGCTTTCCTTCCCGAAGCATATCCAGGAGTTTTACCTTCTCCTGAATGGTCAAGGTCTTCCTCTGGTGCTTAGGCTCACTACTACCAGAAGGCTTAGAAGATGCAGGATGCTTGGGAGCCATCATAGGGCTTAAAAGAAAATGAAAAGTTCACAAAAAGTGTGCTCACAACAATCGGACCACAAACCAGGTACGCGATATGCAGAGAACTGAGATGCGTCGGGGGACCAATGCTTGCTGTTCTTGCGAGATTACACCACGTTAGCAGCAGCCAATCGGAGCCCAAGAGAATGAAAATCCTGCTCTGATTGGTTGAGTCTCCTCTTTCAGCTAATTATGGGCCTTGTAAGAAATCATCTGGGTACTGTAACGCGAAACTTTGTCTACCGTCGTGTGCAATGTACGTATAAAATTAGATATGTTCCACAGAAAAATCAGCGATATAGCGGGGACACAATAGCTGAACTGCGATATAGCAGAGGATCACCGTACATCTTAAATAAATCGGAAAATTTTATTGCATTGAGTAGAAGATACTGGTCTCATAAGCAACACTTGTCAAACTAAAGAATTTTTTTCAGTGTATTCTGGAGTTATTGAGGAAATTTAAAAAATGAATGTTAAGATACAGAAATCAATAATGTGACAAGTTAGAGAAGTGGAAGAAGTTTTTAAAAAAAAAAAAAAAAAAAAGGTTCTTGGAGGTGGAAAAGCATCCTAATCATCAGTAAGAAGATATAACTTAACCTTATGCAGCAATTCACAAATTAAAAAAGGCACCCAAACACTCAATTATTATTATTGGCTGCTGCCTGTTCTCAAAGTCACCCCTGCCCTCGGGGAACAAACAATGCAATTCCTGCATATACAGCTAACTGCCTGTTAAAGTTTTCAAATGTGCTGATGCTGAGATTTGAGGTGAATACTAGGGCTACTGCGTACCTGACTGAGGACAGTTGGTTCAAAGAAGGGGAGAGTCTCAATGCAAAAGCCAAAAATTTGTGAGCACTGCAATCAAACAGTAACTTTTAGAAGAAGGAAAAAAAATCTTTTAAAGAAGCATCAATGGATTCCATATACACCTCTGTGAAGTGGTAATGACAGAAAACAGATTGGCACTCTTACTTTGCACATGATTGTCTATATGTAGCCTGTGATATAAATACTGTGTTAGACATCAACTGTGTTGGCCCATTTTAACTGTGGGTTCTGCCTGTTCATATGCCCACCACTGGCTTGATGATTTGAGTCATCATTTGTAGGGCACTTTTTGGGTGTCTTTCACTGCCCCGATGTTTGTTTCATTGTCCTTGTCCTTCCTTGCTCTTTTCCCCCTTACTGGGCCCTGTCCCTGTCCTGTGCCTCTATTTTACGTTTGGCAGCTCATCGCTATGTAAACTGTATTATCTTGCCTCTTAAGAGTTTTTTTTTTTTTTTTTTAAAGCAACCAAAGCCCACTCTCTTTTTAATGGCCTTGCAATAGTTACATTTTAACTTTTGAATTTTGGCATAGAACCAAAAGTAGCTACATATTGGAAGCCTTTCCAAAAATACACTTTTTGTACAGTTTTCAGTAGGTGGTCTTAGGCGTCCTTGTTGTGGTTGATGGGTTGGCACAATTGCTCTTAGAGACTGTGGATTGATTGGCAGAGGAGGAGCTGGGGCGGTTAGCCGTTTACTAGAATACCTCTGAATGGCGATAGCACCTCAACTGTTCAGCGTCCTTCCTCACTAGTGAGTTCGTCATGATGCTCCACGTCCCTTGTGGCGCTGACCTTTTTTCATTAGACTTCTTCACACATAGAACACAGGAAATGGCTGGATTGCTCAACCTCGGGTTTGTTCACACATGCACTTGACCTGGCAATTTACCCGTAAATTCCTGAGGTAGCCTGCACATGTGAAAGGGACCATTGTGCTGCCTTTCATGCCATTCTTCAGCACTGTAACACTGCAAGAAACACCTAGCACAGCAGCCATTATCTGTAATTAGCCCGGTTGATAGCCTGCCACTCTAAATTCCCTTCCTTCGCCTCATTGTCTTGGTTTTGAGGTTTTCAGATTATTAAATATCGGTGATACAGGTTTCACCCTGTTTGTGATGTAATTCAGACAACTACTTGCTGACAATTTTCATATCTGTCTACATGTATCATGTTTAGTACTAAAAGACAGGCTGCCAAAAAAAGATTGACTTGTTTTCATTGTATTTAAAAGTAAAATTCTTATTACATAAACATAAAATAACAGTGGAAATAGAAGAACAGTTGATATAGAAGTGATCTTTTAAAGAGGAGGACAAATGGTGGCTGCTGTAAAATACGTGAAAAATATTTCTTGTGACTACCAAAATGTTTGGACCCTCGTGTAGCTTTGAGATGAGGAGAGTAAGTTGGGAGGGATCTCAAAGGATGAGACCCTAATCCATACAAGCCATTTGACCCGCTAGTCTCTGCCCTTATAAAGCAGCTAAATTATTTAATAAACTTCACGGTAGTGCATTGCCGCTAATCAATTCCATTACATAGTTTGGTAGGCCATATTTAAATTGAACATTTTTGCAGACTTCAGGAATAAACATTGTTACCAATGTAGAGTCATGCATTTAGTCATGCAGGCTCATCTTCAGTTTTAATTATAAAATTAAAAGCTATCTTCATGTCAAAATATTTCTGAAAGGCTCATTGTCAATTTTCAGGTATTGCACAACCTGCTTTACTTGATCGCCCTTGGGCATAAGAATCGTCTCTCTCATCATCTGCCTCCACTTATCCAAGTTGTGCTCAGCCTCCGTCTTGGTTTTGTTCTCGCCACCTACATCACAGTGCCTTGGGGATAGAATAAGGATCCCTGCTGCGCTTCCTGCAGTAAATAGTGACTAATGGTGTTTAGCGATATGATGGACATTAGGCCTTCAGATTCTGCTTCATTACTTCCACAATGCATTTTGTCAGCACTTGATTTTAAGTTTGTTTTTAATGTGCCTTGTGGCCAATTTAGGCCAGGCTCAAAGCTACATTCCTTTTGAATTCCTGCACAAACGCTTAAAGATGTTTTGCTTTCCTCCACATCAGTGTTTTTGTTCTTTTTGTAGGCCTCATCTTTGTTGTCGATAGCAATGACAGAGAAAGAGTAAATGAAGCAAGAGAAGAGCTGACGAGGATGTTGGCAGAAGATGAACTGCGTGATGCTGTTTTGCTTGTTTTTGCAAATAAACAGGTAAGATATACCAGAAATGCTGTTTTTGCTGTGAAATTGTTAGCATTACAGGTGTGGGGTGTGTTTTTTAAACATTCTTTTTGCCCCCTCATCTTCCTCCTCTGTCCTCTAACCCAGTGATTGAACCCCTGTTGTCATGTTAACGGGAATATGATAGAGTGAGGGGTACGTGTGCCGGCCCTGCAGTGTCTCCCCTTGTGCCATTGTTGGCTCTGAACAGGGGAAAATACAATTAGGATGTGCAAATCCTGTTCGTTCTGCTTTGGTTCCATACTGTACTACTGTGTCTATTTATTTGTTTCCTTATCGGTCAATTGCTGGGATTTGTTGTTTAATAGAAACGGCAGGTTAGATCACGCCTAACCCCTACAGTCGGCTCCATTATTCACACACATTGTGGAGGAGGGAGTTTGTTCAGTCGTTACTGACAGGCCAAAGTTTGCCAGTGTGTGATGTATGAATGTGTTCTGAGCTGCAGTGAAGCTTCACGAGTAAAAAGGAAAAAAAATATATATATTTTTTTTTTTTAAGATGCTGCCGAGTAGGTTTCTTTTTTAGCATCATGTTTACAACTTGACAAAATGTGTGAAAGTTTACTAAACTGTTTCTGTGCTAGCAGTATATCATAATGTAATGTATAAGTGTCTAGCCGTAAGAAATTCAAATCCACATTGAACTTTTTTAAATAAAATACATATTTTTTAAAGAGGAAACGTTCTAATATTTGTTGACAGCCCTACTTAACATAGTTTCACATCTCACAGGGCATAATTCAGATGTAAATTTATACGAGGTATTGACATGTGTGTTATGTACCCCCAAGCCACTATGGAGGCTGATGAAATACTTGAAATCCATTTCCACTTAAAAAGAAATTTTGCATGAGATGAATTTTCACAAGAGGTGTGGTTTTTGTGTTACAGGTTAACTTTTACCTCCCATGTTGACTATGTTCAGAATTTAAAAAGATAAAAGATATCAATCGTGATATATGCTGTAGAATCAAATTAAAAAGCTTCATCTTCTAGTAATAGTAGCCGTTACCACATGCTGACTCCTGTAGAGGTCCTCGTGCTGGCAAGAGGGCAGCAAATTTAAAATGCAGTAACGAGACAAACGTGAGGGTTTGCCGTTTGCCCAGAATCCAAATTCTGAGGAAGTTGCCTGTCTGCACCTAAACTTTCCCTCCCAATAACTTGAAATATCCTGAAAGATCTTGTTTCCTGTTTATCAAGCAGCACGTTGTGAGGGCTTACTGCCTGAAAGTCCATTTTTATCATGAATTGAATGAGATGTGCAGTCATAACGTACCTCCCAAAGTAGAGAGTAGCCAACTGTGCCCCACACAACTGGTTTTGAAGCTGTTTGTGTTTGACGAGTACACCTTTCAGAACAAACTCGGGAAGAAACATTTATGCTTATTTAGCGGACTTAAAAAACACACTTGCATCATATTGCCGTCTCTGTATTTCTAAATCATGCACAGGTCGGGGTTTGCACTACTCCATGAATTTGACAGGTCCACGGCCTGGAAATTTCCCAGCTGTCAGCAAAGTCAGGAAATTGTAAATGCAGTGACAGGATCAAGTAAGAGATGCTGGTGTCGATGACTGTGAACCAACCATAACATCTGTTGGGCTTGTCTGGGACAGTTTTGATCGTTCTGGATAAAGGTTTCCCTCAAGTCAGTCGGATTCTAACATGAGAGTGACTCTGTTCAAGAAAAACATTGACCTGTTGAACTTCAGCTTCATATCAGTCAGAGCTACACGCTTGTCGTCTTTACAGACACTTGCGTATACACTCGCGTATAAGTCAGGTCTTGAAACCTGAAAACTCGATCGTAAAATCAGACCCCGACTTATACACCCATTCAAAAATGCAACACTTAAATTTATTTTTTTACATCTTCTTGCCTCCTCCAGCCTCACACCAGTTTCTCAGACGCATCGAATTTTGTTGCAGCATCGCAGTTACCAGTTTCTTACGCTACTTAAATGACGTTTAAATTTAAAACCAGCTTCATATTTTCTTCTGATCGACTGCTCCATCGTAGATAAGAGATGCTCTTACGATAAAGGTTTATGAGAGTGTGACATACACAAATCATTGCAAATGTTGCTTTGGAATAGTTTGGGTATTACCGTATGGTCACGTAGGCACAATAGAGAGGGGTGAGGAGCACCCGCTGATAACCGTGCATTGCTGCACCCACGTAGAAAAAAAATGCAGTGTGCTCCATAGTTACTCTCTCAGGTGGACAGGCGCTAGCATATCGTAATCTCTTGGACCAATAGTGGGAGTTTTCTGCATTCAACTTCTACGACCGACATTATAAAACTCCAGAAACAATACAATAAAATCAATCCCTGACTTATCCGCGATAATATACTGTAACTATGCATAAAGCAAGTAATTCTCTCAGTTGAAATAAATTTCCACTAAAACAAAGGTGTCTGGGACTTGTCTGGTGGAGGCTGAGCCTTGTGTGACTTTTTTGGAAGTGGTTGGTGCTTCAGCCTCACAAGTCCAGTACCCTGCCTTTAAACCCTTGTACCCTGGCATTGTCCGTATAAAGTTTTCACATTGCCAACATGTCTAAAGGTGTGCAGGCTCAGTTACTTGGTATCATTAAAGTGGCCCCTTTTGGGTGTGTGTACAGGTGAGCCCTGTGATGGTTGCTCAGTGCTGCTGGGGATTGGCTTTGTGCCCCGATGCTCGATTAAGTGGGCTTGTCAAGGTACATTAATAATGCACAAGTGGGTGTCTTTGCGTCTTTCCTGTTTTGTATTTGACTCTGCCTTTCTGTTCACATTAATAAATAAAGGAAGCGCCATACTCCTCCATTGTTGTTCACTGCTGGTCTTTTAGACCCAGTGCTCGTGAAACGGACACCTCAGACATAAGCGGTGTTTTAAGGGGTCAGTTTCTTACTCCATAAACGGATGGGGCATTAATCTGTGAAGTAGCAAATCCTAGTGTATTCTTGGAATGGTTAAACTGGGAATGTCGCTTGAGTGAGTTACTTTTAGAGGCTGAAGCTCTTCAATGTAGGGCCGTGCTGCCTCTGACCGCTGAAGAAGCTCCACTTTTATCTACACCCTGCTTTTAGTCCACATTGTGTAAATGTACAGCTCTCTTGTGGGGGGCTTCTGCCTAAAGCAAAATCTCAAGCTATTAAATTATGGTGGCTTAATGAGTTATGGGGTGGTGAGGGAGTCTTCTGGATGACAATACTTGTGTAAATTCTCAAGCTTTCTTATTTCAGGCTGAAGCCCTTCCACACAGACATGGACAGACTCCTCACCGCACACACTAGCGCTCTCTCTCAGCCATTTTGGAATTGCCGGTTAACCAAATATAAATGTCTGGAAATAATTAGTCACATGTACATTTAGTCCTGGGGTGGATTGTCTTCTCCTTGCTTATCTTCCTGTTGATAACGTTTGCTGTCAGTTTATTGTTGCCTTACTGGCTCTGCCCATTTATAATTAAAGTTGCCTGCTCAGTGATTGACTTCCTCTTTGTCTTGTAGGATTTGCCGAATGCCATGAATGCTGCTGAGATCACGGATAAACTGGGTTTGCACTCTCTGCGACACCGGAACTGGTACATTCAGGCTACCTGTGCCACCAGCGGGGATGGCCTTTATGAGGGACTTGATTGGCTGTCAAATCAGCTCAGGAACCAGAAGTAATGCATTCCTTTGGCTGTGCAAGAAGGCAATACTGGCTCTTCCCCTTCTCCCCAAACCCCTTTACTTCCTTGCAATCTGGGGGTCTGTTGGCGCAGCCCTTGGAGTGTGCGTGTTTGTGTGTGTGAGTGAGTGAGAGACTGTGTGTGGAAGTGTGGAGTGGGAGCGGCCTCTTAGCATTGTGCCTTACACCTCTTATGGAAACAGTATTGTATTTTTTAAACAACACTACCTGCCTCCAACTACGATCCTCTGGCTTTTCCATGTGGGGTTAGATCTGTGCCTGCAAATTGGTGCGAGTCAGGCATCTAGATAGATGTGTGCCGGGCTTTTTGATTTTACTGGGGGGAGGGAGGGTGGTCCCAGCTTTAAGATGGTGTTTAGTGTCCCCTACTGGCAGAATTCCTGGTGCAGGCCTTTATGAACCTGATAGCTGAAACTGACTGAAGTCAGACAGCATCGACACCATTGTAGGCTTTGTTTGTGTCTTTCCAGAGCTGTTAATTCAGCATATTATGATGGTGCACTCCCAAGATGACTAAATTTCCTTGCCTGTGGATGTTTGATTCACAAGTCACTTGTTTTGCTGGCAAGTTGGTGTGGAGCCCAGGTGGCACTGAGGTCCGTGTGGGCCTTTGTTGTTAATGCACATGCAGCATGAGCAGTGTCATTGTCTCTGTATTGATCATTGGTACCTGGCATATCACACACCCATGACTGAAGAGTGGCATTTGTGTAAGGCTCCTGACACTGCATGATGGTATGGAGACACTTGAGCAGCTTTATACAAATGGCCAGCACGTGGAGGGAAAGTGAGCCTCAAATGGTGCGCCACCCCAGTAAATGTGCTTTAGGCCTCCACTACGTGTATAAAGGAAGTCCTATACCGCCTCCCATCTTCTAGTCGGTCAGTAATGAGATGTGAAGCTTTAAATAAAGATCAAAGTCCATAGCGCGACTCGAGAAACTTCCATGTGAGTGCAGAGACTTTTTTTTTTTTTTTACCATGTTGTAACTTGTCTGAGAAATGCACTATAATAAAGAGATCTCTATTATGGTACTGCGGATTGGGCTTGCCTGCCTTTGTTGAGAATTTTTGGTAATTGTACTTTTCACAATTCACGTGCGTTTTTGGACAAACTCCCGGAATGTGTCATAAATCCCAATCCCATAGCAGTGTGTCACTTCAGGTGAGTGAGCTTCTGTGTCCACCTTACAGGCTGACCTGGTGTGGCCTCAGTATGTGATGGGAAACGGCTTGAAACCCCTAAAATGTGTCCGGTGGTCTTTGCTTTCTCCAGTTGCCAGCATTCAACTCACGTAAGAGCGCGCGTACACGCGCACAACGGTGCCATGCGTTTCTCGTGGCAGTAGCTGCATGTGCTGTGCTCTCCGCTAGGTGGCACTGTTTGCTTGGCATGCAGACTGACTTGGCGAACATCTGGCGCGCTCTGTGGGCCGTGTTGACATAATTTAGAGATAATTGAACAGTAACTGAGCCGTCTACACAATATTTACTTGGTATAGCCGCGGTCAGATGCTTGGCTTATTTTATTATTTTTGTATCATTTCCTCCCTCCCTCCCTCCAGATACGCGCCTATCACCCTTGCAGCCTTGAACTGCTGCCCAAATCAGCAGCCTACCATCCTGCTTGGGCTCTGCCGAGGTGGAGCGGTAAGTGGAAAAAAGACAACATCGGGGAGAAACGGCGTTGCCCAAACTGTCCTGAAGATGACAGGTGCGGTCAGATTGTCCACCCGATCAGACATTGATTACGCTTGTCTAGCGAGACGCCGAGATTTTCATTTCTGAGCCGCTGCTTTCAAAGCCCAGTTTTGTAGAACTGCATGTTTAGATGTCGCGCTTTTACGTCCCAGGACATTCTGGAAAACAATCGCTGAAGTTGAGCCTCAACATCTGTTAAGTGGCCATTGTAGACCGATTGTCATACCGAAGTGGTGATGTTTCTATAGCGCCTTTCACCGATTTCATTCTTAAATCGGGGATTGCTGTGTAGCCCCTTAAAAATGTATTGATTGGTTACTTTGTTAAACGGATTTCGCATTAAAACCAAATTTTGCAAAGAAACTTCACTGAAATGACAGAATATATTAAATGACAAAGTGCACAGCTTACTAAACGTGTTTTTTCGTATCGGAATATTCGAAGGATTTCAGAAAGGCGCTATATTTTAAGAGGCGCCGCTCACTCGGTTCATTTGTATGAAGCACCTGATCTTTGGAAGACATTCAAGGTGACAGGAGCCCAAACGGACACGCGCAGCAGCCGGGCTCCCCCTCTCAGCCCTGCACGTCTGTGTCTCGTTGTAAGCGGATCCTGCCTAGGAGAACCCGACCTGGAGCCCCAGCTGACCATTTATTCGGAGAAGGCTTCTTTCCATCTCAAGTTGGTTCTTTGGACTTTGAAGAGGCTCCTACTATGAAGACTCTTCAGTGCGCGTTAGCGACGTGACGGGACACTGAGGGACCAAGACAAGCGGACCTGAGGCCGCGTCCACACACGTGATGTATTAATAAAGCGTTATCACTGATCATGGTGGTTTGTGGAGCCTGTCACGGGTCTAAATAAATAAATGGACGTTCTTTCTGGACTCTCCATGCGGGTGGCTCTTTAAGGGACCAAAACAGGCATGGCTACGGCGTGTCTCTGAAGTGGCGCCTTTATTTCAAAAGTGGGCTGCACTTGGAGAATCTTAGGGTGTTTAGAATCACAGCTCGAAGAGAATGAAACTTCATTGTAGGCTGCTGCATTCGAACGTCCTGGGCAGCGTTCTTCTGGTGTGGGTGAAGGCGCTATATAGAATAACGAAAACGGTTTAACCCTCCAGGCCCCAGCAGAGGGGCTTACCGCGTCTGCACAGGACTAAAAGCTATGGTGGTGCCCGCTGAGCATAACCTGATATGTCCTTCAGCCTAAAGCAGGGGTTCTCAACGTCAGTCCTGGGGACCCCCTGTGGCTGCAGGTTTTTGTTCCAACCAGATTCCTAATAAGTGACAACACCTGATAGCACTGATCTCATTTAATTAGCTGTTTTTTTTTTTTTTTAATTTATTCGACATTCAGAAAAGCATAGCAGCATGATTTTTACATTTATAAGACATAAATTTATAACTATTTCTGCTTTTGCTATTGATTTAAATGCTTAACTCTCTTTTGTTGATTTCATTATAATTTGTCCTTTCTCTGTGCAGTTTTTCCCCCTTCATTGTATCTTAATGACAACTTAAAACGAGCAGATCAGACACCCAGGCAAACAACACAGAATAATCAAAGGCTGCAGCTACTTTAGAGTCAGACGCACTAATTAGTAAATAATGGATTAATTAAACAATTAGAACACCTGGAAAAACAGAATGAAAATCAAGATGAAAATACTGTTAAAAAGAAAACAAATATATTACTCCTATATAACTGCGTGGTAGGTATATATATATATATATATATATATATATATATATTAGCAAACTTAGTTTTCTAATTTCCATAGTGTTCCCTAAACACAGAACTTGGGAAATATCAGTTCACTTAATTAGCCCAGGAGTTCAATTAAAAACAGAAGTTGGTTGGTTGGAACAAAAGCCTGCAGCCACAAGGGATCCCCAGGACCGACGTTGAGAACCCCTGGCCTGGGGAAGGCTGCCACGTAACCTCTCTGTTTTCCAGGGGGTCCTCCATTATGACGTTTGTGGACGGTCGGCAGTGTTTTGATACTCATTTCAGTCTCAATCCTTATCTCGCATCTTACCGCTTGGCACTTCTCCGCTGCCCTAAGCCACCTCGCCGTTGGCAACGTATCTCAGATACCGGGCGACATAGCGGCGAGATGAAACGAGGCGCCGCAACCACAGCCCGGCGATTATCGGAGGACAAACACTCGGAACACACGCACGGACCGATAAGCCCCCAAGAAGGGGAAGTCAACACTGAAAATCGGCGGGGCGCTGCCAACGGCTCAAAGGTGCCGCTCCTCTACACGAGGCCATGAAAGCGCCAGGAAGAAGCTGTGTTGAGATCGTATCAGGGTCCGTATGTAGACGATAACAGATCTGTGAGATGCCGGTGGGCTCCTGATTCTCAAAGGACTCGCGCGGCTCGCAATCACGGACTCGGTTCAGGTGTTCCTAACCTGCCAGGTCGCCTACTCGACATGAAAGATTTCTGTTTTATCCGCCCACACGCAGAGGCCCCTCCGCACAATGAAATGGCTCTTTGTCAAATAACCAGGCAACCTAGTAAAGCGCCATTAAAGAAAGAAAAAGAAATTGGACCGAGCGCTGCTGCCCCCTGGAGGCTGCGTCCGTTCCAACTGCACCGTTAATCGGAGTTCACTTCCTGGGCCTATTTGTACACCTGCTTTACTTGGACGGGTGGCACTGACTCGCTTTAGGAATAACATGTCTGTTCAATGCAGACATAACCATTCCAGTCTTTTATTGTTTTTTTCTTCTAAAGGGGAAATAAAATGCATTACATTCGTTATTCCAACAGATGGTACATCACAAACGTTTGTAATAATGCATTTTATTGCTGCAGAGATGTATGATGTACCATCTGTTGGAATGATAAATGTGATGCATTTTATTACTACGTGCAATACAAAATACTTTCCAATCAATGGTGCCCCTCAAATGTTCACGCTTTAGACGGGTAGCACACCTAGTGAAAGGACACGTGTCGGTGTGGTTCCTGGGACTCTGTCATTCCAACAGATGGCGTGCACAATATAATAATGCATTTTATTATTACAGTACAAGTGTATGGAATGCGCCATCTGTTGGAATGAAAAATACAATGCATTTTATTACTAAAAATGTTTATGATGTTGGATAGCAAAGACATAATGACTGAACGGACACACAGACACACCCTTTTATTAAGGTGGGCTATCAATTACATTATATTATAAATTATATTATAAATATATATTTACTGAACTGCGTAGTTAGCGCTTCACATTGATTTGTAAAGACACTGAATGTAAAAGTCACTACATGGGTTTAAAGTGGAAACTGATTTAGCAAAGATAAAAAGGTGCAAAGAGATACTTCATAAGAAATTATTCATGCAAAGAAATAAGAAAACAGCAATGCCTAAAAATGCCAGCCACGGTCCAAAGAACCAAAGCAGCGCCGTGCATGAGGTGTGCTCGTCTGATGTGAACCTCCCAGCCCAACCAGCGGCAGACCAGAATGGTTTGGTGGGTGCCATCTCAAGTCCTATGGGGGGTGGGGAGTTGATAAAACCCTCAAAATCCATCAAGTAACAGTGTAGCCGCCAGCGTGGCGGTCTGGCAGGGTGAGGGGGGCATGTGGGGTGGCAAAATGCAGTCAGTGGCATCTCCTTAAGGTGCTGCTTAGATCAAGAGGCCTTCATAACACCCTGCTCTGAGCTCAAGTCCTATCCATTTTGTGAAGCTTGTTCTTTCACTCACGGGGAGGTGGAACCAACCCTGGAGACCTGGACATCAAGCAGCAGCCCACCCTGGCTGGACCTCCCATAACGGAGCTGACATGGCGTCTCACTTTCCCTCCCAAGAGGCCTAACCCTGAAGATTTCAACAGGATAGTTTTGGGGTTTTTTTTCTTCTTCGTTCTTGTGTATAGCGCCTTTCACAGAACACTCCCTGACACCTTGGGCTTCGCTGCCTTGCAGATTTTGCCGCTTTGCAGGTCTCCATTGTGGGCAGGGTGCGCACAAGTTCAACATGGGGCTGATAAATGAAATGCTGTGTCAGACCCCCTTTGCGTTGCCCATCGCGATAACACGTGTTTGTTTTGTCAATATGGAGAATTTACTCCTGCAGGCAACTCTTTAGCAAAATGAAAGGAGCAGCCACGGCATTCATTACAGACATTCTTACCGCGTGTGTGTGTGTGTGATGTGATAAAGTCAAACCCCGCAGGTACACACAGCTGCCATTCTCACTCTTCGGCTCGCTTTTAATGGACGCCCCTTTAATCTCCGTGTTGCCGCAGAGCCTCCCCCAGTCCGTCAACGTGATTCTCGAGCCCGCTGAGGCGATCAGCGGAGAAAAGGGCGAGTCCTCCTGTCCCTTTACGGATCGTGGTGTCCATTTCATTTCTGACTCCGTCAGTCCACCACAGGGCAGTGGGGAGCCGCAATCTGTCGTGCGCGCCGCCTGGACCAATTCTGGACGGGACGTCGGGCCGGAGTGCAGGGCGCGCGCGCACACACACGCGCATGCGCTCTACAAGGGAAAGTGGCGAATCGAACTGGCGAAGGCCCGTAGAGATCCGAGGAAGATCCATGCGACACACCGACTGCCGGCCCAGAAGCAAACGCACGAATACCAAGGCTTTCGGCTCCCGTGCCATCTGCGGCCAAACTGCTCATCGCACAGCCATATGGTCACCTTCTGCCCCTGGCCGAACCTTTCATTTATTTAGATCTCTTGTGAAATCCCAATGGGTTCCTCACTTTAATTGGCTGCACCGCAGACTAAGCTCAGGATTTCGGGCTCTCTTAGGTCACCCGCTTCACATTAAAGATGTCCGTTTCTGTCCACAAATTAGCGACTTTTTCAAAGCCAAGCGGCACGACTTCACATGCGAACATCCAGACTGAAACGGCCCTTTGTCGTGCAACGGAGCTACGAGGGGCACACAACCCCGTAAAGTGCCATTGAAGGCCCTGAACTGCAGGGGTGACGTTAAGAGCGTGGACCCCTTACAGACCAATACCATTTCCACCACACTCAACTGAGCCGAGAAGGCCACCCTGCTTCAGGACATGAATTGTCCGGGATGATCTGGGGATTCTGCAGTTCAGTTGTGACAGGTGACTGTGCGGCACCCCCTTTTAAAATTCAGATCAGCGGCCCCAGTGAATAACATTCACACCCGTAGCGGTCAAAAGCAGAATAACAACACAGGGAGAGCATGCAAACACTAAGCACTAGTGGGGTGACTAGAACAGAAGAAATGTGACAAACGAGAGGAGACCACTCAGCCACTTGTCACTCATTTGTTTAGCTAAGCTGCCCCCAAATCTCCTCCAGATCCTCTTCAAGGTTTCAGCTTCACCTGCAAGTCTCGGTAGTTTGAGTAAAGAAGAGCTTCCTGGCTTCAGTCCTAACGCACTTCCCTTAGTCACCACTAGGTGTTCTCACATATCTGATTCACTCTTAATAAATAATAATAATAATAATACCACCATACCATTTTCAAAGCCCACTTAATTCTGAGCTTATGCTAGCTACAGGTATACACTGAGTTGGGTTGTGCGGTAGCTGGAGCCTATCTGAGCGGGCATGGGCACAATGCAGGAACAATCCCTGAATCGCCAGAAGAACACAGAGACCACCAGAACTAGGTAGGAACGCCAGACCACCAAACCCGCAAAGGAAAGCCATGTGGAGAACATGCAGAGTCAACACAGGGAGGGCCCGAGATGTGAATTAGTGTTACCTTCATGGAGCTGCACTCCTAATTATAACCATTGGGGTTATTCTGTATAGCGCCTTCCCAGAAAGGAATTATATACACACACACTTAGTGTATGTCTGAGGTACTGTAAAAAGATACATTCCCAAAGGGGACAAATAAGGTGTTATCTATATGTATTATATAGTGCCTTTCACTTATCCATCTATATATAATCATATGTGCCTTTCATGTTTATAGGTCTTTTTCAGTTTTATAGCGCCTTTCCTTTCAGTCTATGATTATATCAGTCTTTCACGTGTCTTTCTCTATGTATTATTTAATGTATAAATCAGTTATATAGTGCCTTTCACATTTATATATCTATCTATGCATGAAAGAAATAAACGAGCGTTAATTTGTTAAAGGGCACTCAATGTGACCGAGTTTATCATTTTCTGGTGGATTTAATTGCCTGCTAGTTTTACGGTCATTAGGATCCAGTGTGCCAACAGAAAAGCTCATTTACTGATAATACTGAAGCAATTATATAGCGCCTTTCACGTCGATCTGTTATATAGCGCCTTTCACATGGTCTGAATTTCTGCGCATGAGCAGGAGGCGGGTACTCGGGTAGCAGTGGTGATCATTTACAATGTGGGGATAAGACGAGAGGCTCGTATTTCTGTGTAGGTACAGATACGTTTGGATGTATATTTTATATTTTTAGCTATACAGTTTACTTTAGGGGTGGCACGGTGGCGCAGTGGTAGTGCTGCTGCCTCGCAGTAAGGTGACCTGGGTTCGCTTCCCGGTTCCTTCCTGCGTGGGTTTCCTCCCACAGTCCAAAGACATTGGCGATTCTAAATTGTCCCTTGTGTGTGTGTGTGTGTGTGTGTGCCCTGCGGTGGGCTGGCGCCCTGCCCGGGGTTTGTTCCTGCCTTGCGCCCTGTGTTAGCTGGGATTGGCTCCAGCAGATCCCCGTAACCCTGTGTTAGGATATAGCGGGTTGGATAATGACTAACAGTTTACTTTATAGTAAAATGTATATTTGTCATGTTACTTGATTGAATAAAGATTATTTTAAAAATTTAAAACATGTATGACGTAGCGCTTTTCAATTCGCTCTCACCGTCTCTGTGTAGCGGTGCTCTGATTCTGCTCGGGATGGCCCCGGCTGCCCGCTTCCATTGCCCACAATACATCGATGACCTCCAGATGCGGGTGGTGTACTTTAATTTTTTTATTATTATTTATTATTCTATTTATTTATTTTTTTTTTTTTTTGCACTGTCAAGGGCCGCAGCTTAAGGAGAGCCGATCGTGAGAACGAGTTCCACCCGTCGTGCTCCGTTTTTCCGGTGCGTTTCTCGTCATTCTGTCTAAGGCTGGATATTAGTTTGTGTGTGTGTGGAAAGAGCTGGTCGCTGGTCTCAGTCCTAGACCTACGGTATAACCGAATCTCTGCAGGAGTTCGAGTGCAATGTGAGCTGCGCAGTACATAAAATAAAAGCTGACAGAAGTTAAGCGAATCGACTAAACAGACTCGAACGCAGCTGACGGGCAGAGACCCCCGTTTTTTTGCTACATCGCGCTGCGTGAGATGAGCGAGTCGCTTCATTTGCCGTCTGAGTTGTACTCGAGTGTTCTTATTCTAAACTTCCAGGCGACAGGTGCTGTTATAAAGCGCCATGAACTCTTCCTGGTTTTACTTGTCAGACACAGCGACCTCTCAAGGTCCGAGCTGGAACAAACACCCACAAGCGCACCTGTCGTGTCTTTCCAAGAAACACACAAACGCCACCCAAAAAAAAAAAAAAAAAAAAAAAAGACAACAAGAGCCTTTGTGCCACCGACACCGGCGCAGCTTCTGTCGCCAGACACCTCAGGAAACTTTGGAGATCGCTGCTCGTGATGGGAAGAGGCCAACGGGTGCCTTCTCTCCGTCCCCGTGCAGGTACATTTACCTGTCGCCTGACCCCCCGCCTCCCGGGGGCGGGGCTTCGACACGCCCGCCAATCAGAGCGCGAACTCGGAGTCGACCCCTTTAAGAGCGCGCCACTGCGGACCGCGGGGATATCCTGTGACAGCGAGATGAGGTGCGGATCTCCGCCGCCACCATGCGCCCCGGGCTCCCCAGGACCGCCTGCCTGCTGCGCTGCGCTGCCCTCCTCGGACTGGTGCTGCACGCCTCCGCGTTCTTCGGGTCAGCCTCACTGCAGATTTTCTGTCTGTCTATCTGTGCCTTTCTGGTGCTTCAGCTGTCTCGAATGAAAGGAGAGCCCCCCGGGTAGGGCAGGGTCTTTTGCGTGGTTCAGATGTAGGGGTCACTTCAGCTATTAGCTGAGCAGCAAACGAGCGACAAGAAGACGGAGTGGTATCCTCTGGTTTGTCCAGTTTCTTAGGTTCTGTTAGAATCTGAGGGAGGCTCTTCATGACCACTCGACCGGCCTCGCTTTGTAGGAAAAAAAAAAAAAAAAAAAAAAGCTCGGAATAAAAAACGACGAAGTGAAATCACCTGTGGAGGGCTTGAGGTAACACCCTAGGGTACAGTCTGTTATATAGCGTCTTACAGGCTGGCAAGAACAGAAGCCGTGATGAAAACTGGCAGGGTGATGTCCTGCCGGGGTGGTGGCGCTAAAGAGAAGGTCATCGATGACCCCGACAACGGCCGCTTCATTTCTGCCAAAGCTGACTGGCGTTTAAAATATATATTAATTAGATACTCCTCGTCTACTGTTACCTTTTCGTTGGGAAATGAAATACGAAAATAAAGTAATCGATTAATTAAAATCACATTTGCTAAAGCGCAAACCGTCCCGAAATGCCGTTTAAACATTTTAATATTTTATTATCTTCAGGGTCGTCGTGTCGCCTGCTGCTGGCTGACAGTCGTCACCTCCATGACCCTGAGCTCGCCTGGTCGTCACGCAGAACAAGGAAAGGACGTGTGTATAGCGTCTTTCACCCCAAGGATTTAATGGTGTTGGCGAAGTCGTTTACAGACGGTAAGAACTATATAGTGCCTTTCATATGGGTTACTAGCGGACCGGCGCAGCACTCCATTTTAAAATCTCACAAAAGGTGTGTTTAAAGTGAACGAGTCCCGACTCTCCGGTTTATTGCCGTGCTCGTCCTCTGGATTGGGCTGACCGTTTCAATTCTACCGGTGGTGACTCGTGCGCCTTTGGTGCGTTTCGGCTCCTCCATTACAAGGCAACGAAAGAAAAAAAGGAAAGGAATCGCCAGAAGTGCTCGATGTCAGCGGTCATTTGTAGCATTTAGAATTTCTGTTTCTATGCGCTTCTTATCATTCATTAACATGAAGAGAAGTCGCGCTGATTAAGTTTCAGGTGGCCTTCTGGAGGTGGTCGGCCTCTCCGAGGGGCTCCTCACGTTGTGTTCTCCGCCCGGTTTAACAGCAGAACCAGTTATTGTGACTGCGCCCAGCGTGTGTCACCAGCGGACACCGCGTGCCTTGTCCTCATCAGTGCCCTCCGAAAATGCCAGTCCACGCGGGCCGCGCGCAACCCTCCATGCCGGCCGCGCGCAACCCTCCATGCCGTACGCGTTCACGCGAAGCCGGACCGCTGCAGCTCCCCAAATTATCTGGGGCTGACGGGACGGGGGTCTGCCATCGAGATCGGTACTTGTCTTGAAGGGCAACTCGCGACTCCGGTATACAAGGAAAAAAAAAAAATGAAGAACAGAGGAAAATCGCGAGAAAGACACGAAATGAAGCACCAATCAATCGACCACTCTATCTATTATATAGTGCCTTTCTATTTTATATAGTGCATATAGTTCCTTTAATA
Source organism: Polypterus bichir lapradei (assembly GCA_026402145.1). NCBI lineage: Eukaryota > Metazoa > Chordata > Cladistia > Polypteriformes > Polypteridae > Polypterus > Polypterus bichir. Next base: position 4,319,201 of record JANRMT010062851.1, on the reverse strand, counting down.
TTTATCTATTATCTAGTGTCATTCATATTTATCTGTTTGTTTTATAGCGCCGTTCGCATCCATGTATGTATTTAGCTTTATGTAGTGCCTTTAATCCTTCTGTTTTTATAGTACCGTATATCTATCTGTTATATAGTTCATCTTATATCAATCTATATATCTATTATATACTGCCTTTTATATCTGTAGTGCTTATCTATATTGCACATTTTATATCTATCATTTTATAGTGCCTTTTATGCTTATCTGTTTTATATAGTGCCTTATATTTATATCTATTTATACTGCCTTCTACATCGATTTGTGTATTAATTGTATACAGCACCTTATCTATTATATAGTGTCTTTTATGTCTATTTTTCATAGTACCTTGTTTATCTGTCTATTTATATAGTGCCTTTTATGTCCGTCCGTCTAAGTATCTAATCCTCGTTCCAGATGACAATGAAATCCTATTTGTTTGTTTTGAATGTTATGCTGCTGTTGTTTTTAAAGAGTATTTTTATTTTTGAGCGCCTATAGTGACATACTGTATTGTAGTCCTTGCATTAAAGCGATGCCGAAACAAACTTAGCAGTTCCTCCACAAGCTAAGCCTGCTGCCATTGATGTGCCCTTAAATGATTTTAATAAACTAAGTACCTCGCGTTTTTCACAATATTCAGGGGTTTCGTCACAAATGTCACTCACTTCCGAGCCATCGAGGTAAAGGGCGGACCGAATCGCGATTTACGTGAAAGAAAAAGAATTGAAATAAACTCAAATCTCACGATTACCTCAGATGAGCTGCGGGACTGTCGGTTTAGTGAAAAGCTTTGCTAATCCGTGACTGCGGCGCGGCCATCAACGTCGGATTAACGAGCGGCAAAAACAAATAAGAAATAAAATCGGAGGGAGCACAAGAGAAAGGCAAACAAATACAATAAAGATTAAATAAATAAACGAATAAATAAATAAACAAACAAAAACACACCATTAATAAAGCGCTGTTTTATTGGCTCGGTTTACACGCCCGGCCCTCGATCACATTAAGCGGTTTTGAAGATTTCATAACCTTATTCCATTTACAGTTCGTTCGTTTCGTTGCGGGTCTTCAGTAAGCGCACCTGACGCGTTTCTACCGCTCTTTCCACATTTACACTTTGTAACACCACAACACCTCATTTAACACGGTGTTTCAACTTCGATATGTTTTATTTATTTCAAGTCGCCTCCATATTGGACTTTGTTAGTCAAGTCCTCTTCCGCTTTCCAAAGCAACGGAGGACAACATCGTAAAGCCCACCGAGCACACGCAGACCTGGGAAAAGATGAACGGCAAGGCAAGAAAAAAAAAACACAGCGGCGGAGAAAAGAAAACCTAAAGGGGAGACCGCAGACCCCAAAAAGAGCGACAGAACACCGACTGGGGGACCGCGCGGGCCCGCGAGAAACGAAATTCGAAGTGACAAACAGGGTCTCTGCGGCGACTTTCTAGTGGAAACCGTCCGGCGAATTTGTTTGCGTTTTTTTTTTTTTTTTTTGTTATCCCAAAATTTGAATGTCGGGGAAGAAGACCACAGAGAAGGCGCCTACGATTAGATGTGGGCCTGCGAGGCGACCCTCTGAACGGCGGTCAATAAAAACATGTAAAAACAAAAAATATTAATAATAATAATTAATTGATATAGAGTTCCTATATATGTTCCTAAAGTGGAACGTCACAGAAGACGTAAACTGACTTAAAAGGGCAAGAAACAAGAAAGGCATACGGGCGGCCAAAAACTTCAGGTCGAAGCGTAGATGCGCGTGTTACTTTTAGATTTGTATTGTATGTATTACTATTATTAATATAACTTGTAATTACCGTTGTCATAGCAAGAACCAAAATAATTACAACAATCCAAGTACTAACAGCTGCTATTAATAATAATAATTGATCAGCTCAACTTTAACTTTATTATTAAGTCCCAGACAGCCGCGTCTAAGTCTGCGCGTTGCCTTTCCCGTCCCTGTGGTCTCCACTCGTCTTGCTTCATCTGTCGATGTTCATTTTATTTCATTTTATTTTTACTTCCGTCTCTCCTTCTTTCTCTGTTTACATGCCCACTTGTTTAGTTTTCTAATTAAATCCTCTTTTCCTTGTTCTTTACCCCGTTCCCTCTTTTTCGGTCTCCAGTCTCTTAATCCGCAAATCGCGGTGCCCCCTGTTCTTTAAATAAAGCCGTTTATTCATACCACATATATCTATGATATGATTATGGTGATGATGATGCAGCATGGCCAAGATGCGTGTAAATGTGTGCCCTACGGTGGACTGGCACTCCGTCCAGGGATGGCTGGCACCTCGTGCCCAGTGGATTGCTCAGTCTGTATCTAGCATTATTTCCTTCCTAATTGGGCGGTCCAGATGGTCCCCGTGTATGTGAACTTGCCGTGCCAGGTGGGTAAGGGCTAACTGGCATAAGCCATCTCCGTTGCTTTCTGTCGTCCTTTCCTTCAATGTCCTTGTCCTCGATTTCATTGAGCTGCTGAGGCCATCGTCGCCCTGATCTTTCATTTTCTGTTGTTGTCCCCCCACCACCTGATGATTTGATAATCGGGGGCCGAATCCACTGAAGGCCGTGAGTGGAGGTCCACCGGGTGGCGTGGTGGGCGGTGGACTTTTGACCAGCATGTCTCAAGGTGACCTGACCTGCCACAGCAGGCCCGACGACAGCCTCGAGGGGAAAGGTGGGCTCCGCGCTGAGGGGTCGTTCGAGTCATTTCAATGTGTTGCTGTATAGCGCTCTTCACTGGCACGGGCTCGAGGCACGACGCTGTTAGCGATCCTGCGGTAACGCACAACTAGAAGTCAGCGTCATTTACAAACACGACAACCGAATACACGGCTGGAATTTATGTTTGATGAGAAAAAACGTCGGATAACAAGCATTCGAATTGGGGTCTGACCAGAAGAAAACTAAAAGTCGGGTTAACGGCATTCTTAGAGAAAACGAACCTCCGGGGTCCACAGTCGTTTATAACAACTAAGGCTATGGCCGCCCACCTTGTGGTCCTTCTTCAACGTCATAAGCGCGCGCAGAATGTTCAGTTCATTTATCGTCACATTCCGAGGCTTCATCTTTAGATAAAGACACACGACTTCGTGAAAAAAACAAGAAATAAACTCCCAGGTTACTTTAAAAGCAATAAAAAATAAGCGCAACACAAGTTATATAATGCTCGTATATTAGTTTGATAACCGGTTTGTTTTGACGTAATCCACAATAATGTCACTCTAGAACAAAAAAAAAATTTCCTTGTCCCTCCATTGATTGACCATCCGCAACATCTACAAGGACCCCAGACATCCTCTATGGCCCCGTTCTAGCTGGGGTTCAACTGATTTCGATTTCACAGCATCAGGAGGTCAGGGCTGCCTGATCCTGGACTTCCGTGTGTCACTTCATGCCTTCCACACTTTGATCGGGACAGCATCAGCCACATACACGTACTGGCCTCGGTTCATCTTGGCACCTGCCTACGCAGCTCAATAACTTTTTCCTCTCCGCAGGTTGACCGGCAAGGAGCCCGTGGCACTGCTGCCCGCTCCGCTCCCCCAGCCTGGGGACACTCCGCCCGGCCGGGTCCACCTCAAGCAGTGCGAGCAGCTGAAGCTCACGCGCAAACAGAAGCGGCTGTGCCGAAGGGAACCGGGCCTGGCCGAAACGCTGCGGGACTCGGTGCGCCTCAGCCTGCTGGAGTGTCACTACCAGCTCAGGAGCGAGCGCTGGAACTGCAGTCTGGACGGCCGCCGGAGCCTCCTCAAGAGAGGTGAGCACCGTGTCTGGGGTGACAGGCTGGGGCGTCCTCGGCATGTCGAGCCGACCTGGGGGTCTGAGAGAAAGAGAGAGAGAGAGAGAGAGAGAGAGAGAGAGAGAGCGTGTGTGTGTGCCCTCCCTCTCGTATGTAAGGGCCCTGCACCCTCTGGAGTGCCGCTGGGCTTACACGTCACCGGGGTCTTCACTCAGGAGGTCCGTCGTCTGTGAAGTTTTCATTTTGTGTATGTGGAGATGTTTTAAAGGAAATGGACGGAAAACTTCAGCCTCAGTGGAAAATCATTTGTGAGGTTTAGATAGATAGGAGGTGAAAGGCACTATATATTAGATAATGGCACCATGGACAGACACGAAAGACACCATAAACATCACACAGGTAGATTAGAAAGAGATGATATAATATAGAATGTGAAAGGCACTATATTATAGCCAGACAAAAAAGGCCTGGAATAATGATAGATAGATAGAAAAATGAAAGGCATTAGGAGAGACACCAGTCTACTGTCTTAGAGTGATAGAAAAAGGCAGAATATAATACACTGACCGACATGAAGGGCACTATATTATATGTGGACAGAAAAAAGAAATGCTATAATGTCAAATACATAGAAAAGTGAAAGGCACTGTATTTTATATTGATAAAAAAGGCATAATATAATACACAGTCAGACATGTGAGGCATCATATACAAGAAATAGAAAGAAATGATAAATATCAGACAGGCAGACAGAATGTGAAATGTACTGCTGTATTAGAGAGACAAAAAGAGAAAAAAGGCCCAATGACAGACCGTGAAAGGCACTAAATGACTCTAAATGGCACCGTCACGAGTGGCAGCTTTTCCAGCAGCTCCATGTCCGACTTTATTTTTCTACCTTTTTCTCTATTTTACTGATCACTCCTATTACTTTCTTTTATGTGGACTCGTTCCCTGGACACTTTTTCCTACTTTTTTACTACTTGTGAATTTCCCCTTGGGATTAATAAAGTATCTATCTATCTATATGATAGATATATAGCTAGAAAGTGAAAGACACCATATCCTGGATGGACAGAAAAGGGCATGATATCATGATAGACAGAAAGTGAAAGGCACTATATTATAGACAGAAAGAGAGAAAAGGGTGGGATATAACAGACATGAAAGGCATAGGCAGATTGGAAAGGCGCTATATAATATACAGATAGAACATGAATGGCACTATATGCTAGCTAGATGGAAAAATGTATAACAGGATAGATAGATAGATAGATAGATAGATAGATAGATAGATAAATAGATAAAAGGCGCTACATAACAGGCAGATGTGAAAGGAACAATATAACAGGTAGAAGGGGCAGTACGTTAGACACGCTATTTCAGATTATAGACATAAAGGCTATATTTTATATATATATATATATATATATAAAAGGGATAGTAACTGGTTTGTCTCAAGTGAGAATTTAGCGCTATAAAATGAAAGGAAAGGCGCTACATCGTGTACACGTTAATGAATATAGAGCTTTGACCACCCTCCCCCAAAACACCCCCCCACTTAGGTGGTAATGTGCCGGAGCACCGAAGAATACGCAGAGCCCTTATAATCGGTTTGGGGTTCTTTACTGCTAAACGTCGCCTTGCATGACGCCATATAAGCCTTATGTTTGCGGCCAAATGGTTTATTCTTATATTCGTTAGTGAGGATTGTCAATTCGCCGCCCCCCCGCCCCAGTGGGGGGATGGAGTCAGGGGTGCCATAGCCACCCCCCCCCCCGGCTCTGGTGGGCTAGCCGGCCAGCGCCCTCCGGCGGGTATTTTTAGCTGGGAAAGCCGTCCCGTTCCCAGAGGAAAAGGGCGTTGCAGCGGCCGCTGCTTATCTGGGCGCGATGCTCGCTAGTCAAAATAGCAATTAATGTCATCCAAAAGCTCCCAGCTGGAGCGGCCGGCGCTCACGAAGCCGCGGAGATAAGTGCGGGGCTGCGGATTTCCACGCGCTTCTTTCCCCTGTGAATTTAATTCTCTTCGGCGGCGGGGGGCGAGGATGCGCCTCAAGGCGACCTCGAACGGAAGTCGGCGCGTGACGTCACCGCTGTTCCTGCTGCCCTTCGCCTTGTCCACTGCACCTTTGGGCTCCCCCTGCTGTTCACAGAGCGGGAGGTAGCTTGTGTCATGGATGCACTGCACTCGTCCAAGGCTTGTCACTTCAGTTTCAAAATTGGGCAGCGAGACATCCCCGGGTTCTGCTCTCAAAAAGGGGCACCTCATTGGTCAGTCCAGGACCGGGTCCTGCTCATAAAAAAGCAGTTTCACACAGACACCTATGACCTGCACTCAGCCTGCATTTTTTTTTATAGCGCCTTTTCTCGTACATATTTATCATTACAGGGTGTTGAGGTGTGGCCCACACTAATCTGCACATGGTGGGCACAAACACAAGCAGAGGGGCATCTCTCACTCACAATCTCAAACCGTGCACAGCCTCAGCTACTGGGTCTTTGAAGTGCATCAGCAGGTTGTGACGTCCTAAACCTTGTTGGGCGACCCTGGCGTGGTCAGTAGTTTTTTCTGTGCTGCCCTGGAACTGATAGAGATGGGAATTGGGGGCACATCACTGACTGGGATGGCTCTTTTTTTTCAGGGTTCAAGGAGACGGCCTTCCTGTTTGCGATGTCCTCGGCAGCTCTCACCCACTCGCTGGCCAAGGCCTGCAGCTCTGGGCGCATGGAGAGGTGCACGTGTGACGACTCGTCGGACCTGGAGCACCGGGAGGCCTGGCAGTGGGGCGTCTGCGGGGACAACCTCAAGTACAGCACCAAGTTCCTCAAGAACTTCCTGGGCCAGAGGAAGATCAGCAAAGACCTGCGGGCACGAGCAGACATGCACAACACTGAGGCGGGCATCCGGGTAAGTGAGCCCCAAGGGCTACGAGGGGCAGGGAAGATGGGTGAGATGGGCACACGAGGCTAAATTTCTCTGCTGGATGAGACTTTCTAGAAGCAGCTGGATGAGCGAGGCCCACTCTTGTCCTTGAGCGCTTGTCCGAGCCGCTTCCGACTGGCTTCACTTAGGGGCGGGGCTAAATGGGGTAATCATTGTGTGGGCGGAGCAGAGGCCGGTCACTCAAGGACTTCCTCCGCCCAAGCGGACACCTGCTCTCTGTGCCCCTGGGTAGCCATAACAGTTCAGCGCGACCTCCATTGTCTCGATTTGTAGAAGGCCAAGCTCAGACAGCTCCGCATTTGCTGATCTGCTGTGCCCACCGTGCTGCTGTTACCACTCACTGGGAGTTACTGATGGGTTTAGCAATGAAATTAATATGGAGACCTCAGCAAGTTCAGTCTGAGTTGCAGCTTCCAGCAATTTACTACCCACCCCATGGTAAAGTGGCCCCCTTACTGCCCATTTAGAGGGGTCTTGATTTCTCTTCTGTCTTCTTCAAGTCAGCCATCACTCTGAAACTCATGTGAAACAGCACCTGCTGGTGGTGTCCCTAAGAATTACACCAGAGATTTAAAGTGCCCGTTCCCACCCAGGCCTCACAATGGGGTCCCACCGCACAAAACACCCTCGCTTGGCCTGCAGCACACCATAAGCAGGCTGACTCACTGACAAACTACCACAAGGGGCAGTGCTGAGCGATGGCCACGTAGAAGGGGACAGCATGGTGACAGGTGGCATGCTGTGGGAGGAGTAGCCCCTTTATGGGCAAACAGCCACCACTGCATGTCCTGACTGAAGGACGCTGCCGACTTGACATCTACCGCAATAAATGAACGAACAACGTGAAACCCACCGTCTGGGGTCAATGCCCATCCTGGCAGCACCAAGCCAGGGTGGAGTACCAGTCACTCCTTATCAGTCTACTGACGACACAGTCTGTTCTTTATAGCGCCTTTTACACCGGGTCACATTATAAAAAAAAAAAACATTGTAAAAGCCATGCGGACCCCCTGGGTGGGAAAAACCTGAAATGAAGAAACGGCAGCCGCTTGGGGTTCAAGTTACTCGTGCAATTCGCTATTTCGGTTACCACAGCGATTCCTGAGCGGCCCTCTTTGCACATTTCAGGCACTAATTTCGAGAATCGCCGTCAGAAACGACACGGCGGCGCCCGAATTGTGGACTCGCAGCTAACATTACAGGCAGACGTTAGGGACGAGCGTCGAGACTGGGGGGCCATCAGACGTTGTCCTCATTAAGTTCTCCCCGCTGACCTGAGAGTTACGTTTGTTGTGGTAGTGGATGGTCTAGGACCTGTGTGAGGGAGGACCCCCGTGTCAGGAGGGTCTTCTTTAGCCCTCTGGTGATGGAGATCTTGTTACCCCCCCACCACCACCACCACCACCACCATGTGCAGGATTTGTACAGATGACATTGTGTTGTGTGACACCAGAAAGGAGGACACAGAGAGGAAGTCAGAAGGATGGTGAGTGGCTTTGGCAGACAAGAGGACTGAAGACAAATAGAAAGAAGACGACGTAAAGCGTGAGGAGCAGCGGAGCCGCTGAACGCGTGCACAAGTCTAAATCCCGAGGGACCGCGGTAGCTCAAGATGGAGAACTGCTGGCAGATGGATCAACTGGGAGAGGGCATTGAAGTATGAAGGGGACAGTTAAAGATGAGGACTTTCAGACCCGGAATGGCGGATGGAGTCGAGACTCGGGTAGTAATGTGAGTGCATGAGAAGGCGGCGGATGAGGCAGAGATGAGGATGTTGAGAGGGATATGTGGGTCACCGAAAAAAGACCAGGAGAAACGAGACAATCGGAGGTACGGCAAATGTGGCAGAAACTGCTGAGAGAGTCCAGGGGACGTGGGCTAAGGACAGACAAGGAATAGGTGGGCAAAAGAGGGGTGGGAAAGGAAGAAGTCAGAGGTGAACGAACAGAGCAAAGGAAGACTTGAAGGAAAAGGGTCTGAGGGAGAGAAGGCGCGTGCAGGAGCGAGCTGTCAAACACGCAGACCCCACAACGAAACAAGAAAAGATGAAGAATAAGAAGTACAGCTGGCTCCGAATACGAGAGAGAGAGAGAGTGTGTGTGTGTGTGTGTGTGTGTGTGTGTGTGCGCAACTGTGAATGTGTCCCCGGGTCACTTCCTTCTTAGGACTCGATGCCACATGAAATCCTGAACCAGACCGTCGGCACCCAAGGAAGCTCCCATCCCACTTCAGATGACATTTATGCCCCTCCAGACCACTTGAGTGGCAGGGTGATTGCACAAGGCGATGCCCGACACTCCCGTCCCTGGTCTCTCCTAAGCCCCGCAGCTCAGAACGGCGCGCCGCACACAACTTGTCCCGGAAATGTCAACGGGATTCTCCCGAGCGCCGCGCCAGGTGTGTGCAGACAAGACAAAGCTTGCTGCATAATGCGGAGGAAATTAAAGGCCTGCCTCAGAGCTGTGGGCAATGTTTTTCTAACCTGCTGTTTATTTTTATTTTATACAGATAGATGAATAGACAGATTTCTTAGCTATTATAACATTCCCCCTGTCTACATAAATTTGCAGAGGTCAAAGAGTTTTTGCCCTCTGGGCAGCGTCTTCCCATAATGCAGCGGCGGAGTTGAGCGTCCTCCTAAATGAGCTTATAGGAGCGTCAGCTGTGCCCGTGGAGCCCACTTGTGCCCATGTGGTAAAGGAGAGTCGAAGCTTTAAAAAGTTAGGTCCAGTCACAATGAAAACACGTCACATAAGGACCCCGTGACACGAAGAAAAATGTTACAGTAGAGTGGCTCCCGTCTCCCAGCAGCGTGCTGTAGAGTCCCATAAAACGGGAGCAGACGCAACCGCGATCAACCTGTGCAGCCACCTTGGGATGTCACGGTCGTTGGCGTTGAACCCATCAAATGACGCCATAGCAGATGAAGCAAATGAGTGCAACTTCCGAGAGAGCCAATTTGTGCGAAGGGTCAGGCTGTGGACATCAAGTACGAGAAGGAAGCCACCGTCATGTGACATCAGTCGCCACCAAGGGGACTGCGTATGGTGATGGGCATCTCGAGTCACTTGACTGAATCAAATCTTTCAAGCTGCCCAATGAAACGGTTTCAATTACTACAAGTGATTTTGTTTGTGTGTTCTCAGGTGCTGAATTCAAAAATGAAAATAATTTAATGAGTTGATTTTATCCGTAATAAACACAAAACCTTCCGGGGTTGGCCACCCTTGAACGAATCACAACATGTTATTTACCCTTATTACATTATTATATTAATGGCGGACTTGTAGAACGATAACGTGCCGTGAGTCCACTTGACTTGCAGTTTTCCTCCTCTTTCTTTCTCTGTACGTTTATCGCTCGTTTGCTCAGAGGGTGATGTGCTTGCTGCGTCCTGAGCAGCTCTTCTTTCCTCCACCCTAGCGGCCCGCTTCTTCTCTGCTTTTGTCGCCATCTTTTCGCATTAAAACTGATTAACTCGGTGTTTGTGTTGCAATTACTTGGTATGTTTTCCTTAATTTTGTCTTCAATCTGCTTCAAGAACGATTTAAGATCTGAAGAGGTAGGGGAAGCGAAGGCGAAGGTGGTGGGGATGAGAATGGCACCCGTATGCATGTGCCACACAGCTGCCCTGCTGCCCGCTGCTGAGAGTTGCTGCTACAATAAAATAAAAATAAAAAAAGTAATAACCTGGGAGGTCAATCATCTCCTTGAAAGCGCACAGTAGACGTCACATTGCATATGTGGTCCAAATTTCAGGTCAATCGGTCAAACAGTTTGTGAGCGACTGGTGATTTAACATCCTGGACAGACAAACGGACAGCCACGCTAGCGTATGATATAAGAGGACTAAAGATGCTGGCTGTTCATAGAGTATAATATTAAACTTTTAAAAAGCACAAAACATGTTACTACAGTGAAGATGAGGAAGTAACGCAGAATGAATGAGAATCCTACATGAAGACGACTTGTGAGACTCGTTCTTGGGTAATGACTCCATTCTCAAGAAGTAGTGAATGATACCCGCTGGCAAATTTAACGAGCCATAAAAAGTGTGCGCTGCACTAAAGTTGAAAGCTAATAATTGTTGGAATAAGATTCAGTTTTGTGTGACTAATGTGTTGAATGTTCAAAGGGACACAAACGAGTTCATTTTAAATTATGTTAAGTAGGTTCAGTTTAAAACAATTCTACTAAACGCATTGTACAACACACAACGAGGACACGCCAGTATGCCAGGTGCTGTCACGTTACCCATATTGTACTTGCATGATGAGTTCTCAGGTCTTCAAAATGAAACTCGCAAAAAAGTATGTTAATTAAACAACATTAATTGAATTACAAACACAATAAAAATATAATTTGAATTTTTTTCATCATGTCATTTAAGTACAAAAATGAAAAGAAATTTAATTCAAATTTAACAGATTACAGTTTATTCAGTCAGTGATTTTCCAACCTTCTATATCTTAATACAGGGTCACGGGGATCGCCAACCCCAGCCAGCACAGGTCGCAAGGCAGGAATAAACCCCGGGCAGGCTGCCAGCCCACTGCAGGGCGCACCCACACACACCAAGCACACACTAGGGACAATTGAGGATCGCCAATGCACCAAACCTGCATGTCTTTGGGAGGAAGCCCACGCAGACACGGGGAGAACATGCAAACTCCACACAGGGAGGACCCGGGAAGCGAACCCAGACGGGTCTCTTAACTGCGAGGCAGCAGTGCTACCCACTGCGCCACCGTGCCGCTCTACAGTTTATTCACACTGTTCTAAATCAAGTTAACATTTTAGTCAATCAAATCTTTTTAAAGATCTTTGAAAAACAAAAAGCAATCCACATTCATCGACCTCCACAGAACGTCTTGCGTTTCTGGCACTTCTTCGTTTTTTTTTTTCCATTCCTTGTCCACTTTGTGTGGTGTGTCCCTTTGACTCGTCCAGGAATTCTCCACCTGCCACCACACGGTCAGCCC
>JANRMT010062851.1:4277039-4307397 GCA_026402145.1 Polypterus bichir lapradei | reverse complement strand
CCCCCCCCGTCCCTGCTTTCAATATCCTTGATATCCTGATGTATTCTCTCACCCTGCTCTTCACTCACCACTCCCAGATTTCCAAAGAAAAATTCCAAACGCAAATCCGAGACTCGTATTGCAAGCCATTTTCTGTCCACTTACCTAATACAGGTCTCAGAATTTCTTTAAAGTTTGCATCTTCATTGTGTACCTAAAAAAACGCACAAATGACTTCCTTGAATGACACCCAAGTCTCTTGTTCTAAGTTGTCCACCGCACCATCAAACTCTGCATCCAAAATCGGCTTTCCAATATCAGACCCAACAAAAATGCCCACTTGGGTGTAGCGAACCCCAGAAACTTGGGGCACAAGCCCATCACCACGCATGCAGGCTCTCTCTTTCGCTCGAGCTTTGACAAGCTGCTCCATTAAGCCCAGCTTACTCTGAAGCGGTGCTGGCCGCACTTGATCTGCTCCGATGAGGTTTTTGGGCCCAAGCTTTAGGTTCCTTCTAGCTGGCCATTCCAGCTGAACCCGATGTCAGTTCTCACTTCAGTGTCCGCACTGAAATGTCACGTCATTATAAAGCAATAGTGCGCATGGTAGTTAATTTTCAAAGCTTTTAACATTAAAAATATTACCTTAAAACAAATGTTATTAAAACAAAATATTGATGTTTCATTAAAACTATAATTGAGAGCAAATAAAAATAGTTTTGTGAGAAAATGTTGCGTGTTCATTTTTGAACCCAGTGCCCAATGATATATATAAATCACATGAAATCATTGAAACAATTTTTACAGTCCATAGTCCAACCGAAGTGAAGTGAAGTGAACGAGTCACGAATCAGACGCTTTAAAAATCTGAAAGAACGCGGCTCAAGGCATCACGCATGCGCCAAAGCACTCCCGTGGCGCGCTACTGGTTCCACTCCCGCGACTCACTTTAACGGAGTCGTTCAAAAAGAAGGAATCGTTCGTGAGTCGCGCACCGGTAACGTCTGCGTAGTTTGCAAGTACATAATTGGTAGTAGGACATCTAGAAATACTACGGAACGAGAAGTTTGACTGTAAGTGACAGAAAAACAAACACGGTGTGTCAGGCAGCACACATGAACCACGGATTGGAATCTCTACAGCAAATGGCTAATCTGCGCTAGAATTAATAAAATGCACATAAGTAATGGCAACAAACGCGATTATCAAACGACAAGCAGAAATGTAAACGTTTGCACTCTTCGACGGTATTTGCAGTCGTTTATATCCGTCATTCCATCTAAAAAAAGTTAAACAAACCTCAGGATTAGGTGAAACCGCCTAAACACACACAGCAGCACCCCGCGCTTCTCCGTTAACGAAACATTAAATATTTTAACACTGCACTTCCTCTCTTTTGCCTTTTTTACAGACAGCGACGGATATAAACGAGTAATAAACACCGATAAACAGACTTCTGAAAACAGAATCACCTCGTTACACAAACTGGAAAACCCCGCGCTTCTCCGTTAACGAAGTATTACATATTTTAATGCTACAACATTAACTTAAAATCAAAGGTTCGTTAACAAAATGAGTTGGTTTGCTGACTTCTATTTAAAACAACTAACACCCAAAAATACCACATTTTTATAAAGGTTACCTCCTTGAACGGTGAGGAATCAAAGTCGAGTCCCCTTCGTAGACTTCGAGCTCCGCCAAGCGCGGATGTGGCCTGAGTTTTTAAACTACGTGACGTCACTTCCATTGCCGCAGTGGCTTTCCCGCCTGACAGTAGCCAGATTCTATTGGAGGAGGAATTTGCCACGCGATGAAACATCGTCGGCAATTGGTCAAAATAAATATTGGGCGTGGCGCCGCCTTCCCGAGGCTTGTCAAACTGCGGCGTCGCGTATAAATGCGCTGAGATGTCCGCTAGCACGATGCTTGATCTTTAAAGTGATCGTTCGCGTCGTTCTTCTGACATTTAAACGCATTTCCAAAAGCGGTGGGTACATGAGTAGTGACAATTCTGCTTTGTCGCGGTGTCTGTCACCGGGAGCGACGACTCCAAGTGAAAGTTTGACCGTCACTCCGTTAAGGAGGCGCTGGTGAGTCACAGCTCGTTACCTTCTGTTCATGACTGCTCATCGGACTACAGCACCAGTAGGTGCCTTGTGCCTGTGCTCGTATTGAAAGACACAATAAAAATGGCCGCTCACAATACTCTCCCTTTCTGCCTCCTCATAAAAGGCAACTTCTTGATCCTCAGCAGCCCGTCCTAATGTGGGTGTGCAGGGCTGTGATTGGTGCACCACCCATTCAAGATACCAAGAGGGTGTTCTGTCCACCTTCCTGGCTTATGCTGAACTGGAGCAAAGGCCTTCATCTGGACTGACCTGAAGAGTGAGCCTGTGGTGTCACATCTTGTGACCGTAGGGTACCAGAATGACAAGCATATAGAAGGCCACCACAGTCCATTTGGCTGTCCACAGCACCTCCACTGCTGCACTAGTCTGATGGTCAGTCGCACACTCCTCTCTATCCTCAGCCTGATGGATTCAAACTTCTCCTCTCTGACATCACCAGCACACCACTCTTTCCAGTAGAGGACCACTGCCTCCAGTTTGGAGATGCTCATTGTCTTCTTAACTGTCCACTAAGACCAAAAAGGGGATTGATATCCTGACTATGAAGATGACAGACACGCCACACTGCATAACAACAAACATGTCGTTAATTTAGATGACCCACACCACCTCTGAGGAGGCGTTCACCTGGTTTAGGTGTTTCTGAAGCTCCTTCTGCCTCTCATCGACATCCACAAGTCAGGTTAACATCAGTCCACCCATTCTAAGAAGGGCCTGACCGATGGTGAGATGTTGAATAATTCATCTGAACCCCCCTGAAGGTCGCCATCGACGGTCTTCACTTTGTCCACCACCACGGCTGCCACCCTCTCAGCTGTGGCCCCTTTCACTGGTCAAGTCCACTTAGGTCTCACATGGAGTTCACCCAAACCAAAGTGTCCACTTGACACATTCCCATGTCTGGGTCAAAGAGTGCCCTGTACGTTTGGCCCAAGTCACCATCAGGTGGTGGACAGATGATCTCTCTGTACATGTGGCCTCATGTCAGATGACCTTTGACCTGAGGTGTTGTGGTACATTCTTGAGTGACCATGTGTTTGGACAGGCCATCATTATGGACAATCTGTGACTCAACTGCCAGACAAATAGTTTGATTCAGATCAGACCTGCCTTTATTCTCAATCCCACCTAACCAGACATGCCCTAGTCAGCTGGTGGGCCGTTGTCCAAACACTTAGAATGACATTTGACTCACCAAACACACAACAGCTAAACCCAAAGTAACATTAAAGTGACCCCCCCAGTTCAAAAGGGGCAAACTCCAGGTGGAGAGTTTGAAAATCTTCAGGTCCAGTTGGTGGGGGACCACCACCTATTAAGACCACAAAGCTTAAGCTGAGTACAGTGGTCACTTCCAACAGTATCTGGAATGTCTTATTGAGCCCCCCTGCTTGATCATGGCTACCACCATCACTGACGTGACACTTCACATCCAAAGGTCATGGTTGTCTTGCACATGGTGGGCTTGTATATCTGACCAGACTGCAGGGACTCCTGTTGTTGGACAGCAAGCACTGCCCCCTGCATGACTCCAAGGTGTACCCCAACAGTTTGAGGTCACCCACCCTACTGACCCCAGGGCAGAGCTCTAAGGACCGCTAACACACCCTGCCTGTCATAAATGATCATTATGTGTGGAACAGGCCCCGCCCACTAATCCTTTACTCTAAAGACACACCCCCTTTATCCAGGACCCTTTCCCATCCCTCGATGGCTCCACCCACTGCAGCCTGAGGGGAAGGTGCTTCACCAACAGCCCCTGAGGCCACCCCCAGACCCCCCCACCCCCAGAATGTGGTCAAATTGGCCAGGTTGTGTCTCTTGTCAGCTTTGCCTCAGGTTGTGGGGCCCATTGTCACTGTCACTTACTTTTGTGTTTCTGCAGGCTGTCAAGAGTGGCCTGAAGACCACCTGCAAGTGCCATGGAGTGTCAGGGTCTTGCACAGTCCGAACCTGTTGGAAGCAACTGTCTCCATTTCATGAGACGGGCAGGATGCTCAAATTCAAGTACGAGTCGGCAGTGAAGGTTGTCAGCGTCACCAACTCGGCCACCGGGGAGGCGGAGCTTGTGGGGCCACGGCGCTCCGGCCAGCTACCCCGTCCCACAGACCTTGTCTACCTGGAGGACTCTCCCAGTTTCTGCCGACCATCTCGGTATTCCCCCGGCACAGGTGGGCGGGTGTGTGCAAAGGAGACCACTTGCGACAGCCTGTGCTGCGGGCGGGGGTACAACACGGCACTCCGGACCACTGCCTTCTCATGCCACTGCCAGGTGCAGTGGTGCTGCCATGTGGAGTGTCAGACCTGCATCCAGGAAGAAGAAGTGTACACCTGCAAGCACTGAGCGCCAAGGCGGGCGCGGAACGTGAGCCAGGAGATGTGGGGGTCAGCGCCAGGAGCCCAGCTGGCCGGAAATGGAGGGTGTGACGCCACGAGGGAGCTGGCCAGACGCGCACACACACACACCCACCCACCGCGGCTCCTATCGCTTTCTCAGGCTGATAACGTTTTGTTTTCCAATCTGTGGAAACTCACCACCCCGTCCAGAGCGCCGGACCTCGTCCGCCAGGCAGTGCAGGACAGGGGAGAGTGTGGCACGCTGGCCGTCGTGGAAAATGAGCAGGACAGACCCTGCTTTCCAAACTTTGGGCTTTGCTGGACACACTTGCGTACCCCTCATTTTATCTGACTGCTTAAGAAGAAATGACTGGCGGAAACGACCAGGACGTGCACACAGTCCATCTGTCCCCTACTTGTACAGGTGGGCACACGGGATTGGACGCCCCTATGCCCCTCTGCTCCTCACCCGCTCATTCTATTTACCGCTATTGCTCTTTGGTCCAGTCGTGATTGTTTTTGGGAGGTTTATTCTGGGGTGCCCATGTCCAGAGAGAAGGTCAGCTGTCCACCTCCATATGCCCACAGTAAGGTGCTGCGTGGCCCTTCTAGATATTCTGACAGAATAGTGAATGACCAGCCTGTCACCCCCCCATCTTGGGTTGTAAAGTGATCCACATAGAGACCACTGAAACGAGTGACCCAAACCCAAGGACCCTGCCTGACCGTAGCTCAGGGTTCAGAGCCCTGGACTGCACACGTGAGGGGCGGGGCAAAGACAGAGAAGGTGGGTGTATTGATGGCAGCTTCAAAAAATAGGGTGGCACCTAAGACAGCGATTGGCTGTTTGCCTGTCCATCTAAAAGCAGCACAAGAAAAAACTCTAAACAGGGGGATGAAATATGAAATTAGACCAAAAAAATGAAACAATTCAAGGCGGACTGGAGTCCTCATTTGGGGTCTTCGCTTTCTTAATCTCACTTGATCTTCTGCATTCCCAAACTGGTCCCTGCAGTGCCAGCACTCCTGGTGTATGAGGATGTTGGCATCAAGCCTCTCACCCCATTGCATTGGAGGGCAGGAATCTAAACAGATCAGCTGAGACGTGTGTCCCGCCCCCACTGTGCATGTCAGGGTGGGCACACGTCATGGGGCACCATGTGGACTGGCATGGTTAGTAGAGCACTTTTAGACTCAATAAACAAGCACTTAAATCAGGGGGCACATGACCAGAGTGGATGGCACTAAAAGTGGGCATAGCAGCAGCGTGAGGGAAAGTGAAATGAAGCAGGAAAGGCAGGGAGGCCCGACCACTGGGGGCGCTAGAGAGTAGATGGGAATAGGCAGGACTGGAGGGTGACCTGAGGAGTGGACGGGAGTGGACATCAGAAAAGAAGAGTGACAGGGACGGGAGAGACGTGGAAACTGGGAGGAAAGAAAGTGGGAGGGCACAAGTGGCACTCAAAGGGTAAAATGTTAAAATTAAAGGAAAGAACAAAACACAAAATAAAATAAAAAGACAAAAAAATGAAGAAAAAGAAGAAAAGACAAAAAAGGAAAAAGAAGGAAAAAAATCCATCCACGGTATCGAGGGGACGGAGCCTAACATGACCGCATTGGTCAAAGCCCACCCTGGAAGGAGCAGCAGCCCACCACAGAGCCATTACAAGTGACGATAAAGAGTGGAAATGAGTTGGTGACCAATATGGAAGCTGCAAATGACCAGTGAATGAGTGAGAAGAGTGGACATCACAGCCACCGGGCACAGCTAGAGTGACCCTCTGCCCATTTGAGCCCAGTGGTCTCTACCATCCAGTACAATGTGGCACATCAGGTGTTCAGCCTTGAGGATCGGAGTGAAGCCATTGACCATCAGAAATGGGCCACTGGGAGTCTTTGGGGGGCATTGGGGTCATGGAAGGTCATTTAGGGTCTTGATGGTCATTGGGGTCTTTAAGGATCATTGGGGCCTTAAGTTTATAGAAGGCCACTTGGGCTCCTTTAGGGTCTTTAGGGTCTTGGAAGGTCATTTCAGATATTGAAAAGTCATTGAGGCTCTTTGAGGCTATGGAAGGTCATTTGTAAGGGTCATTTGGGGTCTTTAAGGGTCATTTGGGGTCTTTAAGGGCTCATTACCATCTCAGTGTGCCCTGACTGTTTAATTCACGCCTGTTTGGGTGGTCAGCTCTGATGACCGTTATGTCCACCATGTACTTTGCATTTGAGTGAGGGGAGAACCCGAGACCACCGCGTCCAATCCGATTTGTCTTTTTCTACCTCACCTGCGCCGCTTGGCCGACGGATGGCAGCCCCTATTTATGTTGTTATTTAATTGTCGACGACACTGCCTTGTATATAGCGCTTCTTCTCCTCCTTTTCAGTTCTAAACCAATAAACTTGCTGCATTTGTATGGCTATGTTCTGATTGGCTTATTCTGGCCAGAGGGGCCGGCACTGTGTGGTGAGCAGATGGGGGGGCTTTTGGGGTCATCTCTCTTCATTTTTATACAAGCGATGGCAGGTCTGGGGTCCTCTGGTGGGCTGGCCTCCCATTCTGAATGTCACAAGGAAAGGCCACTTGCCCTCCTCCCTGATGCCAGCCTCTTCTTGTTGCTGCCAGCTCATTCTGTCGGTAAGGTGGTACGGCGGGGCAGTCCCTGGCACCACTAAGCCTCTGTTTCCTGGCACTGGGGAACTTAAACAAAAGGGCACCTGTATGGTGTGACAAGGCTGTCCAGTTTGGATTCCAACCCTCACTTTCAACTTATGTAGGTCCTTGCACGAGCCCACCATTACAGACCTGGTGCACTGCTAATCGAGGACTTCTGACTAATGTAGCGCCTTTCGAACAGATGGCATCTCCCATGAAACATTTCCTTCCTGTTACGCCCTGCGCCAGGTGGACGGCCGGTCAACCCGGGATGCGTGATTGGCACACACAGGGCAGGAGCGATCAGCTGACCCCGCGGCCCGTCCATTTTCTGACTCACTGAGCCGCTTTCCTCCACCGAGGGGCCGCATACTTTCAGCTTGAGTGGGCGCCTAAGCCCTGGAAGGTGCCGCTCCTGCCGGATTCCCGTCCCGTTCCCATGACACTTTAATCTGGGCCAGCGGGCGGCTCTGCTGGGAGGCTGGGCGAGGGCCGCCGACGCTGCCAGCTGAACGAGATTACTGCCATTCCCATCCGTCGGCAGTCACGCGGCCCGGGCAAGGGGATGAAAGGTTAACCGCTTCCTGCCCGCAGTCGTCGACATCAGAGAGGAGCGGCTACTCCGGGCACCGCTGGGTCAGAGGTCAGGGGGCAGGATTAGTGCACTGGAGCACAGCCATGGTTGGGGGGCAGCAAGGAAAACTCAAGATGGACTCAGTGGTCCAGGTCTCTTGGCCAGTGTGCACCATGCTGCCCGCTCTTCATCTTCACAAGGCCCAAGATTTTACAGGTCTGTTAAGGTTTATACTGACCTGGGCACAAACCGGGTGGATGGATGGGTGAGTGTGGGGTTGTGGGTGGGTGGGTGATCTCCTGCATCTTCTCGAATCTCACACACAACACCACTTACACCACTTTGGGCTCATATTCTGCAGTGGACCCTCACATCATTCATCCTCATGTCGTCCAATTGAGGGGCACCGGGCACTGGTTAAGGTGCCAGTCCGTCTGTGTCCGGGTTCAAGTAGCACATCTTTGTCACGTGAGCCAGAGAATAACCACCAAAGGTCTGGGAGAACTCATCTTGGGTGGGACAGTGGTAGGTGGCAGTGCCCACTGGCACACACCCACATGTGGCCAGCGTGGTCAACAGTCATCCTGAGGTGGGATGTGGGAGGAAAGCCAGAGACCCCGGTGGATGAGGGTAGAACAGAGATGGGCTGGACTAGGGTTTGAACTTGGGACCATGGTGCCAATGTGCCACCTCTTCATTTATGGCTCTGAAGTTCACTGTCTGGGGCTCTGATGCTCTGTTTATATATATATATATCTATATTATATTTTATATAGCGCCCTTCACACCTCTGGCCTGTCAACATAACAAAACAACAGCAAACACACAAAGTGAGCAGTTAAATATGGATGTCAGCAGGATGCTCTTAGTTTGGGGTGCCTATCCTGCCACAGTGGGCACAACATAGGAAGACACTGGCGGCCCCTGGACAGGTCTGAATGGGCATAGGGTGGCCATCAGTCACTCTGACCTGAAAAACACACAGGGTCACAGGGAGAGCAGATGGTGACTGGGCTGGCATTTGAACCCGGGACGGTGCAGTTATAAGATGCCAGTGCTGCCCCTTCATTTACACCTCTGTAGCTGACTAGTCAGGTCCTTACTGCCCGGTGTTCTTTATTCTATATAGCGCCTTTTTCATTGCCCCACACGGGCCTATGAGTGTCACAATACAACATCAAATACACAATAAATCACAAAACGGCAGGACCCTCTTAGTGTGGGGTGTCAGAGCCAACCCTGGCCACACTGGGCACCAGGTAGGGCCAACGTCCATTCAGTAGTTGTCCTCACACACCCAGATTTGAACCCGTGTCACTCAATCCCAGAGTCAGAAGCACTAACCACTGCGCCACCCTGCAGCCAAATGTCCAAAAACAGAACATTTACCAGCTGGGGCCGTCGTTTGCAGTGTTGGCAGGTAACCATGGCAACAGTTTAAAATATAAAGAGTGCAGCCAGGGCTAAAAAAATGACCATTAAGGAAAGTGCGAGACCAGCGTGAGTGACCGGCAGGGACCACCGAACAGAGCAGCGGCTCTAAAGTGAGACGTGTGGAGTCTATCAGCGTATATACTGTAAGAAGGTCACCTCAGTGGGGTCGACGGCTGGGCGTTTGTGTGTCTAATGTCCACACCAAGTGGCTGGCCTTCTTGAAGATGGTGACCTTGGTGACTCACCAGGGGACATCAATGTGGGCATTGGGAAGGAGAGCCAATCTGATCTGAAAGTGAGTGGTGGGCTGGGAGCAGAACTCTGGGTGGGTGGTCCTCAATAAACTGACGTGTGGACCAGAGCAGCAGGGGTCTGCAGCCATCTGTCTTTTGGTCATCTGACCTGAGGCCATACGTTGTGGCCAGTCCGATACAGAAATGCCAACTGACCACCACTTGATAGTGACTTGGTCCACAGGGGCAGAGGTCAATGGTCACCTCCTGGGTGTGGACTCTTAGTGGACCTGACCAGCAAAAGGAAACCCCACCTGAGTGGCAATGAGGGGGTCAAGAAGGGGGAAAATGTGAAGCCCCCTGTATGGAGGAGTCACTCAATGGGACAGAAAGAGAAGATGGACGTCGGTGAGGAGTTCAAGAGGACGGCAGCCTGGAGGACGCTGGCCTCAGTGGTGGGCATTGTCCAAAACCTGGTGGTCACGTCCTCAACACAGGTCATCGGCTAGTCAGTCACCTGGTGGGTCTGTGCCTGTTTAGGTGCCTGAAAGTCTCTTCAGTGATGGCTGAGATGTGATATTATGGGGTGTCTGCCCGCCTTGCTGCTGTGGCGCCACCCCCCCACAGGATGTCGAAGGTCTCCAAGACCCCACCATGACTTGAAGAAAAAGCAGTCCAGGACTGGCTTAGAGGTCACTCGGAGATTTGAATGCCCACTGTGCTGGAGATGCCCGCTTGGCATGCCACTCCCAACCTCACCTCCACGTTGGCATTTTGGCTTCAAGTCAAGTCCATCAGAGGTGGTCTCATGGACAGCTTTCTAGTCTGGGACTGCGGGGGGTCATCCCTGTTTGTGGATGTCCTTGTCGTCTTGATCCGATTGGACTGTCACAGCGTCCTGAGTCTGGACGTGTGGTCATCTCTTGGACCTGTGCAAGTGGCGAGCAGTGGCTGCCTTGGGGTGGAGGTGACCGCCAGATAACCGGGTGCTCACAGGTGGCATCTGGCTGGACAGAGGAGCACAATAAGGAGAGGGGCTTTGGTGTAGCAGTCAGTCTGCAGGGAGGGGCCGTGACTGAAATAAGGGGGTCCACGGCCGAGCATGACAACGGAGTGGACGGTGGCCAGCTGTGGACAGTGGGCAGCTCAGCTCTGGTATCATTGGGCCTGGGCACAAACTACACAAGCAGGCCTCACAGTCAGCACTGGCCTCAGGTAAGCCAGAAAAAGAGAAGAAAAAACAAACAAACAAACAAACAAACAAACAAACAAACAAACAAACAAACAAACAAACCAACCACTGGCTCACTGTAACAACAAAAAAAAATGAAATCAAAATCCAAAATGGAGCCAATGGAGAAAACCAAAGGAAAACTTTGAAAAGCGAAGTGCAGAAGTCCCGGTAGTCAGGCCTGGGGGTGGAGCCTACTGTCACTGCATCATCGGGCCACGCCCACAGGAGGGCGGTGCGGACTACGAAATAATCAAAGGCAGGACCCCCGAGCCAAAGCCCCCTCAGTTCTTCACGCCCTCGTAGCCGTTTGTTGCCCCCGATTTCCTTATCCTGATTGCCTCCCACCCTTTACTCAAACTCCTCTCCGCCGTTGCCCTCCCGTGTCCTCCGATCGTTTGATTTTTTGTATTCTGGTTTCTCTTTATTCCCGTATCCCTCTCTCCTCCTGCTCCTTTCTGTCACTCCTCTGTTCCCGTATCCCACTTTCTTTTTCTTCCCTATTTGTCTTTGCTGTTCTCTTCTATTCCCCTTCCTCACTCTCCTTTTACTCCATTTCCATATTTTTTGTATTCCCATATCCTGCTGTCCTTTTCCCTTTTCCCATATTTTTCACTGCTCTTCTCCACCATCCATCCATCCATCTTTCCTTTCCTACTGCTTATTCGCTCCAGGTATTCGGCGCAGCAGTCCAGGTAAAGTGGTCCGGATGTCCCTTTACCCCTCCTTTACACCTCCTTCAGCTCCCAGGCCAGCCAAGGGGTCCCTCCAGCGTATCCTAAGGGCTCCTACCGGCTGGACGCGCCCACCACATCTCCCTAATCAGATGCCACCTGACCACCCCCTGAATGGCCGCACTCGTCCCCCCCAACTCCAAGGCCGAGCCCAGACCCCCTGTAGCTGAAGCTCACTGCATATCCCGCTCTCCTCCTATCCCCTCTTCCAAGTTTTCCACGGCTGTCCTCGTCTATTCTCGTATGTCCGTCTCCTTTAACTCCTTTTCCCTTTTTTTCTCCATTCCAGTAATCCGCCCCTGATGCCTGCCCTTCTACTGCACTCATCTGCAGACCACCTCAGCCCCAATCTAAGAGGTCCCTCATCCGTTTGTGTGATCTGAGGGGTCCGGGGACCCCGAGGACTGCAGCACATCCAGTGCCAGACCCCCTCCCCATTGGATGGCCTGACATCCGAGCCCCTCCTCGTTTTTCCTCCCGCTGTCCCTTCCTGTGCCCCACCACTCTTGCTGTCTGCCACTCATCATTTCTGAGTGGTGGTCCCGCCGCTGCGCCTCTCGCGCTTACTTACAGGTGTTTCACCCTGGGCAGGGCAGGGCAGGCAGATGAATGGCATACTTGGAGGTGCCTGAGTGCCTCATTATTTATTGGATGCTAACACCAGTCTGTCAGCGCCAGCCCCCTCGCCTGTAATTACACGCATCCCCAGACGGCGACTCGATCCCGCAAGGCTCCTCGTCTGCCTAGTAGCACCCACACAGCGCCAGCTCATCGGTGCCCCCAAGGCCACTTCGGTGGTGTCACTCTGTAGTGATGCCACATGTGCCCCTTTGCCCCCACTGGTAAGCTCCAGCCGCATCACCACCTGACCGATGCCAGCTCCTCCCTCATGTCCCTCTGCTCCAATGTGTGTCTCTAGCGCCCTCTATGCCCACTCACGGCACCTTCTTGTGCCCAGCCTGCCTCTCCATGCACCTGAGTGGACAGGCCCTGCTGCATCGGTCAGGTAATCTTTAGCCTGTATAGCGCCTTTCACGCTGGCCCGCATACCAAGGTGATCCTGTTGATCAATAATTAATCGATAGAGGAGGCCGCCCCATCCCCCCTTACCGGACCCCCAGGGGCTGGCCTGCACGCTCCCATAAGCCGTGGTGGCGGTCAGCCTGGACATTATCTCAGGTCACAGGTCACCCGAGTCGCTAGGCGCTCATTTCAGACTCGGCTCTTTGAGGAGGAATGTGGCTGCAGGCGGTGAGCGCCGCTGATGGATTGTGTAACTGCATTAGTCACTCGGAATTCCAAATTCCTCTCCGATGCCGTCTTCCTCTGCCGCTCCAGGTGACCCCGGTCAGGTGCTTCAAAGCCATTAAAGGTAAAGTGGAGTTGCACTGAGGGGCACACATGAACTCTTCAGTGAGTGGCGCCCCCTAACTGCACTGGGGTATGGGGGGGGGGGGGCCCTGGTGGGCTTTCACAGTCACCTGGTGTGACGCTGGACCCTTTAGGGGTCACCTGCTCTCCTCCACCGTCTTCTCTCCGTTTCCTTGTACTCTGCATTTCTGTGCAAGGCGCTATATCAAAACACCCTGAGACCCCAGTCTGAATGTGGCTTTACGGCGCCCCCTGTCTGCAGCACCGTCACTTGCTGTTGGGCGGCTAACATTTCTATCCCAGCCTTGACCACTGAATTTAAGGTCTGCTATGAAAGGCGCTATATAAACGTATGATGCCACCCTCTGGCACCTTGCACAGGTCAGAGACGGGCACAACTGGGCTCAAAGAGCCGGCAGCCACCAGCGTATTCTCCTCCTGACCGGCTGGCACTGGACACTGCATCTCGGGACCTCGCAGCCCTCGGTGGCCTTCGGTGACCTGAGCCCCGTGCCTCACGCTGCAGGAATGCGGTAATTACGAGATATGAATCTGCGCTCCTCGTGGTAGGATGGAGAGATGTGACGACGATAAAAGGGACCTGCCATCTGCAATGCCGAGTGCCCGTCACTGGGGTGGCATCTTCTTTTTATCTGCTCTGAGGTGGCACTTGCTAATGAAGGGCTGGGCCACTGGACAATGGTGGACACTCACATTTGGGCAACTATGCTGCCCACATCGTCTCCCTGTCACCCCGTGATGACCCCCGAGGTTGGCGCTCCAGCACCACGGGGCTGTGGCCACCAAATTCCTTGGCAGCAGCCGCCGCACACGGGATGGATGAGGATTAATGGCCCAGAGAGGCTCTCCGGGAGGCCCTTGTCACGGATTCTGCCCTGCAGCCAGGAATTCTCTTCCCCCCAAACAGAAAAGCTCCGAGTGTCGGCTCCGCGCCGCTTCAGAGACTCGGGTTTCAACACAACCAATCCATCTTCATCTGCGGCCAGCAGCGCGGCTCAGGGCACACCCGGGGTCAGCGGCGCATCACCGGCTCTGGGCACAAGGCGGCGCCACACGCCTCACTCATGGGGCCAGCCTGGCATAGTCAGCTGCTTAGAACGGTCCACTGGTGTCTGGGCCAGCCAAACCAACTTCAGGGCACACGTAATTAAGAGAATGAGTGCCCCCCATCGACACTCAGAGTTCACTGCCAGCCCCCCTGGCCTGGGCACCAATACGGGATCAAACCTCCAGTGTTCCATAAATTAGCAAGACATACAATGCTGCCAGCATGCAGGATGTACCACTCACGGGCACCCAGACTCACTTCTGCCAGTTCTTTAGGGCAGACTCGGGTCTGTCTAATGGGGTCCACGTGTCTGACTCCACACCTCCTCAGCCTGGCAATACCAAAGAGTGGGATTTACAGATCAATGGATGGATGGATAAGTGGAAGGGCAGAGACATGTCAATGGGGGCTCAGATCCCCACACAAGTGCCAAGCTCAGGGGGCACAAGACAGCCAATAGGGTGTGATATGCAGGGCGCTGCACATAAAATGTTAGGTGAGCCTGACGGTTGCACTGAAAATGTGTTTCAACAAGACTGGAATGCAAGTTGGCGTCAGGCTCCTCACCAACAAGACGCCAAAATGGCCAAGGGGGCACCCGTCATAGCATCACAAGAAAACGCCATTTTACTTACACAGGCAGCGGCCAGTAGAGGGCAGCTCTGACCACACCCAAACCGCAGCACCCAGCAGGTACAGAAAACTTTGGAGGGGCATCACTTGACCACACTCCCAAAGAAGGGTGGGGCACAGTGAGGTCACCTTTGGGAGGGACGAGAGGAGGCCACACCCTCTAAACTGGCATGTGAAGTCCAAACAGAGAGGACACAACGAGGCCACACCCACTTAAAGGGCATCTCTGTAGGCCACCCATCCATTTTCTGCTCACTCTCACTGGGCACAAGGCAGGGTGCCAGCTCCAGACCTGGCACTGTTTGACCACAACCACCACAAAGACAGAATGACCAGACCTGCTTGGGTGGCAAAGGGACACAGTAAGATGGCATGCTCTGGCCCTGTCACCTGTGGCCCATAAGAATATGACATCAGTCTGTGCTATGCCAGGCTCGGTACCCAGTGACCTTCAGAAGACGGGTGATGTCGGGTCTAATCTCGTCCCCCCAACAGGCACACTACAACGTCACCTAAGCCGATAACAGAAATCTTGTCCTGAGGCGGCCACCCACGTCCTTCGACCGGGTGGGGGGGCAGACAGGTGTGGCACCCCCCACAGGTCAGGATGCTGGGCACCCCATAGATCAGTGCTGCCATCTACTGCATCACCTCAGAGCCCAGGAGGTGGCAGCACTGAGCTTGATGTCATCTGCCCACACAACAGCTGTGAGGCTGAGGCAGGTAAGGTGCCCGCGTGGCATGTGATGGGTGCATCACCCTCGTTGCCCCCCACCCCCCACAGCCGCTCCACGACACGCACGCAGGGAGCAGGCAAGCTGGAACTAACATCCCCAGGTGAGCAGCGGCGCGGGCCGATCAGCCAGCCGCGCGCCCGCAGGCCCTGTAACTTTAGCTGCCCGTGTTTTGCTGCAAAGTGAAATGTTTTGCTGCTCGCCGTGACAGCCGCCGGATCACGTTACACCGCTGAAGGCAGGTAACGAGAGGGGGCCACGCCGCCCCCCACATTCACCGACTGAAATGTGACGGGGGGGCCTCACCTGAGGGGGCTCCTGTTGTTGCCCTTCACTTCCTGCTCTGCACTCCTCCCCCTGTCACTTCACTCTTCTTTTGCTCTCCCTTTACTCCTCCAATGGCTTTTCTCTTTCCGTCCCTACATGTGCACTTCTCCTCCCTCTCTTTTCTTCTGGCCCACACCCTCCCTTTAGTCTTTCTTTTTTTTGTTCATCTTCTCCTTCTTCTCTCACCCCTTTTTCCTGTACTCCTCCCTTTTACTCCTCTTTACTGTGCACTCCTGTGATTTCATTTCTTTCTTCCTGTTCCCTTTTCTTTATTTTCCCTGTGCTCCTCTCTTCATTTTATCGGATCCCCTCTTTTAATGTGTCTTCTTCCCTGTACTCCTTCCCAGCCCCTCTCCCACTTTTTACCCCATTGCCCCCTTGTTGTGCCCTCTGATTGAAGAAGAAACCCCGACATCCTTTCAGAAACATCCTGATGAGACGGCTGAGCTATTAGACGAACAAACGGTGTCCTCTCATTGGTCCGATTTCTCTCCCTGTACTCCTCCTCCTATCACATTCCATCTTCCTTTTTCTCCATCACGTTCACCTGTTCCTATTTTGTACTCTCCGTTCAAGCCTCGTGAATCGTCTCCCTTTACTCCTCCATTCCACTCCTTTTTTTAGGGTTCTCTATTCTTACAATCCTCTGCTTTGTCTTTTTCCTGTACTCCTCCCTACTCTTACTCTTGTCACTCCCTGTACTCCTCTTTCTCTCCCCTTCACTAATCACCTTGGCATTTGTTCTCCCTTTACTCCTCCCATGCCCTTTCACATCTGCTCCCTGCATGTAACTCCTCCCCTTTCTTCCTTCACCCCTCCTTCCCTTTCCTTCTCGCGGACACATCCTGCATAACCTTTAATTGTCCTTTTTTCTTTGTTTTCTCCCTCTTCGTCCCTTTTTCCTGTACTCTTCCTTCCCCCTTTTCTCCCAATTGTCTCTTCTTGCGCCCTGTACTTATTCATCCATTTCATTTCTTTCTCCCTGTGCTTCTCCCCACTTCCCTTTCTTGACCTCTACTATATCCTATGTCCCTTTTCCTCTTCCTATTCTTTCTCCCTGTACTCCTCCATTTTCTCTCCCATTTTATATCTTCATCTCTTTCAATGGGCCTTCTTCCCTGTACCTCCCTCCCTCATTCTGTACACCGCTTCACTTCATCAGCTGGGTTGGCACCTCTGCCCGTGTGCCCATGGGCCTTTCATTCTGGGTGAAGGTGTGCCTACTGTGAGTGAGTATGTTGAGCCCAATCCCAACTGGCATGGCTTAACTGGGTGAAGCGCTGTGCCACCATGCCACACTCAATGTACTTGTAGAAATCTCCTATTTGTACCCGTCCCATTCATGTCATTCTGAGTTGTGCCCAGTTCAGTGAAGGCCCGGAGTGTTCCTGGATGGGCACTAGAAATTCAGTTTTTTGGAGTGCAGTCGGTGGGTCCTCACAATGTGCTGAATTGAACTAACCATCTTAAATAATGTGCCCGGGGCGCTTCTTGGATTTGGTGGTATCTTATCCTTGGTCTTAGCCCCCTTGTCGATGTCTTGTTCTTCCTAACTCTATGGTTGGCATTTTTCATAGCTGGGTGTCCACTGACCTACTTTTGCAGAAGAGGATGGTCTCTAATTCACCCAAATACACACAATGTTGTGAAGAGCTGGTGCTGACCCCTCAGGATTTTGTCACTCTTAGTGAGGGTAGTAGGGGGTCTCCTTGTGGTTTCGAGTTTGTTGACATATAAGTAAAAAAAGGAGATAATCAGTGGCTTAGCATAATATATCAGGCGCGAAAGACTCTGGAAATACCAATGCCACTGAAATCGTCTGGCTTCCCGTCCAGTGACTGTTCCTGCCTTGCGCTCTATGCCTGCTTCAATTGGCCCTGGAAAAGCGGGTTAAGAAAAATGGTTGGGTGGATGGCTGGCTGGCTGACCGATGAATGAATTTCTCGAATTACACGCGCCGGTGCCACGGCCTGCTGTTTTATGCGCTCTCAGCGCCCCCTGCCGTCCGTCCCCAAGTGTTCTGTTTGTGTTCAGTTCGATCAGGCGGCACGGCGGTCAGCCCCGTGAGGTCCTCGCGCTCTGCGCTGATGACGTGTTGCTCAGTCTCTGTGCGCTCTTCCCGCTGGCGGTCGAGATTCGCTTTCATCTCACAGGCTGCCATTCTCCACGTTTGTTGATTTGTTATTATTTATTTATTTATTTTTTGTTCGCCATATCTCTGGCAGGCGCTTCTCGAGGACCAATGGATACTTTGTACCACCAGACCAACAAGTAAGTGTGTGCGGGACGTGGTGAAGCGGAGTGCTGGGGTAGCCGCCGTAGCTGTAAAGCTCGAGCCGCACTGCCACTGAATGCGCGGAACGGGTGGAGGGAAGCCGCTGGATGTTACCCCGTGTGTCGTGTCGTGTCGTGTCGTGTCGTGCTGTGGGAAGGTCCTTCTTCAGAACGCCGTCCGTTCGTATATGGCGTGTAATGTTGGGCTTAAACTTTGCACGCTGACGTGGAGCCTGGACGAAATCAGGCGAGATTATACAAGCCTTCCGGTCAGCACGTAGCGGTAAACCTGCACAGGGGCCGAGGGCGGATGGCCGGTCACTTCACCCACAGTCCCCTATAGAGCCAAGTCCGTTACTTGAGTTTATGGGGTAGGAAGTCCGGTTGTCACAAGGCAGCCAATTAGATGCCAGATCTGGACCCCCGTCGCAGGCTCCGCCCTTTGACCTCGAACCGCGTCTATAAACGCAGGCCTGCGGCCAGGAGGCTCAGTTCAGATGTGGACGGGCGAGCAGCCCCACTTGCCGAATTAAGTAAGAGTAACTTGTGATGCCAAAGAGGTGCCCAAAACAAGGAGGTTTCACTGCCATACCCACTGTATGAAAGACAGAGGCCTGATGGCCAGCCTCAGTGACCCACCCAGGGCCAGCATGCCCCTTGTAGAGTGCTAAGCGGTTAAAGTCTCACAAGACACTTGCAGTGGCCCAGACCTTTGCACGAGAATGGCCCACCAGCAGACTACCTGAAGTGCCAACTGGCAGTCGTGCCAGGGACATAAACCATGGAAATCGCTGCTGCTTCTGTTCTGTTATTGACATAAACACTCAAAGTTTGAAAAACATGTGGATGTGTTGCTTTTGCCCATCTTTAGGAGTCTGAGCCACCGCACTTGTCTTTCTGTGCCAGTTCCCTAATGTTGGCTCCTCTGTTTAATTGGCATTATTGGTACAGCAGCCATTCAGTCCAATAAGTTTGCAACTATCTAACAGTTGACTAAAAGAGACTCCTTTCAAAATGAACATAAATCGTGTCACCACTGTGACCTCCAGTTAGATTAGGTCACTGTCCCCCTTACATATTGTAAAATGCAAATTATGGTGTTCAGAAAGGCCTCTGATCATAAAACTTGTGCTCCAACACCATCAAACTTTTGGGGGGCAACCACCCAACCCAGGTTGACCCAGAACGCGGCTGTTAATGCAGAGAGAGACGTGTAGTTTAGTTTTGTGCCCCGACTCTCCTCCTTTCCTGACTGCGAGCCATGGAGCGTCCACTTCTGGCACCCCATGGTGTGGACACTTTGCAGGCTGGCGCCACTGGTGGCTGTGGGACATCCACACTAAATCCCGTGTTTCTCTTCTTTTATAGGCAGATCCAGGAGGTGCAGTCCAACATGGGCCGCCTGGAGACAGCAGACCGGCAGTCAGTACATCGTGAGTAGACGCTGATAGGTGGAAAGATGGCAACTTGGCCTGTCAATCAAGAATAATGAACCCCCAATGGCACTTCATGCCAGCTACTTGGATTAAAGGTCTGGGAGTTGGCACCCAAGAGCCAGGCCTCATACGGTGCAGGAGAACTTGAGGGTTTCGCTCTTTTAGCAAGTGGCCTTTCATTTTTTTGAGGATGTGGCTGTAGTGTCTTCCTCTGGAATGTGATTGGTCTACGGGGTGGGGTGGGTTTCATTAAGGACGTGGGGGGATTGTGTTACAGCTCCTTTCTCTTTTTTGTGCCCAGAACCCCACCTGGCAGCTGCGTTTCATTGTGCCCCCCTTTTTTTTTTTTGTAGTGGTGGAGAACGAGCTTCAGGCTCGAATCGACCAAATCTTCAGCAGCCTGGAGAGACTGGAGATCCTTGCCAGTAAGGAGCCGCCCAACAGGAGGCAGAATGCCAAGCTGTAAGTGCCTGGGCTGATTATTTGGGGGTACTGCACTGTGAGTTGTTATGAGGGTCTACTTCAAGACACCCCTCCCTCCCTCCCTCCTTGTTCTGCCAGGCGGGTCGATCAGCTCAAGTATGACGTCCAGCACCTACAGACGGGCCTACGCAACTTCCAGCACCGACGCTACGCACGCGAGGCCCAGGAGCAGGAGAGGGAAGAGCTCATGGCCAGGACGTTCACCACTAATGTGAGTGGCATGGGCACCGTGCCCCCTTGAGTTTTGAACCCGTGTGTTTGGGTGAATATAATGGACTGGTGTGCCATTTTGTGCTTTGTGGCCTTTGTCACAGTAATCTTTCATCTTTTGTGGCCCTAACCGTTTGTAAGATGGATGGATGTGGTGGTCTGTTACTGACAGGGTCATCTTGAGAATATCCATCAGTGTTTCTCCTCCCAACAGGACGCAGACACTTCCATCCCCATAGATGATACCCTCCAAATCAACACCTCTTTGCACAATGCCCATCGAGGCATTGATGACCTGCTGGGCAGCGGCAGCAGCATCTTGGATGGTCTTCGTGAGCAGAGGAACACCCTTAAGGTGGGCAGTGCTGGCCTTTGCATTTAATGGCATTAGCTGAGTATTTGTGAGCAGCCTGCCATGACCCTGCACACCCGGGCACCTTGGCGTGGGTGTGTTTGTGTTGCTCATGTGCCCCTCTTCTCTTTGCAGGGAGCCCACAAGAAGATGCTGGACGTGGCCAACATGCTGGGCCTCTCAAACACGGTCATGCAGCTCATTGAGAAACGGGCATTCCAGGACAAGTTCCTCCTGATAGGGGGCATGGTGGTCACCTGCATTGTCATGGTCTTGGTCGTGAAGTACCTCACCTGAGAGCCTGCAGCAGCACTGGCCAGGCTAACTGCTAATGGACTAATGGAAGTTGTCAAAATGTCTTACATATGTTTGTATGGGGGGGGGGGGGCGCGGGGTAGAGGGTACCTTTTGAGGATCTGGGGCAAGCTGCACTGCCCAGGGCGTCTCCTCGGGGTCCCCTCTGCCTAGGTGGCTTGGTGAGGACAAGGAGTCGTCGTGAAGTCAACCCGTCAATGTGACAGTAAACGTCTGCTTGCAGCCTGTCACACGAGGCCCATCGTTCTCCAGTGGTGTTCTGGTTTATTTGTCGAGACCTGTGACATCCAACTTCACAAGGCTACCTTGACAATCTGGCCCTGGACTGCCCGCCGCTGCACCCCCCTTCTGCTGTACCACTTCACTTTTGACTCCTGCGCTACGCCAGAATGCGGACAGGAGCAGGTTTGTCACTTAACGTTCAGGGGACTCTATGCTGCTTTGTTGTACATTTGACTCCTGAATGTCTGATTGAGTACCCTGTGTGAACTGTGCCATTGTTAATAAAAAGTGACTGCAGCTCGAGATTTGTGGAGCTTATGGTGCCCGCATTGTCATGTTTCTGCCATCCACCACCTGCATCAAAAGCAAAGCGTGAAGGGGGAGGTCAAGTCATCAAGACCACCCTGGCATTTCTCCACCTTTAGCTCATTCCTTGTGTCCCACTTCTCTATTTCTACAACATGCACACCATGTGTCCCAAGAGAAGACCCCCCCCAAACATGACATCAAAGAGTGAGGGTCCCAGTGAGCCCCCCAAATGGCCACTCGATAGGCCAGGAAGCACGCACTTTATTTTTTTGTAAATCATTTTATTATAAAGGATTTCTATTTTACAGTAATATACCATCTGTGTGAAAGTGAAATAAAAACGTGCAAGTTCCATCCTCCAGTCCTCGCACTGCAGAGCTCCATTGCTTTGGTGACTGCAGCCCCCCCCCCCCCCCAAAATCAAACAAAAATAAATAAAAACGAGGCGAGCTGCAGAGTCCCGGCCCGTAGCCCCCAGAACAGGCAGTATGGAGCTTCAGGGGAACAACAGAAGACAAGAAGAGCAAGCTGGGCACACGAAGACGAGACTCGCTTGTGTCGCACTTGCTGCCTTTCTTTTGAAGATGAGCACGGTGACCATGCGTGTGACATGGCAGGCCAGGAGCAGCCCCTTCAAAGCAGATGATGATTTTTACAAAATGGGTTCATCAAGTGTTAGAGAGAGGAACAAAAAACCCATCATCATCAGCAGCTAGAGGGCACCGTCAATGGCTGACCTCTGGCAAGCTTTAAAGGCGCTAAACTCGAGCACCAGGCTGCTTCCCAATCACCACACCTGAGCTCCTAGCGAGGGTCTGCTTTTATCATTGGGGGGGAATTAAAAGGACATGAAGCACAAGTCCGACCCTGAAGGTTTGACTTCACCTACCTACTCAGACTGACCAGTTCAAGGTGGGCCGCGCCCCGCCTGAACGTTTCAGAAGCCCCGTGCAGTGGGCCGCTCAACGGCTCTGCAGGGAGAGGACGCCACAGTGAAGGCTGCGTCTCCGGATGCTTCTAAGCTCTGCTTTGTTATTCTGTTCAAATGAAGAAAGAAAATTCACACACGCGTGCGCCTCGGCGCCTTTACACTTTGTACAGCAGGAGTCACTCGGCTTTCCCAATATTTGGTAGCTATGCTGGAAACCCGAGCTCCATTCTCGCATGGTCAGTCAGTTCCGTCCCTCCATCGGTCAGCGAGCCCACGTCCTAATTGCCCGACAGCCCCAAGGCCACACTTTGGCCATCAACAACAAAAAAAATGATGCATATATACACGTGTATATGTACAAGTGTATATACATACACACCTAAAAATGTTAAAAATGACAACACCCAAGGCCAAAGTGGTGGCACGCCTGCTGGCCTGCACGCCCGCCCTCTCTCTCTCTCACCCGCATCGCAGCAGGTACTCTCAGTCCCATGGGGCTCTTCTTGCACGCAACTCCCGCCTCGCCTCGCCTCAGGAGCCGTGGTTTGGGGGATGCTGCAGGTCTTGGCCCGAGAAGATCGGGTGCAGGAGGGGGTGCAGGTGGAGGGCAGCCGCTGCAGCTGCAGCTGTGGGCCGTGGAGTGAAGAGGGTGGGGTAGAGGGCCGCGTGTGGCACATGGTGCAGTGCCAAGGGGGTATGGTGGAAAGCTGAGGCGGGGATGATATGAATGGGATGGCTGGACAGGAACGCCGCCGGGTGGGCAGGGATAAGTGAATGGCCGAGGGGTGACAGGGATATCGGTGTGAGGTGGTGCTGAGGGATGTGGTGAACTTGCGCCAGCTGCTGGGGGTGAGGATGGTGAGGGTGTGGGTGGATGCCAATGGCGGCGGCTGCGGCCGCATGATGCTGCAAGATGGCATGCTGCACGGTAGTGATGGAGGTGGCGCTAGCCGCCGCGGGGGGCTGTTGGATATGCAGGGGCTGGAGGGCAGGTGCTTGGGCCAGATTGGCGGCCGCGGCAGCGGCGGCAGCAGCAGCAGCGGGGAAGCTCTTGACTTGCTTGGCGAGAAGCTGCTGCTGAATGTGCTGCTGGGCCGCCTGCTGCAGCTTGCTGTACTTTTCCATCTCCTCGGGCGTGAAGGTGATGGGCTGGCTCTCCAGCGGTGCCAGGGACGACTCGTCTTCGGCTTCGGGCTCCTCTGCGTCCACGTAGCCAGGGAAGGCCTGGAGCTCTGGTGGCAGGGGCTTGTCAGGGGCTTCTGCAGCCTCACACGAGAAGGGTGGCATGAGCAGGGCGGGCTCGGGCTGGAAGAGGCAGGCAGGAGCCTCGGGGGCGGCGGCCGGTGGCTCTTCAACCGGCACTTCCTCCTCAGGTGCCTGTCCGTTTTCTTCCAGCTGTGGAGGCGGCAGAGGAGGGGGTGGCGGTGGAAATTCACGGATGGGCTCCACGATGACCGTCTCGATGGCTGCCGCTTCGGGAGCCTCCACCTCCTCTGCCTTTTCCGGGCCGGTCTCCTCCGGCCGCCGCAGCAGCACAGGCTTCTTCACGACTGGGAGCTTTCCAAAGAGTGGCAAGACGGCTTTGTTCCCCAGCGAGGGAGGCAGTTTGGGTCCAAAGTAGCCCTGTGGTGGGTTCTTCAGCTTGATGCCCGCCTTTGTAGAGGTGGTGGCGCCCTCATCTGGCCCCTTGCGAGACTGCACCTTCTCGAGAAGCAGCCGTGCCGTGAGCGAGTTCCTCTCCTCCAGACTGCTGGGCTCGGCGTCTGTAGCTCCGCTACCCACGGTGCCGCTGCCCTCCTTCTTAGATGCCGGGGTGCGGGACGAACTCTGAGGGGACTGCGATCGGTAAATTTTGGAGCGGTTGAAGTCCCTTCTGCGACCTTCTGCGCGATCGGCTGAGCTGTCTCGGTGGTGGTGGCCCCCTCGGGAAGACCCTTTGGTGGAGCTGGACGAGCGGCGGGAGCGGCTCCCCGAGCTACGGCTGTAGCTGCTGCGGCTGCGCTTCCAGCTGGGGCTGCGGCTGCTGCTGCACGAGCTGCGGTGGTGGCTGCTGCGCCTGCGGCGGCTGCTCCGGCCACGACTATTGCTTCTCGAGCGGCTGGATTCCTCTGACGACGAGTACCTGCGCCTGCGGGAGCGGCGCCCTCCACGATGGGAGCGTTCGTAGTCGGAGTCGGAGGTGGGAGAGTGCTTGGACCAGCGGCGCTGGCGCGACCGTTCACTGTAGTCGCTGTAGCTGTCCGAGTAACTGCGCCCCCTGTGGCTGCTGTAGGGACTGCTCCTGTCAGACGAGTGTTCGGAGCTGCTGGAGTAGGAACGGCTGTGGGACGAGGCCCGTCGACCGTGGCGGTGACCACCTCTGCGCGAAGACCGGCTCCGCGAGCGCTCCGAGTCGTAGGCCCCACTGTGATGCCGTCGGCGGTGGGCTGGCCGGGATGATGCTTTTCGACGCTGGTGCTGGCCATCCTCACTTTCATCTTCCTCACTGCTGGGCCGACGGCTTCGGCTGCGCCGGGCAGGGCTGGACGAGGGCTTCCTCAGAGCAGAGGATGTCGTAGCCTCGGCCCCGTCTGTCCGGTGCCGCTTTGCACTGCTGTGCCGGTCGGGTGAGGCCGACTGCTCTCCGCCTGTGGCCTTCTGGGACTCCTCCTGAAGGGGGCGCTTCCTTTTGGCCCCTTCGCTTACCTCGGCCGTCTCTGCCGCCCCAGCTGCCTGGCTGCTGTTTTCCCGCTCCTCAGATGCTCTGCTCTTGCTTTTCTTCCGCTTGCGTTTCTTCTTCTTTTTGGACTTTTCGCTGGCCGCGGTTTCCGATGTCCCCGCTACCGCGCCTTTCTCCTTTTCGCCATTGCGCTCTTTCCGGCTGAGCCGTTTGGACGACTTTTTGTGCTTTTTTTTTTTTTTGGCCTTGTGGGCTTTGGTCGCCTTGTCTTTCTTTGTCACTGGACTGGGCTCACTGGGTCCTTGTCCCTCCTTGTCAGCGTTCAGGGCAGCAGGCTGTTCGGTGGCAGCAGCCTTCTCGGCATTTTGCTTCGCTCTGCCATCTTTGTTTCTCGAAAGCTTAAAGTCAAAGTAAAGAGGGTTACAGCTGTACGACAGAGAGGGCTGGGCGCTGGTGAATTCAAGGAGCTCAGAAGGCCACTGCAGGGTGGTGCTCTCGTCTTTACTCAGTACCGGGAAGAAGGGCCCCAGGGAACGTCGTGGACCATCGGCCTGCTCGCTTTTGGTGGCCGGCTGCTTGTCAGAGGCCTGAGAGGCCTGAGAGGCCTGTGCTTTTGAGGAGCTGCCCACCTCTTTGCTCTTGCCGTTGTTGGCCTTGGACTGTGCTGGTGGTTGCTGTGGCTTCTCTGCGTCATTGCTCTCCTTGCATGTTTCGTCGGCTTGAACGTCTGGCTGTTTGGGGGATACCGTCTTCTGCCCTCCATCGCCTGCTTCGTCCATCTCTTTGGGGAGCTTGCTGGTTTTGTCAACCAGAGGACAGCTACTCTGGTCCGAGGCTTTCATGAAAAGCATGAACTGAAAGTTGGGCTTGACCTTGCAGTGAGCGGGAGGCATGTAGTGGTAGTACTGTGGCTCCTGCTGACTGTAGCCTTCTTCTTTCTTCATCATCATCTTCAGTTTTGATAGCGTGGAGGCAAGGGTTCCTCCTTCGGCGTCTTGCTGCTCATCTTCACTTCCAACGGGCTTCAGCTGGGATGCACTGGGGCTCTCCGAGTCGGAGGTGCTCACGACAGGAATGGGGTCGCTGGCCGCCTTGCCCTCATCCTTCTGGCCTTCTTCTACAGACACCTCCTCCCCCAAATCTTTGAAAACGGAAGCTGCTGTCTCCAGTTTAATGGGAGCCTTTTTAGCGAAGGAGAAAGAGACCCCCACCTTGGGCAACAGGCTGGCATTCAAGGAGAGCTGCGTGCTAGCAGCTATAGCATTGGCAGGTTTGGATGAAGCCTCACTGGAGGGCGGACTGCAGTTGGGAGTGTGGCCATCTTCAACAAGAATTTTCTCCCCAAGAAGGCAGGTAACTCCATCCATGTAGGAGCTTCCATCCTCGCTGTTCTCCTCATCCGCGGCTACTGTCAGGGCTCTGAACATCGGACCGCTGCCAGGCGTGCTGTTGAGGAGACAAACAAAAGGCAAAATGAGGCAACAAACACAGAGTGGGCACAGACACAAGGAGCCCATGGAGCTGCAAATCCTGATTTGACACAGAATTGTGTTAGGGGCACTAGCTGTGCCAATCAATGTTGTGGTACGGTACCACCAGGCTTGTAGAGTTATTGAAGAAAGTTTAAAGAGTACAACTCTGCCTCCAGCTTTAGTTTTGAACCGTAGCTTTCATGGGCCCCGTTATTATTCTGTAATGTTTGGGTGTATTGATACATAGCGTTGTAAAGTACGACCCTCGCCATCATCTCACATAGCAGTGGTCCTCAAAACCCCCTCCATGGCTGCAGCTTTCTGTCCCAGTCAGTTTTATAATCAGTGACTCATTTTCCATCTAACTGATCTCATTTAATTAGCTGGCCATTTTATAATGTTCTCTTAAAATCTCAATTCAGAAAAGGGCGGTGGAGTTGGAGGTCCTGCTTACAAAAGCATTTATTTTATTTTTTTTACTTATTATCAGTATGCTGCTGCTGGAGTATGTGAATTTCCTCTGGGGGGGAGTGAGGGAGTATCTATCTATCTATCATATAGTGCCTTTCACTCTATCTGACTACCTAATCCTGCCTACTACGCTATCTATCTATCTATAACTCTGACTCTACACGCCTGGCCACTACCGTCTGTGAACGCAGCCACTTGACATAACAAGCTTTTAAGCTCTAGAAACAGTTTCTCCTGGAGGGGC
This sequence comes from Polypterus bichir lapradei, assembly GCA_026402145.1. NCBI lineage: Eukaryota > Metazoa > Chordata > Cladistia > Polypteriformes > Polypteridae > Polypterus > Polypterus bichir. Next base: position 4,280,584 of record JANRMT010062851.1, on the reverse strand, counting down.
TTTTTAATTTATGAGAACATGTATAGTTGTGTCTTATTAAGCCTTTTAAGAAAGTAGGAAGTCTGCCAATGGATGAATGATGCAGGGAGGTTCACTCGAAAGAGGCCCCGAATATTTTGTAATGACTCTCAGTAGGACGACACGACCTGAACGAAATAACGTGCAATGTGCTCCTCAGTATATCGAGCTTCAAACGAGCCGGGATGAGGTAGGCATCGGACAGTCGTTTGCAACTTCTGGGTGCATCCCGCCCGTACACACCTTCACTCAGTCACTCCACCTCTCATCAGGATGGTGGTGTACAGTATTGAGCTGCCAGTCTTCATGGTGCGAACCTATTGGGTCACCAATTCATTTAAGTGACGTCAGAATCAACTGGATGATCGTGAGTCAATGGAAGGTGACTTCCAGCAAGATGGAGTGACATGTCACACATCGGGCAAGGAGCATGGCAGAAATGGAGTCCTTCTTTGGCAACAAAGTCATTTCAAAGGGGCTTTGACCTCCAAAGTCGCCAGATCAGACACCACCAGACTTCTTCCTTTGGGGTTTGCTCAAAGAAAAAGTCTATCAGAACAAGCCTGGCACTGTGGAAGATTTGAAGGAAAACATCCTACCTGAAATTGCTGCTATTCTCCACCTGAGACCCTTGCCGATATGTTCAGGAACATGGAGCGCCACTTCGAAGTGTGTCTGGCATACAATGGAAACCACTTCCAGCATGGCATGTAATGCAATCGATTACACATACGTCAAGGTAGAGAGGGGATTCTTTTGGTTCAGATTGCTTGATCCTAACGGGAGTTACAACAGAATATTCAGGACCACTTTCGAGTGAATCTCCCTATAGAACGCCTTTTGTTGGGCTGATGATATATGGACTTCTTCCACTTCTACGCGGGCTCCTTTTGGCCACATGCACTGACATTCACCATTAAAACAAGCACACTGCACATTTTCCTTCACCTACTGAGGCAGGGAGATAAATGACTTCTAGTTAAAAGATCTCAATTTCCAGGGAGCGAGTACCACGTAGTCGATGAACAAACAAGCTACAGTGGGTTAAGTGGACTTTCCCTGAAAAAGTCTTGTATGCTTATTTCCTTTTACAGTACAATCCCTCTTAACCAGCCACCTCGGGATTGCCCCATGGCCGGCTGCCATTTTGGCCGGTTAATCCGACGCATACCTATTTTCATGTAGAAAAATATTTCTAAGGTATAATAATAATACTAATACATTTTATTTAAATAAAGCGCCTATCTGAGAACTCAAGGACACCGAACAAATAATAAATAAATAAAAAGACACATTATAAACAACTTAAAACATCAGAAAAAAACAAGATATAAAAATGAAAACCAAACAAAGCCACTGTAATCATAAAGAAAAAGTCATTTTAAACAGATGCGTTTTAAGTTTACATGTAAAGGTTGACAATGATTCGATATTTCTGAGCTCATTAGGTAATGAATTCCAGAGCGTGGGAGCAGAACGGCTGAATTGAGGTAAGACGGGCGAGAGGGACGGTCAGGTGGATGGAGGAAGAGGATCTAAGGCTACGGGAGGGAATGACAATATGAAGAAGGTCAGACAGATATGGAGGGGCGGGTTATGAATGTTAATAGCAGAATTTTAAAATCAATTTGAAACTTAATCAGGAGCCAATGAAGCTGCTGCAAGACTGGAGTAATAAGGTGAACAGATGAGGTTCGAGTAATGATGCGAGCTGCAGAATTCTGGACATAACTAGGTATGTACTGTACCTCTGATGTTCCAGAAGAAACCATATCCACAAGGCTTCATCCACGATTTCGCACACGGGATTTCTTCTCATACAACGACTGGGCAGTGTGGTGTAGCGGGTCCACAGCTCAAGTCAAAAAGGCCACTTTTTAAAATAAATAATCACCGCAATCGCGGCTTAGCAAGAGGGTGTGTTATGTGTGGCCGATTGGTTCCTGGGGAATTCGTGATGCGTGCGATCCTAGCTTAAGTGCACAGGTGGAGTCGTCGTCCGCATCCGAATTGTTCCCGGGAACTGCTAATTGCCACATCTGATCCACATCCCCGTGATAAATAGAAGCGCAAGGCGGCTACGGGGAGAACAGGAAAGAACGGGAGGTTAATGGAGAAGGAAGCAGGTAGAGGAAAGCCGGTGCAGGAGAGTGAGAGAGCAGATTCGATGGAGCAAAGGCAGGCAGCTGGGAGGTGAACCTCTGTAGACGAGTGTTTGGCGGACACTCTGTGGGGCTGAAGAAAGCAGTCACTCCAGTTGAGCGATCACAGAGCTGGAGTGACCAGTATTGAAGATGACTGGCCGTCAAAAGGTAGCAGCAGTCGTGGAGGCTTTGGGCTGGTTTAGCCCCAGCATGAGTGCCCTGGCCACTGGGTAAAGAACCCAAGTCTCGGTCCGGGGATCAGAGGGCTACCGGACCAGTGTGGAAGGCAGCTGCACCTGCAGGTAGGGCGACTCCCCTGTTACGAAGCCCAATGGGAGAAGCAGGGGAGCCGCCAGGTAGAAAGAAGAAGGCAGCGTAGAAAATTCATAAAGGAATATGTAAACGGAAATCACTCTGAGCGTAGGAGCAGTGGAAAGAAGGAAGTGCATACACAGAATATAAAGGACAACTCAAGATTAATTTTTTTTTTTTTTTTAATTTTATTTTATTTTAACAGGCCAGTTAATGAGAGGCCAGTTAAGAGGAATTGTACTGTATATCTAAAGCCCTGGACTTAGAATAAGTTTTACACAACGTAACTGGATGCGCTCCATAAATGAGAAACAAATGCAGACCAACAGGAGACCTGGAAGCGGTTCTCAGGCAAGGAAGTCACTTAAGACTTGTTATCAGAGAACTCCATGCTGCACATTCTAAGTTCACGGATACACGGTTTCCCTGGGGCGTCTTTGTATGTCAAAGGAGGTAAATGGGGCTGCATGACCTGTGTGAATGCAAACTCCTCACCTTTCTCAAGTAAGCACGACTGGTCATGGACTGCTGTTGGGTTGTTCATCTCCATGAAGAAGTCCAGAGTTAGTAACAATGCTACCTGTTAGTTTTCAAATTATGTCCCTGGTCATACAGGGTCTTGTGTGTTCAGCTTGTGACTGCTGTGGCATGCTGTATGAAGATCTACCATAAAATCCTAGGAAATCTAGTCGAGCCTCATGTAAAACCTCACAATGCCAGGAAGAGAGTGACATCAGCTAAAACAATTTGCCACACTCACCTGTCGGTCTGCTTCCTCTGCTCTGCCAGCTCATGCAGCCGTCTCAGTGCTTTTTCCTGTTTCTTCTCATCTCGGCGTGACCGTGATGAAACATTCCTGGCAAATTCACGCTGTTTCAGCTCCTTTAGACGCTAGAGAAACAGAAATATGGAGGTCAATGTGGTTACAAAAGAGAGGTGTAAAATAGTGAAACACGACAAGGTTTTCATTTTTAAGGGGAATCCAGTTACTTTGTCCAAAGATACTCTTACGTAGCTCACAGGCGTTTTTAAAGGGAGATGCATGGATTTCTCAGTCTTAGTCACTAAGAA
>JANRMT010062851.1:4220646-4277029 GCA_026402145.1 Polypterus bichir lapradei | reverse complement strand
TCTTAGTCACTAAGAACGTAGCATCAAAACCAGTTATTAGTTAGAATCAATTCTTAATCGATTATCAGTTACTACCATTGTTCTTAATTTTGCAGATTTGTTAAGCCAAGGGAGCTTATAAAAATCACTATGCCTTCAGAAAGCTTGAGTGCTTGGCGTGACTTGGCAAGTCAGAGTTTACTGGTCAGCCCTGCTGTGCCACATTTCTGAGGTGCTGACTGTACTTTGTGCTTATGGCTTCAAGTACCTCCACATTTCCATCCACCCTGCTTCATGCTGGTCAGATGTACTGTACTCCCTACACATCACTAGTACTTCACAAACTAACCAAGACGAGACATGGCAACATAAGAGGGGGCTTATTCTGAGGTTAGGAGGTTTTTCTTCACACACAGAACCACAAACACATGGAATGAGTGACCAAATAGTGTGGTGGAGAGCAGGATGTTAGGGACCTTCAAAACCAGACTTAATGTTATGTTGGAGGAATTACAGTGGGTATAGAAAAGAATCCCCCCCTTCAAAATATCCCCTTTTTTTGCTTTACAGACTTAAATGAAAACACACAAACTAATATTTTTTCCAGCTTTACTTACTCAATGCAATCTCTAACATCCAAGTGAAAGAAATCACAGCTACAGTTCAGAAGAATTTCAAAAAAATCAAAAACAAGAAATCCTGAGATTAATAAAGGACCTCCCACCCCCAACTCACTCAGGTGTCAGTGCCCACCACTCCCATTGCGGTTGCTGCCTTCCTTCCACCTGTGATCAGTTGTAATGAGTGGGATTAGTGAAGCTGTTCCTGGTCCATTCATTCCATTGCTTGGTAGAGCAACTGACAGCAAACAACTGACTGTGGGTGGCAGGCCACTTTCAAAAGATCTCAAGGACAGAGTTGTGGACAGACAGAAGGCAGGAGATGGAGACCAAAACATCTCAAAGGCTTTATCAATCCCAAGGAGCCCGGTAAAGTCCATCATAAAGAAGTGTTTGGTACTACTAGAACCCTCCCTGGACCCTCCAAGCTGGATGGAAGAGCAAGGAGGAAACGGTTAAGAGAGGCTACCGAGAGGCCAATGGCCACTTTGAAGGAGTTACAGGATTTGATGGCACAGAGTGGTCATTAATGGTGTGCATGTGCCAACAATTTCAGAAGCGCTCCACAATTGTTAAGGCTTGTTTGAGCTTTCCCAGAATACACCTTGAAGATTCTGATGCCAAGTGGAAAAAGGTCTTCTGGTCAGATGAAACCAAAATCAAACTATTTGGCCTCAATAGCAAATGGTACACCAATGCAGCTCACCACCCACAACACATCATACCTACAGTAAAGCATGGAGGGAGCAGCATCCTGTTGTGGGTGGCCTGGGGCTCTTGTTTAGGGTAGAAGGAAAAATGGACGGGGCAAAATACCATCAAATTCTGGAGGAAAACATGCTACCCTCTGCCAGAAAGTTGAAGATGGGCAGAATGTTGACCTTTCAACACGACGACGACCCGAAGCACACAGCAAAATGGACCACACGGTGACTGAAGGAGAAAAAAGTGAATGTCCTGGTGTGGCCTGTCAGAGCCCAGACGTAAATCTGTGTAAAGATCTGAAGATAGCAGACCAGCAAAGCTCACCGTCCAATGTGACCGAACTTGAACAGTTAAACTGTAATTGGGCAGATACTACACAATCTAGGTGTGCAAAGCTGATAGAGAAGAATCAAGGCTGTCATTCAAGCAAAAGGGGGTTCACCAAAATGACATTGGGGGGGGGGGGGGGGGGGTGATCCTTTATTAATCGCAGTAGGTCTCGTTTTTGATTTTTTATATTTTTCTGAACTGTAGCTGTGATATCTCTCACTTGGATGTTAGAGGTGTCATTAAGTAAGTAAAGCTGGGAAGAAATATTAGGTTTGTGTGTTTACATTTAAAATGGGAATATTTCAAAGGGGGGGGGGGATTCTTTTCTATACCCACGTGGCAAGTTTTACTGGGCAGAATGGCCTGTTCTCGTCTAAACTGTTTTAATGTTCTAACAGCAGCCCCTATGTGACAAAGCTGTGCATTTCCAATGCATGGTTTTACTTAATGGATGACATGCTAAGAATGTGTCCACATGACCAATCAGAGACAAAGGGGGTCCCTGCTTCTGACCAACAGTTAGTGGAGGAGAGGTTTGGTTTGCCTGAGCCATTTACTTGCAGGTCTTTTCAGGCCCCTTGCTGCCCTTATAGTGACATGTGCTTCATGTATACCACCCGAGTGCCCCCTAAATGAGAAATGCACAGACCAGTGAGACGTAACCTTTAGCAATCATCCTTTTTGGTAACTGCAGAAATGTGGCCAAGAGGAAAATCAGACACCCAAGCGTACTTCATACTACTACTACTACTACTGTGAAATCACGTGCACATCACACACACATACAGTACATAACAGCTGTCTCATCCCAGTCGCTCTCCTACCTGTTTGTGAGCGTGGTCATAGGAATTGATGTGGTTGTCAAACTCTTGGTGTTTTTGATATTGCTTGTCACAGAGCTCGCAGTAGAAGTTTGCTCTCATGTCTTCTAAAGCTTTGGCGATGGCTTTTTCTTTCTCTGCAAAGTCCTACAAGACAGACAAAGATATTAATCATCAGGGTGAAATGGAAAGATTTAAGTGAGCAAAAAGATCAGCATAAGGAAAAGCAAAGAAACATAACAAATAAATAAAAACCTCTTTATCAAAATAGTGGAGGTAGTCTGCAAAACATACAGATACTAATGAGAACCACACAAGAAAAGAACTCTGTGAGCTCAGAGGTAAGAAGGAGAAGCCACCTGAAGCCTTTGGATCAATGGAAGAGGTGATACAAGTCTGAAGCACCTCTGATTTAGGAAATGTGCCAGCCAAGAACCAGGGGGTGATCCTCAAGTGCTCCAGCCTTGAAAAGTCAGCAATCCAAGAGTTGCATTGCAGAACACAGTCACAGAGACGGGAGCAGTTTAAATTCCAATATGACTTTGTTCATATATTTCAGAACCAAAAAACTGACTTAAGGACACAGTGGCCATTTGTGGTCGAGCAGGTCAGAACAACCAAAACTTCCAGCCCCAGAACAGGTTATGAGCAATCAAATCTAGTCGTGTGCCGACCTACTGTACAACCAAATGGCTGTTCCCAAATGGAGCTGTGGAGCAAACTGACTGCATGCTGACCACAAAGTAGTAGTAGTTTTATTTATATAGCGCCCTTCACAGACAAAAGGTCACAGAGCGCTGAACAGCAAATCCAGCACAAATACAACAGTTAAAATAAAACCAATAAAAACAGCAAATAAACAAACTGCAACTATTCAGCACTGATTAAAAGCTTGTTTAAAAAGAAATGTTTTTAGTTGTTTTTTAAAAGAATCAGCAGACTCGACTCCATGCAGAGCACAAGGCAGGCTATTCCATAGTCTTGGTGCCAGAGACTGAAAGGCACAATCCCCACGAGTTTCTAGCCGAGTGTGTGGGACAACGAGAAGGCCCCGTTGCCCAGATCTTAAGAGTCCGGCAAGCTGTACGGCTTTGGAGCAGGCTGGTTAGGTACTCAGGAGCTTGTCCATGCAAAGCTCTGAAAGTAAGCACCAAAACTTTAAAATGAATTCTATAAAACACTGGGAGCTAAAATGGGGGGTGATATGATCACTCCGGCTAGCGCGAGATAGGAGCCTGGCAGCTGCATTTTAAACTAACTGAAGGCGTGAGAGAGAGGACTTGCTCAAACCTGTAAACAGAGCATTACAGTAATCAAGCCGTACGCCAAAGCATACAAGTCACTGTAACCGAGCCAATCTGGGTCGTGTGTGGGTCACCGGTACACATACTTTAACTGCCGGTATGAAGTACCACAAAGTGATATTTGAGCATCAGCAGCCTTTCTTCAGGGTGCCATGCAGCACCTTTGAATGGCCGCTCACTGCCCCGTCTTGTGCAGCAGTCTGGAACGGACGTGCAGCTGTGCTCACAAAACTCCACGGGAGGAAATGCTTGTTGTTCATGTACGGTGTTCACAGCGATCAATTGATACTTCATGGGGGAAATGCTTGTGTAGCGTAGAACAACTGAAGAAATCAGTCATAAAAGGAAAGAAGGCAGCAGTGCTAGCAAAGTCTTTTCTTTCGTTAACTTTATTCAGGTAAAACAAATCAGGTAGTCCATCCCGGCCAATACCCCCAAGCCGCCAGATGGAGCCCTCCCTGTGACGTGGAGATGCCCCGAATTCCAGCAGGGCATCATGGTATGTGGAGTTTTAATGCACAGCCCTACTGGATAACGTCGGGGCCGCCAGGGGATGCTGCAGGGAGACCCAGAGACTTATATTTTCAATACAGCTCAGAAGTACGTCACAGTCACGGGGAGAGAAGAAACAACGTACTTCCGGGTTGAAGAAAAGGAGTTTTTACCTGACCTGGAAGTGCTGGATAATCACATGGACTGAGGGATCAGAAGCACTTCCGGGTCACGGACTATAAAGGAACTGTGGGAAATCCCAGACAGACGAGCTGAGTTGGGAGGAAGGGAGCAACACGTCTGGGAGAGGAGGATTATTGTATTGATTTATTATTGTGTATTGTTTATGAATATAGTGGAGTGGAGGGTGCTTTGTGCACATTATAACTGTAATTAAGTCAACATTTGGACTTTTATCTGGTGTCTGGTCGGAGGGCTCAAGGGTTGACAACAGCGCCCCCTAGCTGTCACAAACTTTTTGGCCTGATATGCGTCTAATATATAACTTTTTATCTTAGAAAGCAATTAAGAAAACATTGTCAAGTGAGAATTCATCTTCTTATGTCTACTGAGTACAGATACAGCAACCTGAGGAATATAAAAACATCTGGATTGAGTGAATGGGTCATTACAAGCAGTGTCCTAACTTTGGTTTAACACTTGTGTGGAGTCCCACAGCAAGAGCTACAAGTGCCGGAAGGGAGGAATTACACTGGCAGTGGGAAAAGCCCTGAACAAGGTGCCACAGGAACCCGGTGCATGTACACATGTGCTGGGTACCCGAGAAGTAGAACAGGCAACAAACCGGTACACAACGGGAAGCACTGTGGTCTGTGTGTAATTCTGGATCCTGTATAGCCTCCAAACAAGAAGGTGCCAGGAGTATCCCACTTGCTTCACAAGGCAAGGCCAGGCAGCCACAAGGATGAAGAGAGCACACTGCCTTCTGGAGAGATCAACCTGAACTTTTAATTTTATTAAAATTAAATAACATTCCATACAAATAACTCAAGTTTTACAAAAAAGAAAAAAGAAAAAAGGTTAGAAACAAATCAACTCCCACCCAGGAGAAAGAGAGCCAGGCCAGAAGTGTAAGTAAAAATAAGTAAATAGATAAATGATTAAAGATAAATGGAGTAAAAGAGGGGAGAAAACCTGCTTCTTCAATTTAAACGCTTATTCTAAAATGTCATTGATCAGACCCTGCCAGTTTTTTTTATAAAGTTTTATACAGATCCTCTATGTGCAGATTTGTACAGTTGTACAGTATAGAACAGTATAGAACATCAGTGACCCACTGACTTAGAATAAGAGAGTTAGGATTCTTCTAGTTGAACGAGATAAGTCTACATGCCAGTAGTGTAGTAAAGGCCATTCCAGTTTGTTTGTCCTTCTCCACTTTAAGCCCACCAAACACAGCTGTTAATGGATTAGGAGGGATTGGGACACCAAGGCTGTCTAATAGGCATTTAAAGATTTTGGTCCAGAATGATGTTAATTTGTGCAGGCCCAAAACATGTGACCCAGTGAGGCTGGGACTTGATTGCAGCATTCGCAGATTGGATCTCGCTCTGGAAACATTTAAACGAGAGAGAGATGTGCTCGATATATAATTTTGAGTTGAATTCATTCTATGCTTTGCGCATATGGAGCTTGAGTGAATTCTCTGCATTGCTACTTTCCACTCCTTTACTGAAATGCTGAGTGAGAGATCCGTTTCCCACTGTCCTCTTGGATCTTTGAAAGGGAGGGACTGTAAAATAGTTTTATAAATTACGGAAATGCTGTCCAAGTCCTCAAGACTGAGCAATATTTTTTTCCGGCATAGAGGTAGATGGGAGGTGAGGGAAAACGGGCAGGTTCTGTTTAACAAACTTTTGAATCTGAAGGTAGCGAAAGAAGTGTGTTGCTGGAAAGTTAAATTTGGAGTGTAATTGTTCGTGGGATGCAAAGACGTTGTCTATGTACAGATCTCTTAAGTGATTTAATCCCAAATGTTTTCCAGGCATTAAAAACTGAATATGTTTGAGATAAAGGTGGTTCTCGTGTAGAGGTGCCACAGATAAAAGTTTCCCTGTCTTCAAATACTTCCTACATTGGTTCCATATTCTGATTAAGTGAAGCACAATTGGGTTGTTAGTATATTGGTGATAACTTGTATTTATTGGGATGCAAAGCAAGGAATATAAAGAACTGTAAAGGTGTAACAGCACCAAAAAGAAGATCAGCAGTTCTAGTCCTGACGGTGTGGTGTGGTGGCTGAAGGATTTAAGCTTTACATCCCAAAGCTGCTGGTTTAATCTTCACCACAAATTCACTACGTGACTCTGAAGTGGTCACTTAACATGCCTATACCAAGAAACATGCAGTTTATTTTTTCCCCTTTATAAATACCTTGGGATGGTGATTGAAATAGAAAACACATTTTTTTAGATTGTTGTAGGCTTTGGGTGGTAAAGTAAGGGCCATATTTCCCATTCCAGCCTTATGGAGTTAGAATACAATAGATCCCTGCGAAGTCGTGGTTCAGAGTTTGTGGCCTCAGTCGTTTGCGGATTTTTCCTTAGAATCTAACTAATAATTGTTAGCGGAAACCTCAAATATCCTCTGCAATTTTTTTATGCCTTTTTTCGTGGCAATGCTGTACTATAGAGAGAACACAAAGCAACCGTACAGGAAAACGTGGCTTGGGATGGTGAAAGTAGCCAATCTGAGAGCGTAAGTCATTTATCCTTGCTGCTGATTGGCTGCTGCCCTGTGACGCATCTCCGGCAGATGCAGCCCAGCATTCCCCCATCATAACAGTTTACCGCGTGTATCTCTCTCGAGTGTTTTGCGGAGTGTTATCGTGTTTTTTGTTGTGTTCTTCTTAAAGCCCTAAGATGCTGTCCAAACGCCCTGAACCTTCTAAGGCTCCTGGCAATGAACCGAAGCACCATAAGAAGTTTAAGACACTCTAGGAGAAGGTTGAACTACTGGATTTGCTCTGGGAACTAAAAAGTTATGCCACAGTAGCCACCCGAGGAGCTGTAAATCCTCTACTCTGCAGTCATTATCTTTATTACATACCTTCATTGTACTGCACAGCTAATTTACCATCATCTTCAATCAATATCATTCATTATTGGTGAGTACCTTTACATTTTACTGTATTTTTATTAAATTAAATGATTACGTATTTACCCTACTTATAGCAAAGAAAACGCGCTTGCACAAATTACAGACATATAGTGGCAACATCGGTATTTTACATTCTAGTGCTGCGGGAGACACAGCAGTACAGTACTGTACAGTAGACGGGTTTACTTTTACATTCTTATTTTTTTAGGGTACGGTATTAAACAGAGTTTGAAATGAAATTAAAGTGTTTTGGGGGCATATTCAGGGTTTAAACTATAAAAATAGGCATTTTTTGACCACATCCAAAATTCACGGGTGCTCTAGGAACGTAACCCCATCTGTACTGCCAAACGTCCATGTGCAAGTACAACACGTTTTGCAGGCACGCTTGACACAGTTCGAGTTCAAGTGATAAATGTTACAAGTGCTTGGTAATAGTCACTTGACGTTTTGCAGTGTATTTTTACAGCATTAAAGTTCGAAGAATCCACTCACAAAAACAGGCAAGGGTGGGGATTTTGTTCTGGCCCATGGGAGTAGTCATTCCAGTTGCGGGGCACACCTCATTCCTCACCTTCAAACTGGAATGTTCTTAATTTACTCCATGGCTCGAGACTCAGAGCTTCGCAAAACGTATGGCTTTATCACAAAGATGTTAGCTGCTTTGCATCCTTGGGACAGTTTCTATTGTTGACCTCGTGCTGCCAAACAATACTCTGCCTCATTAAGAGACACTGCATTGGAGATGGAGATGCAAGGCTGAGGAAGATTTGAAATGCAACACGATTTTAATGCTGAATAATTCTGCCCATCTACTTTTTGCACCTGCTTACAAACAAACATGGGTTTCAGACTGCAGGTAAATATTCCAGCATTAAGATATGAAGCAACCCCGGATGGAGCTCCTTTTCACAATTTACAAGTGTATTGTTATTGCTGTTATTTTATCATTGTGCACACGAGAGGCTGTGTCTAAACTATTAAAACAGAAACAACTAATCGCCCGCTTATTACAACACCTAAATTCTTTTCGATTTGTGTTGGAAATGACTTGCTTATAGAGTACGGGTTTTGATTTTGGACGGAGGTTTTATTGTATGTCAGCACACTGGTTAGGTTGACTCACAACTCTTAGTTTCTCTCAATTTCAATGAATGTGGGTGTGCCAATCCAGCAAGGTGAGGAGAACCTTCCAGTGCTGCAGGCACTCTCTACAGACAGCAGTGATTCTCAAACACCAACTGAGAAGGCAAGCAGCGATGTGCCCTGTGCCCGTCCCATCATCCCAGCCACCGTTATTATCAGCTGCCACCAGCATATAGCCGTCCTGTAAAGCCTCTACGGCCCTCTCTCTTATAACCTGCTTCTTGATAGATACTGCACAACCATTGAGAGGCACTTCCTATTTCTTTTTTTAAACCAGAACCTTGTGCTTCTTCTTCTTCTTCTTTCTGACTTGTGGTTTACTGCTCTTTGTCCTCACCACTAAGCTTTCTCTTTCTGAACAAATGGCTGACTTTCAATAAGAACTTCCTCTGCTTTTCCATTTACTCACTTTCCATTCAACTGTCATTACTGTAGTGGTCCTGGCACCCTTTAGGTGTTAATGTCCAGTAGCAGTGGGCATTCCAGGTGTCTTTGGTCTTGGGTACTCTCACTATGTCTGACTTTTTGCAGATTTTGTATTACGGCCAATCTTGGGCACCCCAGAAGTTCATTTTCTCCAGTGGAGTTTTTGCTTTTCTGTCTTTCACTGTCAACTGGCCACATTTCAGTGATGATACTAATTGACAATGTTTTTTTGTGTGCTGGGCCTGTGCTCCATGAAAAACACCAAACTAATCTAAATTAAACCAGAGTTGACTTGAATGACCTGGAGCTGCTTTTTATGTTACAAAAGTAACATACTTTTCAGCAACTGGGTACATGAATTAGTGCCAAAATTAAAAAAGGCCACGAGGGAAGTAACACTAAAACAAGCGTGCCAGGTTAATGCTTTGGTATTCTCAGCCAACTCACTCGTGGGTCACCAATGAGTGCTAATAACATTTTGGGGTGAAGAAGTGAGAGTGGTCATTTGGGGAATGTAAATCTACGGAGATCTGAAACGCTTATTGTTGTGGTGTGAGATTTTGTATACAAGTTGATAAATATTTTATATGCCTTTATTTGAAACTTTTAACACTAATGTCTATCACTGAGAAGAACAGCAATGGTTAGGTGGTTAAGACCCCCCCTTTTAGGGATGAGTCTCTCTGTAATTTTACGACAGGGTTGGGGGAAGTGCTTCAAACCAGCCTGCAAGTGATCCTCTGCAGGACCCTCTCAGTCAGCCCCCGCATGGAGGCCAACTACCTAGCTGGCAAGCTTCACCTTAACAAAAGGTATTCTGTGCCCCACTGGTCTGAAGTGTGGCTCTTTGGAATTGGCTTGGATCAGAAGCCATGAAGTACCATGACGCCCTACAGTATTGGCTGTAGGGTGTGGACAGAAAATCTATACATTTCCTTACTTTACCCCTCCCATCTCACACAGCATGAACTGAAAAGGACAACACAATGAAGAGCACAGCTCGGCAGCCATATGGAGACGGGCACGTGGCCTGTTCTGAAGAAAGCCGACCACAAATGGTGCCTTAACTCGAGACATTTAAAGTAACTAACAAGTCTGAGTGTCGCCTGAAACTACACATCACCGTTTATTGGGTTGTATGGTTGCCAATATTCACTTGTACTTTGCATATTATTATTTATGAATATTATCAATAATACATTATTTAAAGTGCAACTGAACTCCTGCTTGCCTTTTACTACACCTAATTGCCTGAGGGTATAAATGGAGAAGGGAAGGTGGGGAGACGTTATAAAGTACAATATCTGATAAACAATGGTGAGTCTGTGAGATCTGAGGCCTTCTGACAAAGACTACACATTAATAATACAAAACAGAAAAGTAGAGTAACTAAGACAAAACACTCATAATGGAGTAACACGTTGATGTTGCAACAACAAGGTGGTGCTGTGAAAACTTTTCAAGCATGTGTCCCCAATTAAATAAGAATGTTATATATAACTAAAATAAAGAATGTTATAGTTAAGCAACGTTTCATTTTAGTTATATGCTTATTCTAATACAGCTGGCTGCCAACAGATTTCAATCTGCCTTTATATTTCCTAGAACATCATAGCTGGGACATCTGCAACATAAATTAATAAGTACATCTAACTCTAGTTAAGCCCATAAATGTTTGGGGAGAAGGGTGGGTGGCTGGTGAGAAGTGGCCTGCACTATTAGACACACTGACTGCCTGGTGCCAAGTGTCGCTCTAAAGGCTATACTCTAGTTACTTTAAATTCATGTCAAATGCATGGCAGTGTATGTATAAATATTGTATAGAATTGCTGATTCTCTGTTGATCTGCTCAACCACATTTACTTTAAAGCAATGCAGAAGAAAATTCTCCCATTCTCTCTTTGTTCAAAACCATACATATGCTGAAAAGGCCAAAGTCTATCAGAGCACCAAAAGGAAAAATTCACAGCGTAAAGTTCATCTAAAGACACAATCGGCTTAAGCCACACTGATCTCTGGTGCCTGAAGAGTTTATTTTAGGTGTGTGTGTGTCAGTGAACTTCACCAGCACCTCTTAAATGTTTATATCATCAGCAGTAGTGCATTACAAAAAATATGAATGTGCCTGACACAGGGAATACAGGGGGGCTAACGCATCACTTCATGTGCACTCTTATGACACTGCGCCTCCCCCATGCTGCTGAGGAACATCTAGCATACACCAGCCTGAAGAGGCATTAAAAGGGACTCCTTTTAGTTTTTAGATTTATAATTTCAATCGACTGACATTTAATCCTTTACGCTTCTTCCGTTAAGAGTTGCCACAGCAGATCATCTTTTTTCCATCTCTTTCTGTCCTCGTCATCTTGTTCTGACACACCCGTCTCCTGCATGTCCTCTCTCACCACATCCATAAACCTTCTCTTAGTCCTACCTCTTTTCCTCTTGCCTGGCAGCTCTATCCTTAGCATCCTTCTCCCAATATACCCAGCATCTCTCCTCTGCACATATCCAAACCAACACAATCTCGCCTCTCTGACTTTGTCTCCCAACCGTCCAACTTGAGCTGACCCTCTAATGTCCTCATTTCTAATCCTGTCCATCCTCGTCACACCCAATGCAAATCTTAGCATCTTTAACTCTGCCACCTCCAGCTCTGTCTCATGTGCCACCGTCTCCAGCCCATATAACACAGCTGGCCTCACTACCATACTGTAGACCTTCCTTTCACTCTTGCTGATACGCGTCTGTCACAAATCACTCCAGCCACTCCATCCAGCCTGCACTCTCTTTTCTCTTCTCTTCCACACTCCCTGTTACTCTGTACTGTTGATCCCAAGTATTTAAACTCATCCACCTTCATCAACTCCACTCCCCTCATCCTCACCATTCCTCTGACCTCCCTCTCCTTCACACACATGTATTCTGTCGTGGTGGTCCTACTGACCTTCATTCCTCTCTACAGCAGATCTCCACCTCTCCAGGGTCTCCTCGACCTGCAGATCACAATGTCTTCAACAAACATCGTAGTCCATGGGGACTCTCCTGTCTAACCTCATCTGTCAACTTGTCCATCACCTAAGTGCTCAGAGCTGATCCCTGATGTAATCCCACCTCCGTCACTCTTACCGCAGATATCACCACTGTCACACTTCCCTTCTACATATTTAATCCTTTATGCTACATGGCTAATATTTTAGAAAGACATGTCTGATAAACTTCATCTCTTCTGCTTAATGTCTGCCCCCTTACAGCTTAGACACACACAGATTGCACCTCACATATGACCACTGACAGTTTAGCATTAAAGCTCGTAATCTCCACCAGGAGTCGCAGACTTAGGATAATATTCGGCACCTGGGACCAAATGCCACCAAGGTTTTGCTCTTTCACTTGGCCAGTCACTTTGCAAAAGCAGCACCAATGCTCTGCGTGTATTCCTGAAAGTGTACTCGTTGAACTGCTTAAACTGCACACTTCCAGTGCATTTCAGGTATGGCAGTCTGGCCTCTCTTCTGTCACCAAGCTACAGAAGTGTTCATGTTTTCTAAAATGAATCCTCTAATCAGGCTCTCTATGTCCATGACAGTTACCTTGTATTTCTGTCTAAGCTCCTCTGTGTCCTCCTTTTCCACTTCCAGCACTCGTCTCTTCTCTGTACAGTCCTCTGCATAATCCATCTGAAACGAGTTAAAGACACTCTGTTAGACTCTGGCCCAAAAGGCCTCATCTTGGACATTTTTACCCACACTGACACCTGATGTGTGGATTGTGACCAAAAAACACCTCCAGCACTGACCTTCTTATCCTCCTAATGTTAGCAGAGCTTCTTACCTTCCAAATTATATTTGCAGAGCTTGAGTGCCTTATGAAAGGCAGCTTATTTCATGTCTCCCCTGTTGATTAAGTGGATATTGACACCTTACTTGTTTTCATTCTGCTCCATCAAGTCTAATACCTTGGGCACAAACCAACAATTCTTGCTAACATGTCTATGTCTAATATACCAAATAACTGTCTCATCAAGGCCGAGGTTCTTAAAGTCTGCAGAGATGGCTGCTTTTTTTAATGTGTTACAAATAAGTGGGTTTATTTTTCCCCAGATAGAAGGTAAGTTTTCACACCACAAATAGCAGGTAACAACTGTTTGTGTGACATCACTACCTCTGCGTATTATTAAATCCCGACATTGTAAGGACTATTTCAGAGTGCTCCACGTGGGGACATTTATGATACCACATCATACAGTAATGAAACAAGGCATAATGCAAAGCTGACTCACAGGAATACAGACGTGCTTGAAAGTTTGTGAACCCTTTAGAATTTCCTATATTTCTGCATAAATATGACCTAAAACATCATCAGATTTTCACTCAAGTCCTAAAAGTAGATAAAGAGAAACCAGTTAAACAAATGAGACAAAAATATTATACTTGGTCATTTATTTATTGAGAAAAATGATCGAATATTACATATTTGTGTGTGAGTGGCAAAAAGTATGTGAACCTCACGGATTAGCAGTTAGTTTGAAGGTGAAATTCGAGTCAATGGGATGCCAATCAGGTGTTAGTGGGCACCCTGTGTTCTTTAAAGAACAGGATCAATCAAAGTCTGCTCTTCACAACACATGTTTGTGGAAGTGTATCACGGTACGAACAAAGGAGATTTCTGAGGACCTCACAAAAAGAGTTGTTGATGCTCATCAGGCTAGAAAAGGTTACAAAACCATCTCTAAAGAGTTTGGACTCCACCAATCCACAGTCAGACAGATTGAGTACAAATGGAGGAAATTCAAGACCATTGTTACCCTCCTCAGGAGTGGTCGACCAACAAAGATCACTCCAAGAGCAAGGCACACGTGTAATAGTCGGCGACGTCACAAAGGACCCCAACTGAAGGCCTCTCTCACATTGGCTAATGTTCATGTTCATGAGTCCACCATCAGGAGAACACTCAACAACAATGGTGTGCATGGCAGGGTTGCAAAGAGAAAGCCACTGCTCTCCAAAAAAACATTGCTGCTCGTCTGCAGTTTGCTAAAGATCACGCAGACAAACCAGAAGGCTATTGGAAGAATGTTTTGTGGATGGATGAGACCAAAATAGAACTTTTTGGTTTAAATGAAAAGTGTTATGTTTGGAGAAAGGAAAACACTGCATTCCAGCATCTGTGAAACATGGTGGTGGTAGTAGTATCACGGTTTGGGCCTGTTTTGCTGCATCTGGGCCAGGACGGCTTGCCTTCATTGATGGAACAATGAATTCTGAATGATATCAGAGAATTCTAAAGGAAAATGTCAGGACATCTGTCCATGAACTGAATCTCAAGAGAAGGTGGGTCGTGCAGCAAGACAACGACCCTAAGCACACAAGTTGTTCTACCAAAGAATGGTTAAAGAAGAATAAAGTGAATGTTTTGGAATGGCCAAGTCAAAGTCCTGACCTTATGTTGTGGAAGGACCTGAAGCGAGCAGTTCATGTAAGGAAACCCACCAACATCCCAGAGTTAAAGCTGTTCTGTACGGAGGAATGGGAGAAAATTCCTTCAAGCCGGTGTGCAGGAATGATCAACAGTTACCAGAAACATTTAGTTGCAGTTATTGGGGGGTCATACCAGATACTGAAAGCAAAGGTTCACATACTTTTGCCACTCATAAATATGTAATATTCGATCATTTTCCTCAATAAATAAATGACCAAGTATAATATTTCTGTCTCATTTGTTTAACTGGTTTCTCTTTATCTACTTTTAGGACTTGAGTGAAAATCTTATGATGTTTTAGGTCATATTTATGCAGAAATATAGAAAATTCTAAAGGGTTCACAAACTTTCAAGCACAACTGTAGGAAATAAGACGCCTAAGCATGTGGAAATCACAAAACAATGTCTGAAACTGCTTTTGGTTAAAATGTATGACAAGAACAAAAATATGGTCCACACTGAGGCACTGAAGAATTCCAGTTTCACTCCAATTTTAAATTAACTTGATGGATTTTGAAACAGAGAGGCCAGGAAAGGATTTTTATTAGAGGAAAGAAAAGAGCCTCTAATGTGGCTTTTAGGTGAAATATACAGCAGTTTCCTCTGTGGTCCTTGAGCAGCAGATTGCAAAACTAAAAAAAAAAAAAAAAAAAAAAAAAACCCGACAAGCATGGCTGCTCAAAGACACAGGCACTCATGGTGGCACTGAAGCTGCCTGTTGTCCAACACCTACCTCCATCTCCATACGCCCCACTCCCATGACATCGTACTTGAGGATAATAGGGATGGGATCGGTCCTCCCTGGAAGTAAGAGAAAGACATGGCAGAGGTCAGAGGTCAGCAGACAGTATGCTTGGAGCACAGACACTTGGGTTAGAGATCTTGCCTTGGAGTGCAGAGACCAAAAAGCTACAGTGAACCAAACACAAGTCATTCTCACAGCTTGCAAACAGGTATCGATCTCAGGATCTCGGGTCTTCCCTTCAGCCAGTTAGCAGCCCCAACCCTGTCCCTTGCGTATCCCAAATTTCCTGGACCACCAAATGCGGCAGTGCTTCCTTCACATGCAGCTTGTGTTTCGAAAGTCGTGGCATAATTTCAGTATGTCGTTTTATATAATAAAATAAAAAAAAAAAAAAAAGAAATTTCCAGCCTGTACATAGTCGACGCAAAGTATGAAGGAGTTACGATTAATGTTAAAATAAACCAAAACCAATTTAAGTTGGGTTGTAGGTGTGTTAAGAGTAAAGTCCGCCAAGAAGACATTTAGATGACATGCACTAAGGACATGCAGATTACCCCAAAGCTATTCAGGAGAAAGTATGCTACTTCAGGGATGGCACTACGACTCCATGAGCAGACAAGACACACAACAGTCTAGTTTTAAATGAATAGTGGCCTCTCCTCTAAAACCAGGAGAGAGGAAAGGAAATCCTTCTGACCCATATGGGGATTTACAGTTTATTAATAAAAAATATTTTAAAAGAGTACTGGGCGGTAAGCAATGTCTCACTTCAAAAACACGATGGATCTAAATAAATCTAATTAATCTTCACCTGGAACTCCTATAGCTAGGCCTGGAGTGGGGTTCACCTGCGGTCAGATTTATAAGAACTCCAAAATTTTGCATACGGAGGATGGGTTAGAGTTGCTGTATAAATACGCACGTATCTCTGTCAAGTTTTCTTTTTTTATATCCCGACATTTGAGTGGAAAGCTGCATATGCACAAAAAGAGACTCAAAATGAACATGTGATGCATGGGTTCATTTTTTAGTTCCCTTTTAAGAGGGCCAATGTTGCGTATTTTTTGGTTTTTCGTCAGTTTACATCGGTTACCTGTTGTCACTTCTCGGGGTACTGGCAGGCAGGTCAGGAATATTTCAGCCAAACTTCACTTCATCATGCCCACTATGCTGGAAGCCAATTAAATGACCAGTGAAGCGCTAAATCCAGTTTTCATTGTGTGTGTGTGTGTGCGCGCATTTTTGCCAACATAAAAAGACAATTTGCAGCCATGTAAGGTTATCCTGATGTAATCAGAGCAACTGACTGCACTCTTACTGTGACAAGTACACCCTGGTAACATGAAGCTACTTTTGTTAACCATCAACAGTGTCATTCCACTAACGTACAAGTCATCTGGGATACTAAAATGTGAGTGACAAACACCATGGCTCAGTGGCCTGGGTCAACCCATAATTCATTTATGCAGCTTTAGCAGACGTGATGGTACTGTATGGGGCGGGCTGGCATGCTGGTGGTAACTGGCTGAACCCTCTGTTTTTCGTAAGACCTGAACTACTCATTCGTTACATGTGCCCGCGGCTACTCGCTTCAGACACTGGCATCTTACATGTTTCCCCAACCCTCAGAACGCAGAGGAGAGATGCTGTAACGCCACTCATGATCTTGTGCTCTCAGTGGGGGACACTCCTGAATGCAGGTGACAGGGTCTCGGCAGGTTGGGTGGTAGTCTGCTCCACTAGCCAGTGAAGTTCTGGTTCTGCAGCACTGTGACTGCATATGAATGCCATTGACTGGCAGGCTTCATATATGGTTGTTTCAGGTGGGTCAGCCAGGTCGGGTTTGAGATGTGCTCACGAATGCATATTTACGAGATGATTGTAATTTATAAACACGAGTTGCATAAAAATGTGTGTGTCGGCTTTTATAAATCAGATTTGATTTTGGTGTATGCATATCTTCAAGCAAAACATTTTAAATGAGAACCCAGATGCGCACCTGGAGGCCAGGCGACTCCTGTTAGGCTTCTCGTATTTAGTTCCCAAAAAACGTGTGTGGGGACACACTGAGGGCTCAGCTGCCCATGATGAGAAGGATAAGGTTTGGTTGTAACCCCAAGCGAGTAACTGTAACGCTTCATTTTATTATACTGTAGAAGAATGCTGGGTTCAATATGAGTAAACTTCATGCCATATGTGCACAATTCGTCATTTGATAAGGCCAAGTTACACGGCAAATGACGAGTCCTCCTCCCTTACGTTGGCATTCTATGCAGCTCAACACTCGAGCCATGAAAGGCCTGGATGCGCATTTATTCATTAAGCAATTTAAAAGAGCAGCACTCTGTCCGTTTCTATTGGTTCTAAAACAAGGTGGGCAAAGTCAGTCCTGGAGTGGTAGCGGGTTTTTGTTCCAACCCAGTTGCTTAATTAAAAAACAATCCTCGTCAATGACTTCGTTTCATGGCTTGTTAGTGCTGTAACTCTGCCATGTCAAGTCATTCACATATCCTAGATTTTTTTGCCTTCCTAAGGATATCATCCAAGTGATTTGAATTCTAAAACACATGAGTAATTCTCAGTGCTTCACTTTCCTTCCAAGTATTTAATTAAATCAAATAGTGCATGAAAAATACACACAGGGGTGTAAATGGAAACAAGCTAAATGGAGAAATGCTGCTTTCTTTTGTCATTTGCATCTTATTGCTAATAAGGAGCAGGGCTGTGGAGTACGAGTCGAGGAGTTGGAGACAATTTTGGAGTCGGGGTCGGCAAAAATGTACCGACTCCAACTCCTAATAAATTTAAATTGTAATGAAAAAAAAAAAATACAGCCAAGTTTAAATGTCCCATTTCACAAACAATAGTCATAATTGGCAGAGTGGTGGCTCTGAGGCTAGGGATCTGCACTGGCAATCGGAAGGTTGCCGGTTCGAATCCCGTAAATGCCAATAAGGACCCTGCTCTGTTGGGCCCTTGAGCAAGGCCCTTAACCTGCAATTGCTGAGGGCTTTGAGTAGTGAGAAAAGCGCTATATAAATGCAAAGAATTATTATTTTTATTTAAGTACTTATCTGAAGTAAGAATAAAGCCCAAGGCATAGTTGTGTTACTACTAGTGTGAAGTTCAGCTGAGCGATTATACATTCACACGTTGTAATCTGGATTATGGTACATTACAAAAAGTCTTTCCATTTGATTTCAGAACTAATGTGTTTAACAAGTGTAATGATGGAGGTGGAGGTGTGTGCTGTGGCCTGATGGGTGTTCAGGGGTTCAAACTGGCCAATCCAGTAGAGAGTCCGCTTCCTAGCCAGTAGTTCTGTGGTTAAATGACGACGCGGATGTTGCCTTCCTTTAATCAACATGGAAAATATATTAGCATATTAAATACAGAGGAGTCGGAGAGTCGGAGTCGAAGCATTTATCTACCGACTCCACAGCCCTGATAAGGAGCAATTAAAAACCGAATGAATACGGCTGTTTAAGACTAAAATAAGCCATAAGGGCTCAAAATCTTAACACGCGAGGAAACTAAAAGGAAGCAGAAGTGTTACTTGAGCAATAAGCACTTCTTATTAAGCAACTGGGTTGGAACGAAAACCTTCCGCCACTGAAGCCACCCACCCCTGCTCTAAAACAAAGTACGCTGGGATAGAAAATAGCAAATTTATAGTTTGGTGGGCACATTATTACTGCTCTTCCCCTTCTTCGATGGACTGTTACAGTCATGGAGTTTCAGGAACAGCAGAAAGACACCAGGAGGGTTCAAGTACTGCCAAACACCACATGAAGGGACAGCACATCCACGGTGACAGGCACCGAGCACCGGAACGCCTAAGTAGACCATAAACTCTGTCATCAGCAAGCTGTGAAAAGGACTAGCCGAGAAGAAAATTAACTTTCCACTAATCAGACTATGTTTGGAGATTGATACATATTGTTTAATCCACTCATAACCAGCCAAACAAAGCAAAATAAAAAAAGGAGGGAGTAGACAAGCACGTCACTACGGCAGCAAGTGGTCATCACGGCCCATGGGCTCGCCGTGATGCGAGTGCACGGCTCATACTTACCTGTGCTCGAAGGGGGCGGGGGGTGGGAGAGAGGGGGGCTCCTTTAAACAAAAGGCACAACACACAAGGGACACAAAATTAAAACACAAACGGCAATTTGTTTACAGTACAGTAAAACACAGTACGGCTTCATTTAGGTTTTGGTTGTTTTTGTTTCTTTTAACTTTGGCGATCATTTTAATTCAGTTCCCGTTTATACCCTTGGGCTAAAGCCATGAGAGAGCTCGAGAGCATGCGGCAAAAGCAAACTCCAAAAGCCAATCTAATTTACTGGGCATCTTTAAAAAGAAGAAATGCGGCTTTGGACAGGAGGAAATAAAAAGATGGCTGCAAGAGGACAACGCTGCACAAAGATGTGAAGGGGAGGGAGGCAGCGTTACACCAAGTGTCAGCTCCTCCGACTCCTGCGGTGAAATCTGCAGCCCACCCAAGGGGCAATTTGGTGGCGGGAAGCCCAATGATATAAGTAAAGGTAGGATATCACTCCGGGAGTTGTGTACTAAATGTCCTTGTGGTTGTGAAGGATGACCTCCACAGCAGTGCCTCGGCATCTTCAATCAGAGCAGCACCCACCCCTGAAGGAATGACGTTTTAATAAAAAAAAAAAAAAAGATGGCAGAGCCCGCTTTAAAATTCAAGCCAGATTCTCCTGCTGGCTGCCACCCAAACTCACCTGGCATCCTTCCACCTACTGAAATGCAATGGCCACGGCATTAAGTGTCACCAAGGAAAGTGCCAGCCAAGGATCCAGGAAATGCAAGACGCAAGTATTTTTCAGCATTGATTCCCACTGCTTGCTATTTCATCCTGCACAGAAAGGCCACATCACGGAGATGGAGTGCAGCCAAACTAGCAGCACATTCGGACTGGTCAGCGGTGCCCGCTGCGGATGAGGCAGGAATAAACCACCAAACTCCAGGGCTGGTGGTGTAAGCTGGGAATGCCTTTGGCCAAAATGGTGTTAAATGCAGGAAAGAGCCGGAACAAAGTACCTTAAAGAATATGTTTGGCAGTTTTCAAGTCAAAGTTATTTAAGAATGGGCCACATAAAATTGCATTCTAAAGTGAAGCTATTTTTTATTTATATATTCAAAAAAAAAAAAAAAAAAAAACTAGCCTGTATTTGTGGCTATAATGGAGGTTAAGGATGCTGGCATCCCAATGTGAAAATAAGAGCCTTAAAAATGACCAAATGATTCCACTACGAAGCAGCAAAGCTTTCAGTTTAAGAAAAACAAGCCTTCCGTGTTTCTGAGGCATGCTGGCGCCAACAACCTTCAATACATCCACCCCCCCCCGATTCTTGGTACCATCTTGCTGAGGTAAGGATACACATCTTGCTCACAGCGGGCACCATGGGTGACGTTTGTCCAAAACTGCAGACCACTCATTAGGCTACTTCTTCTCTGCCAGTCTGTTTCTTCCATGGTTGTAAGAAAAGACGGACGCTCAACGCTCAGGTCATACGGTTATGTTATTTTTACATGGCACCTCCTATTTTGCCAATTACTTTACACAGCCTGCAGCGCCACATTCACACGGCGTGGTGGCTTCAGGCTCATTAAGCTGATATTGCATTACGCGACTTTTTGGTCATGGGGCCCATCAGATTTACTGATGGCAGTTCCAGGTTTTGTCACTGTGCCATTTCAGATTGCAGCCATTGTCACATTTACCGACCAGGCGTTGACCTTCCAGTGCAGTCGTCCTTGCCCGTTTTTGACAGCCAATAGCGTGTCGCCTGATGAAGTGGCGCTTTATGCAGGATTAACAGCTGCAGTGAATTGAATTCTTTGTTCCATTCTGCTATGGTATGTAAAATGAAGCATCAGACTGAACAGCTTCTCATCTGTTTGTGTGGTTTAAGACACGTGTGTTCTTTATTCCTCATCACCATATTCTGTGCATTGTAATTTTGGACGAGTGTTCACTGGGGTGTCACTCCTCCTGCACACACAGCCTGCCCCTCCGACCAAAGAGGGGGTCAAGCCTGTTTGATTCTATCCTAGCCAGTTGCTGGATGGATGGATAGATAGGATACTTTATTAATCCCAAGGGGAACTTCACACTGACTAGCTGGTCTCTCTCACTTTAGGTGCGTCACATATGGCGGACAGGCTCACAGCAGCGCACCGCCGACTACCTCCAACTGGCTAAGATTACACAAATGAAGGCTACGACTGAAAACTGCAGAAAAGTCGTCTAATGTGGCATCCACTTTAGTGAAATGTCCTTAAGGGGTTTTTTTTTTTTTTTTGTACTTCTATACACCTGACAATAAATCCGAAGTGAACCGATTAACAATAATAAATAATAATACATTTTATTTATATAGCGCCTTTCCCATGCTCAAGGCACTGCATTCCATTTTTTTTAAACATTTAATATTTTTTTAAAGAGCCAAGCAAACTGCATGCCAATTAGTGCTGTTACAGCTCGATAATTTAAATACACTGGATGGTGTGGAACACGTCGACGCATCCCGTTTTTCCCATCATTCAAGAGATCGATACGGCCGGGCCTACTTCATCTGCAGGTCCTTTGTGTAACAGACCGTGGACTTCTAATAAGCAGAGGCCAAAGAATGCTGTGTCCTGTACACTCTGTAAATGTCACATGGCGTATCGCAGGAGTGCCTAAGATGGAAGCATTCTGGAGTTTTCTATGAAGATGCTGCCGAGACAGCCACGTAAGGTCTAATTACTTTTGTTAGTTCCGACTGGTAATCGCTGCATTCTAGAGTCATTTATTTTACTGAATGCTGGACTTCATAAAGGACCCTGCAACAACGCCGTAGTATGCTAGTGATGAGTAACAGGACTTTTTTGGAAGAAACTTATAATTAGGAAAAAAAAAAAAAAAGTTATCTAAAGATAATGTAGGGTGTTCAGTAACAGAATATACAGTAAGAAGCAGGATAATCGTTAGGTTTATGATGCGTTATTTTACTCTTGCTTTATATTAGTTAGTTAGCCGTTATCAATATACCGTATGTCATACACATTGTGGCGGACGGCCAGGACACCTCTCTGGCACTGAAATGCCATGGGCTGCACTCTACGTCCCCCGGAACGCTTGGTGGCAGCCCCCCTTGGGCTGAATTGGGGCCACAATTGTGGAAGAGCGGAGCTCAGTCCTATTGGGCTCCGTGGCCACCACTAAGGGGAGCTGCACGGCTTCCTGAGCCCCTGTGGGCTGCGATGCAGCAACACCTGGAAGTGTGGCCTGAATGAGGTCAATCATCACCTGGAGCACTTCTGGGTGGGCTATGAGAGGAGCCAGCAGCCACTACTCGAGGACGACGATGTAGCTGCCTGGGAGGAGTGGAGGAAGATTGTATTTTGGTGCTTGTGGGACTGTGCTAGAGCTGAGGGACACGGGGAAGATGTGGCTCCAGCTGAAGGAAAAAACGAAATCTGTTTTATTTTTACACGTGCCTCCGTTGTCAGTCTGTGTCGGGTCGGGTGCCTATATAGCGCCTTTTCCACAACATATATACTCGATATGACTCCAGCAACAGACCTGTGAAGAAACTGTAAAATATGCCCCTAATACATCACGAGTTATACGTTTTTTTTTTTTTTTTTTAAGAACAAGGAAAAAGCAGTGTGGCTGAGTTTTTCCAAAAAAGAAATACCAGTTTATGCTGAGGATACGGAGGACGACAATGATACCAAGCAATCCATAAAGAACAAGGGGAGAACGTGCAGACTCCATGCAGACTCGAGGTCTGTCAGGCAGGAATGACAGCTCAGCCAATGCTAAAGCATCGTCAGCAAACCTGCTAAACTTCAAACCGATTACAACTAAATATGTGCCTGAACTGTCTGTTCAGTTCTTGTCGCTTGTCTGTATGCTACACGCGTGCTCTACCTTTCTCTCGCTAGACTATTAATGCACACACACGTTAATAATGATACTGATGACTGCAGGAAACATCTTTTTTTTTGGAGTCAGAGGACTAAACATCCATATAGTGAAAGACCAAGTGATGTTAAGCTTCAGCGATTTTTCTGTAGTTCTTTACAGAACAGGGACAGCAGTTTCCATGTGGGCATCAACACTCAACAACGTCAACAGCAGCACTTGGAGATGATCCCTCAGAGTGAAACCACAGCCCCAGGACCTGAAGGGTTTCGAGGAGGAGGAGGAGGAAGATGAGCAGTGAGGTGAAGCACACAGCCAGTTTCCTTTTAAAATGGCTAAACCTAACAAAAAACTTTTTGCTTTTTGCCTTTGTCCTTCCTATAAATGATGTAGACACGCTGTTTAACCCTTAAACTGCCACGCACTTGGGGGGTTAGTGCACCCCTGGACGGCAAATACTTTTTTGCAGCAGTTTTTAAGTAAACATCACAATTCACCAAGAAGTGAAATTTTAATGGAACACATTTTTTTGCATGCAAACAGCATCACAGTTACTGCCTTTTTTACACACTGCCAATGAACTGTAAAAACTAAAAAAATTTGTGTAACAATATGTAGACAATATATACAAGGTGCAAGTGATGAAATTCAGCAAATCACCGTGCCAACTGCGCTTGAACTGTATGCAGGCAGGAGGCCAACGCTGATGCTGGCGGGACAGTCTTGTGCAGCGGCTGAATCTCAGGGTCAGTGATGCTGCAGGGGGCGTCAGTGGTCACGAGCTGGCTGCTCAATGAATGTACGGCACGGACTGATCAGCTCCGGTGTGCTGGAAAATTGCGAACCGACTGCAGCCAATCTCGGAGTTCAATGAATTTGTGTCACCGAATATACTCGGCTCCGGCGAGCTGGCAAATTGCACTGGGAATGGACTATAGTCGGTTCTGGCAGTTTAAGGGTTAAAAATGTGAATTTCCCCTTGGGGATTAATAAAGTATCTATCATATAGTACCTTTCCTTTTCTATCTAGTCTTAAGACGCAGATCAATACTTGAGAACACTTCCGGCTGGAAAAATGGCAAGTTTTTCATGCTTGTTTTCATGTTAGGACCTTAAGTACCCTTTACCTCCATTATAAAATGTAACAGGTGGCATTGTATTTTGCTTTTTTTAATGCTTCACTTTAGAATTCAAGTTCATGTAGCACTCATAACACAAACCAAGACAGTGAAAAATAAATAAATACAACAACAGACTTAAAAAAACACCAGATTTACCCTTTAAGGCACGTGGCTGATGCTGCAAGCCCAAGGCAGATGGGACAGATAGACGAGTTACATTTGATGATTACATGAGATGGTTGTTGAAGTTCCTCCCGCTCCAGTATCTCCATCTCTGTCGTCCTTCCTTGTAAAGCTAACAGCAGAAACGGAGACAGACTAGTCTGCTAAGTATCTGCTTGGGTTTCTCTACCAGGGGTGTCGAACTCCAGTCCTGGAGGGCCGCAGTGGCTGCAGGTTTTCATCCTAATTTTGGCAGCCAATTCCCTTCTTTTGCTTTAGTTTTAATTCACTTGACTCCACCTCCCCCCCTCAGTTGTTTCTTTTTTCTTAATTAGCAGCCAAACAATAACGAGACACAAAACGAGCCGCTGCCACATGACCAGCAGCTCACCTCTGCCCATCACACAATATGTGGAAATAAAGAAAGGTGAGGGTCTCGTTGAGGTCGATCTCCGAGGTCACCAAAACATGATGGTGGTCTTAGAAAAAACAGAAAATCAACAGTTTTGGAAATGTCTGCCGTAGCAGAATGAGAGCAGCAACAAGATGTGGAATTAAATAACAGGTTTAATTAACAGCAAGAATCGGCTTCTCATTAAGAGGTTGGTTGGAGTTTGAAGCCCCAATTTACCTGCTCATTGTATGTCTCATTTCTGTTTGGCTACCATTTAATGACGAAAAGAATCAATTCAGGGGACTGAATCCTTAAAAACAGGGTTTACAATTAGCAGTGAAACCTGGTCACCGATTAGGAAAAGGTTTAAAATAAAAACCTGCAGCCACTGCGGCCCCTCCGGTCCTGGAGTTCGACATCCGCGCTCCAGACGCTGAAGGTGTCCCCTCCTGCCCTCCCTGTGTTTCACGCAGTGGCCAGACAAGTGTGTGCCATGGACGTCTACCCCATCTCTGGTCTCCGGGCCTGCTGTGAAGGTCAAACCTCAACGAGCTTCAGCACAGCGCCCCCCGCGCCCATGACCCCCCAACATTTTTCGTGCATGGTTTGCCGGTCGAGGTGCCCATTGAAACAGTGGGTGGGGAAAGAGGGAGATCTGGGGCAGACAGTATTAGAAATTTGACTTTTCAACTGATTGGCACTTTGAAACACAAACAGCAATATCCCTCTTAGCATTACCCGCTCAAATGGAAAAAAAGGATCAGACAAGTGTGCATTAAACAAATTAACAAGAAAATAAATACAAAAAAAAAAAACAGAACAAATAAAAGACCAAGCAGCAGAATGAAGGCTACAACAGAGATAGAATTTGAGGCTATTAAATTGGTGCACTGATGACAAAAAAGGAGAATTCAATCTGGGAAAAATAAAAATTACCACTAAGTTTACCATCACCACAACATGGCCAGGATCATAATGCTGTAAAAAAGAAATACCAATTGGTTAAGCAGGAACAATGAGGAACATACAGGGCTTCTTAGGTGGCTAGACAGCAGGCACTCCTCTCCGGGGTCTAGGACACCAGCATCTGTCCTGAAGGCACCCAGGGGGCTCACGCTGAAGCCAGGCCAGGAGCAGCACAATGGCACAAAGTGAGCCCGGCCCACCACACACCACAAGCAGCACAAATCAGCAGGCTCTGCCGGTAGCGATTGTTGGGTTGGCAGCCCAAAGTGTCTCTCAAACTGTCACAGCAACCGTGTACCCAGAGCCCCCACAAACCGCAAGAAAATGGCACTAGCCACCATCCAGCAACTGCTCTAACAGGTAGGACTCGTTAAAAGTGGTGATTTAACGACCAAGCCCGTGCTATAAAGTGGCTTTCACTGCAGTCAGCATGTCTTACAATCAGCAAACGAGAATTTCAAGCCCACCAAAAGCAACCTGCTACCTCAATGCACTCCCAGCCTCGGTGCAAAAATGAAGCTCCAGTAAAGGCAGCTGTGCTCTGTGACAAGAAAATTCAAGGTCACTCTGTCTGCCTGTAGGTGGCACTGCTGGGCTCTCCTGGAACGCAGCTTTGGTGTCCCTTATGCAGGACCCTTCACTACAGACCCCAGAAGACATTTTTTTGCAGTAGGCACAATCCATGAAGTGCAGGAATTTGGATGGAACAGAAATGGCAGACTGGGTAAATTCACAGACCCCCACATACAATGCCAGTCTCTCTGTGGTTTTCAAAGTTGTATCTCTTGTTTCATTTAAGAAGGAATATCATTTAACTTGCATTTCACTTAATTCTTTTACTCTTTACCGTAGCCATGTCTCGGCCTTTAATCAGCTGATAAAGGTCATAATGTACATTTGGGGAGGAGGTCTGAGAATATTGATGTGTATCACTAAAGCGAACATCCCAGTTACTAGGGAGGGCGCTGTGAACTTTGACTGCGAGATAAGGACATGCAAACTAATAGAATGGGAAAGGGAAAAAAAAAATACAAAGAAAACAGAGGAGTGACACAGGCAAAGTAAAAAGGCCGTCACCCCTCGGCTCTGTATGGGTGTCCCCAGAGTCCGTTACCCCGTTTATCTCATTTTTTTTTTGTTTTTAACCTGTACAGTATATTATAGTCCTGGTTACTCTTCTTAGTGGTATAAAAATGGACTTCTCTATACTTGTCTACTCTTTTTTTTTTCCTCTTTGTGAGGTTCCCCAGGTGGTTTTGGTGTTTCTTCTCACAACCAACACACTACATGATGCCAGGTGAATGTCTGAGTAGATCTGCCCAGTGACGGGCCACACTTGCTATACCGACTGACTGACGGACTGCTCTTCTCTGTTCTCTTTATATTCTTTAATTTCAAATTGTCAGTTTTTGCCATTTTCCAAATCATATTTTTCAAATTGTTGTTCTAGGAATGAGACAAAGAGTTCACTCTGGCAGGAGAATGGCAGTCTGAAATGTTAAAGAGATCCATCCATCCATCCGTTATCCAACCCGCTATATCCTAACTACAGGGTCACGGGGGGGTCTGCTGGAGCCAATTCCAGCCAACACAGGACACAAGGCAGGAAACAAACAGCGGGCAGGGTGCCAGCCCACTGTGGTAAAGAGATCCGTGATTTTTTAAAAAAATCTTTCCTTTTACCTTAAATCAGGGGTGTCCACCTCCAGTCCTGGAGGGCTGCCGTGACTGCAGGTTTTCATTCTACCCTCTTCTTAATTACAACAATATTTATTTCTGTCGCACATTTTCATACAAACAATGGAGCTCAAAGTGCTTTACATGATGAAGAAAGAGAAAAAAGACAAAATAAATTATTCAAATTAGGGAATACTAATTAACACTCATTAAATCTGTTCAGCTTTGTGAATGAGTGATTGATTGATTGATTTATGCCTGAATAGTTTATTAAATAAAACGTGCCGCTATGATGAACAAATTTCAATGTCCAGTCTGCAATGAATAAAATATTCAGATTGTTATATAGGAATAACTGTATAAAACAAGGTAAAGTGCACAGGTTTGTATAAGTTCTTCCTGCACCAAGCCAGCTCTTAGCGAGAATGTCGCTTCTGCCAGCCATCCCTCCTTTATCACTATGTGTCTGCGTAGCTTTATGAACATAAAAGTCGGCAGCAAGCCACGTTGAAAACAAAGACGTGCAGCAGAAGTACTGCCTACAAGTTCATTAAGTGTGTATCTGAGGAAGAGGTGGTCGGGTTTGTGGCAGCCCAGTGAATTCATAAACACGCTAAAACTGCCTTGACAAAGATGCTCATGAAGGGGCTGTGGACTAACATGAGGGAAAAACAGAAACCTACCAAAGGTGGCACAGCTTAAAGAGGCCGCATCGGTCAACACACTTCAGTTTTATGGCCGCTGCCCGTTCACCTCGCTGATTAACTTTGCTCTTGTTTATATAAAAAAAAAAAAAAAAAAAAAAAGGGCCAATGTGCGCAGGTCCAGCTGTTTACAGAACATCTGTCCACCTTCACTCGACGCTCTAAAGCACACAAGCAAAAGTTTCAAAGTGAACAGATGGCCACCGCCACAAATCAAGTGAGACATTTTAGAAAACGTTCAGATGAGAACTCGATAGGTGACAATAGCAGAAAGAAGCAGAACTGCATGTTTGTACAATTCTGGTGCAATGGAGGGTGGTCAGCCTGCAGGCCCTTTGTTTCAACTACAATGACACCTGAAGTAAGATTATTCTCTCAAAGTAAATACGGACACATGTCAATGACGATAAAAACTCAAACAGAAATGGTCAAAAGATTACAAACCTGAACTGAAAGTGAACAGACAGTACAGAAATAGAAACTAATTAAAGAAAACAATGGAGCTAAAAACAACTCTGACATGGGCAGTCTGGGCCCAACGCTGTATTTATCAAGACAAATGACAAGAAAGATGTACAAGTGCCTAAAATGTATGCCCACTGATAGATCACCGGGCTCTTTAAATCTGAATTTCAAGATTCTACAAATTGCCGCTCCCCTACCCTTAGGCACACAACGTGTCAGCTCATAAAAGGGCACGTCAGGCTGTGAACACGTGATGGACTGGTACTCACTTGGCCATTCACGACTGAATCCCAATGTCCTCGTGTCGTCAACATAAACAGCCAGCCAGTCACCTGTACACAAATGTCACTGTCACAGCACAAGGGGAAGGCACTTTCAGTGCAACAAGGCAGGAGTGCAGCAGGAGCTGCCAGGATTTGTGCCATGCACTTGGGCTGTGTTCATGGCAATGGATACCCAAGTGGCCGCAGGCCTCAGCTACACAGAGCTAACAGTGCCCAACCTCACCACCATCCCATGGGCCCAACTACACGGTATACATTCACATTCAGTTCTGCATTGGCACCGGACACCTTATACGTGGCACATTTACGTCTCACCCTTTAACCTCCATGCCATTCAAACACACCCCCCGGGCATTGACAA
This sequence comes from Polypterus bichir lapradei, assembly GCA_026402145.1. Classification (NCBI taxonomy): domain Eukaryota; kingdom Metazoa; phylum Chordata; class Cladistia; order Polypteriformes; family Polypteridae; genus Polypterus; species Polypterus bichir. Next base: position 4,247,784 of record JANRMT010062851.1, on the reverse strand, counting down.
GAATGAAGACACAGTGTCCTTGGATTTGACACACAAGATGATGATAAATTAGAATGACAACAGCCCAAACTGCATTCTGCTACTTGAATCCAGACATTCACCCCTCGTTAATCGCCTTTTTTCCCATGTGCCTTTCTCAGCTTGGTTTGGATTCATCTGACCTTGTGTCCCAATTAAAGCAAAGACTTCACAGATTCATGTGATGCAACACTTCTCTACAGTAATCATGGAGCTTTTTATATAAGCGTATGAAAGCAAACCAGCAGATTTGGGTGGGTGGGTGTGTATGGCGCACAACATCTTCACCTCTGCCGGGTCTGGACACAGAGCAAGACTTGAGATCAGTGCTTCACGCTTCAATGGGTGGTTTTATGTAATCAACTTGTTCAAGCACACAAACTTGGAGGAGTCATAGACAGAAAACGGTGAAAACAAATGCCACCTCTGCCAGGCCATGCCTTGCCATTACTGCCAGTGTGACGTGTAAACAGCGCTGAATGCATTCCATCTAAGCAGAGAGCAATTCTGCATACCAGCAACCGGCCAATAACCTCACAGACACCATCCTGAAGTTTATGGTCTACACGGAGATGAGGCTATATATGGTGCCTACAGAACATTCCCTCATAATACTGACAAATGGAACGGAGCCAACATTACATGGAAATGTGCCTCGCCATTAGCTGCTCCGTAGGCTACAGAAGGGAACACGGAAAATTTGCATCATACAAGCGTCTCTCCCTAGTGCCGCTTCCTCTTCTTGATTTTTATCCTCTAGAGACTTGTCTGCCCACCAGTCAGATGTTCACATATTCTTCACATTTCCCAGGGAGCGGATGCTGTGCAAATCTTTGCCTTTCTTCCTGGCCTCCAACTACTCTGGGAAACAAAGACTTGCCGGGAATGAGAGATGTCAAGCTGATTGCGCGATGAGCCTTTCCACTCCTCAGATGTATTCTTCGTTTACATAAAGAGCCCATTAAATGCGGTTCGTCACGTCAAAGCAACTAAGGAAGTCTATAAAGAGTCTGAGCAAACAAAAACGTCCAGCATGTCAGCTAATTACATTCAGTGGACGTGTCACAACTCACAAAAGGGACACCCACAGCCATCTTAACAAAAGTTTTAAATGCAAGATGCAATTAGGAAGTTAACTCACGCTTTTTTTGCTTTTAGTCAAGTAGATTACTGTAACACACTCCTAACTGGACTGACAACCCAAGAAAGACATCGATCGGCAGCGAAGAGTGCAGAATGGAGCAGAACCAGAAAAAGACAAATCTGAGCACATCTCTCCAGGTTTAGCGTTGTTACGTTACCTATGGACTTTAAAATGCTACTAATGGTACAGAAAGCTCTAAATCATCTGCTCCTTCCTATACGTTGCAGTGCTTGCCCCTCTACATTCCAAGTTGGAACCTTAAATCTTCTAATGGTGGTCGTCTTATTATTCCATTAGCCAAGCATAAAAGACCTGGTGAGGCAGCCTTCTGTTGTCGTGCACTAAAAACATGGAATATTATGATTAATACTGTGGCATATCCGTGGCAGAGCGACGGGCGCTGAGCAGGCTCCTGTCAATCATGGAGAATCCACTGCATCCAATGAACAGGATCATCTCCAGACAGAGGAGCAGCTTCAGCGACAGACTGCTGTCACCGTCCTGCTCCACTGACAGACTGAGGAGACCCCACACTATGTGACTCTTCAGTTCCACCTGGGGGGGGGTAAACGTTAACATACAAAGTTATTGTCTGTTATACCTGCATTGTTATCACTCTTTAATTTAATATTGTTCTTATAAGTATGCTGCTGCTGGAGTGTGTGAATTTCCCCTTGGGATTAATAAAGTATCTATCTATGTACATTGTGAACATTAAAAAAAAAAATTCCTAAAAACAAAATGTTTTAAAATTTGGCTTTTTTTGTAGCTAAATGTTTGTTGTACTCCTAAGTGCCTGTACATGTAAAGAATGATGTTATTCTTCAGGGTTCTGCAGTCATTAATGACTTTTACTTTTCTTTTCCAGTTTCGTGTGCCGCCGCTGCTGCCACCTGACTGAGGCACTGTGCAGGCCCACGTGAAGCTCCATTGAAGTCGAGTGCCCCAGATGTCCACGAGACCCACTGCAGTGGATCCTCTGGGTCAAGGCCTGGAAACACTGAGGAGTGACTTAAGACCACTTGTGTTAGGCAGAATGCCCAGTGGAGGCTGGCCGGTCTTTTAGTCCCACTTGAACTCCTGCAGATTTTGGTTTGTTTGGGGGTGTTTTATTTTTTTTTTTAATTTCTCCGGTGATCCCTGCCAGCTGAACTTACTATTGGACTCGTGTTTAGAGACTATATATTAGGACTCTACTTTTCTACGAATTGTATATCTGTTAGGTAAGCTCATATTGATTTATTTTTTTTTATTCTTGCCTAATTTATTTCTCTTTTCTTGTAACTACGAGGGGCATTCAAATATAAACAGGAATTTATGAGCTGCACTTTATTTATTGAATTTTAATATTTAATAAATATAAATGATTTAGATAGGAATATAAGCAATAAGCTGGTTAAGTTTGCAGATGATACCAAGATAGGTGGATTAGCAGATAATTTGGAATACGTCATATCATCACAGAGGGACTTGGACAGCAGACAGGCTTGGGCAGATTTGTTAATGTCAGTAAATGTAAAGAATTACACATAGGAAGTAAAAATGTGAGGTCTGAATATCAATGAGGGGTCTCAAAATTGAGTGTCCACCTTATGAGAAGGATTTAGGAGTCGTAGTGGACTCTAAGCTATCGACTTCCAGACAGTGTTGAGAAACCATTAAGAAGGCTCACAGACTGTCAGGTTATATAGCGCCTTGATGTGTGGAGTACAAGTCACAGGAGGTTCTGCTCAAGTTTTATAACACACTGGTGAGGCCTCATCTGGAGTCCTGGGTGCAGTTTGGGTCTCCATAAAGACATAGCAGCACAACAGAAGGTCCAGAGAAGAGCGACGAGGCTGATTTCAGGTCAACAGGGGATGAATTTTGAGGAAAGATTAAAAGAGCTGAGCCTTTACAGTGATGAAGAGGAGACCTGACTGAAGTGTTTAAAATGATGAAGGGAATTAGTGCAGTGGATCGAGACTTTAAAATGAGCTCATCAAGAACACGGGGATACAGCTGGAAACTTGTGAAGGGGAAATTTCACACAAACATTAGGAAGTTTTTCTTTATATAAAGAACAATAGACACTTGGAATAAGAGACCAAGTAGTGTGGTGGACAGGAGTTTGGAAGAAATAAGTGGACAGGACAGGCAAGCGTTGTTGGACTGAATGGCCTGATCTCGTCCAGAGTGTTCTGATGTTCTTAATGTTCTAATACAATGAAATGACTTGCACACTATTTCTCTACACAGTCTGCTGCCACTGCAATCCACTTGTTCCAGCACTCAGGAAGCTTCTTAATCCCAGAACAGCATAAGTCTTTTGACTGCACGTTGACCCGTTCTTGCACAGCGTCAATAACCTTCTCATTCAACTTGAATTTCAACCCTCCTAAAAATTCCTTAAGTGGACTGAAGACATGATAGTACCCCTCTGAATGACTTGTACCACTCACACTGTAGACGGAGAGAGACACTCATCCCAAATCTGAGATGGAACGACTCCTTCATTTGTCAAACGTTTAATAATAATCCGCTGCACAACGCTACTTTGTATTTCCTGCTCTGACATATTGATTACGGCTGACAGGAAGGGGGGAAAGAGCAGCAAACACTACTAGCGACAACTTCAAACGTGCATGCGTTTGTCCAATGAGTCAAATTTACCTTGCACTCTTTGTAAGAATAGAGCATGAAAATTCCTCTTTATGATTGAACGGCCCTCGTATTTCAATCACATGTTGCAAACCACTCTGCGCTGATACTGTGTAAATGTGCTAAAGAAATAAATGATGATGATGATGATGATGATGATGATGTTGGTTCAGACTTTTCAGAAACTTTGCTGACGCGGAGAGATCTGACGTTCATGACTAGCAGTCGGTCTCACCGAGCCTTCAGGGTGTAAGATACGTGTTGACAGCGTATTTCTATATACCGTCTGTAAGTGCCACATGGGCAATTCGGATCAATCATGCAAAGTGGGATACTTAGGTTTTTTTTATTTTTTTTATGTTTAACTCTTTGACAAAAGTGCTACACACGGTGTGTAGTTCTAAAGTAGAAACTGTAAATGGCCACCTTCCATCCATAAACCTTCCTGCCTGCGTAGCCCAATTTATGGTTGCAGAGCAAGATGAGGCATAAAGCAGGGACTTCACATTTTGACTAAATTAGCATGCAACCTTCATGGTGAAGGGGTCTGTCCTGCTCGCAGCGTACCTTGTGTCTAAAGAAACAAAATGTCTCCCAGCATGCTAATGTCAGGTCTTGTAATCAAAAATTAAGAGAGAATCCTACAATTAATAACATCTTTTGGCTTAAACTCCTGCTCAAACAACACTTCATCACTGAGGCTACAATTCCTAATGTGCACACACTCGTGATCACACACCAGGTCCGCACACTCTGCTCCCTACTGGAGAGATGACCGCAGACATTTTTTTTAATGCAAGTAATAAATTGTTTAAGATTTTTATTTTGTTGCCTTTACACAAGAAAATATGACATTTGCTACGCAGGTTACAGTTGGTCCAGAATGCTCCTGCTCGCTTTCTGGTTGGGGCAAGAAAGTCTGACTCTGTTTCTCCAATACTGGCTTCTTTACGCTGGCTGCTGCCTGTCACTTTTCAAATTGATTTTCAAATCTTGTTGCTAGTTTTTTTAATCTTTACATGGGCTCGCTCCTGCCTATTTATCTGAATTGTGTGCTTTACACCAGCCATCTAGAGTGCTTAGATCTTCTGGTCAGTTGTCTCTTGTTGTCCCTCATACTGAGTGACAAACCAAGGGGGACCGACAGGACTGTGGCACCTCATCTGTAGGACTCTTTACCTCGTCACATAAAGGAGTCGTCTACAACTCAAAACGAGATTAAGGACTCATTTCTATTCACTTGCATTCCCTGACCTTCAGCAATACTGATGGTTTCCTCATTGTGATTATGTAACATTACTTCTATTTATTATTTACTTTATTTCTATTTATGTTATTCAATTGTATGTTTTCCTTTTATTCTATTATTGTAAAGCACTTTGGCCACAGCATTCCTATGTTGTTTTAAATGTGCTATATAAATAAAATTGACATTTGCCTTCGCCGCTGTATTCAAAATAGACAACAATAAAACAAACAGAGGTTTAAATTTACACAAAACGTCTGAAATATTTACATATTTTCATTTAAGAACAATACTTGTACACAACTTGTAATGTTTACCTACATACAGAAAAACTTACACCTCTAAAATATGAGTGATTTCTAATATTTCTTATTAAAATGCTGGGACAAAGAATCTCTGGCATGGTTTGTGTGGGTCTTTAAACCTGACCACACGCAATGGGGGTCTGTCATCAGCCGAGGTGATTTATTGTGCCAGTCGCCACAGTTTCCATGGTACTTTACAAGATTTCCAACAGAATGGCTCCAATCCGCTCATTTTTTTAGACACAAAAGGATGCTCCATTACTGAAGGGCCTCACAAAATGCATGAATGTACTCAGATTGTAAGTGGCGACTTGTACAAAAGCATTATATAAAAGGTAAGACTATTCATTTAGTGCTCACAAAGACCCTGAAACAAGCAAGAACGTTCCATTTTTTGTTACAATGACCTGTTTTCTGAGTATTTTAGAAAGACACTATCATTTAAACAACTCGGCTCAAAAAAAAAAAAAAATATCTAGATGAAATGCAACAAATAAAAAAAGAGAGACGGCTGTTGGCAGAAGCCTAGTGGTCCACATGGCAACACACAAAAAAAGTCCAATTACAGAAGAGAAGAGAAGAGAAGAGAGCTGACTGATTGGCAGGAACATCAAACCTCACGAATCCTCCAAGTCAAAAGAGCCCATCTCTTGGTCTTACTGACTGACTCCCCAAGTGTGAAGGCACCAACACCTCTGCTACTTGAATCCTCCCATAATGTGAAATGCTATCTCCGACACACACACTTAACTTTCAATGATCACATTTCCACTCTCGATAAGAGACATTTAACAAATTATATCTGCATTATTCTGAGGTGCTCTATCACAGGAAAATGAATGGAAGGAATTATTAAGGACAAGATTGAGCAGCACCTGGCAAGGACAGGACAGTCAGCATGGGGTCGGAAGAGGGAGGTCGTGTTTTACTAACAGGCTGGAATTCTATGAGGATGCAACAAAAGGAGACGACCAGAGAGGAGCACATGAGATGATTGATCTGGCCCATCAGAAAGCATTTGATAAGGTGCCACATGAGAGGGTGGGCATCAAACTAAAAGAAGTGGGAGTTCAGGGTGTGGGGTGTAGGTGGGGGCAGAATTGGCTCAGGCACAGGAAGCAGAGGGTGCTGGTGTGAGGAACCTCATCAGAATTGGGTGACGCTAAGAGTGGTGACCAGCAGGGGGCAGTGCAAGGGCTGCTGCTATTTTTACTATCTATCTATATATATATATATATATGATTTAGAGAGGAATATAAGGAACAAGCTGGTTAATTTGGCAGATGATACCAAGATAGGTGGATTAGCAGATAATTTGGAATCCGTTAAATCATCACAGAAGGACTTGGACAGCAGACAGGCTTGGGCAGATTTGTGGCAGATGAAATTTTATGTCAGTAAATATAAAGTATTACACATAGGAAGTAAAAATGTGAGGTCTGAATACATAATGGGAGGTCTGAAAATCGAGAATCCACCTTATGAGAAGGATTTAGGAGTCATAGTGGGCTCTAAGCAATCGACTTCACGACAGTGTTCAGAAGCCATTAAGAATGCAAACAGAATGTCAGGTTATATAGCGCCTTGATGTGTGGAGTACAAGTCACAGGAGGTTCTGCTCAAGCTTTATAACGCACTGGTGAGGCCTCATCTGGAGTCCTGGGGGCAGCTGTGGTCTCCATAAATACATAGCAGCATAAGAGAAGGTCCAGAAAAGAGTCGCCTGGCTGATTCAGATGAAGAAGTGACTTGACTGAAGTGTTTAAAATGATTGAAGGGAATTAGTCCACTGGGTCGAGACGGTTATCTTAAAATGAGTTCATCAAGAACACGGGACACAGTGAAGGGGAAATTTCACACAAACATTAGGAAGTTTTTTTTTTTTTTTTTACACAAAGAATAATAGACACTTGGAATAACAAGAGACCAAGTAGTGTGATTGACAGGAGGACTTTAGGGGGTCTTCAAAACTCAACTTGATGTGATCTTAGATAGTACTGGTGAGCTTTGCTGGGCTGAATTGCCTGTTCTCATCTCGAGTGCTCTAATGTTCTAACTGCTCTTTGTCTGCTATCTCACTATAGAGCAGAAATCATCGAGTGTTTCAGGCTCTTCAAGTCGCTCCCAGATGGAAGAAGATGGCCAGCTTTCTTGCAGTGCAGCTTGCTAAGCTATGCCTTTTACAGAAAGCCTCTAAATCCTGTGCTCTCTCTTACCCATATTGAAGAGAACGATGGCACTCACTATGTCTGAACCATAAGGATATTCAAAAATGTGCACACATTTTGCCAGTTGTCGTCATTTTTAATGCGCCATGATGCATTCCATGTCACACACCAGCCTTTGGCTCTGTCAGTCTATGCACACGTTGTCAGCCCCCCTTTCGTCACACTTGGCAGGGCCTGTGTTGACGTCTCAAACCATTCTTATAGCTGCCACTTGAACACAAATACAGACTTTAATAAGCTACAGCAACTGCTCTTTCTTTGCAGAAGCCTCTGCGTCCACTGAGAGAGAATCGTCACACTTTCTTCTTATTGATAATTTTTGGAAGTTCGAGAGTTGCCTTATATTTTGTGAGATGTCTTACAAACACCATGTGAAGTATTTTGTTAATTTCTCTAGCAGATCAGGTCTCTAATCTTCTCCAAATGATTTGCTTTGGCATTCAGCTTCTTTCAATAACCTGCATTTTAAAAAATTCATTGAAAACAAAAACTAAAATGAAGGCTCTGAGCACCTCAGAGGACAAAAGGGTGAGAGGCACCAGCTGACGTCAGGTGGCAGAGTATTATGATCAGCCCTTGGGATTTTTATGATACAGTAGAAAGTAACCTAAGAGGGCTGCAGCAGCCATTTGAAACGCGAGACACACTGGATATTAATAATTCAGATTAAGAGCACTGATCAATAGGCAACACACACACACAAAGAAATTTTATACCACAAGACTCAAAGCGTCTCACAAAGGCCATCTTGGGCCCAGCACAAAGAAAGCGGTTTGCAAATAAAACATGCCGCTCTACTGTGGGACAGGCACTCGCTCAACTGTATCCTGTGGGGTCTCATCGAGCTCACTGTCGCTTTCTGTACACCCCTACCCACTCCTCCATTGGCAATATGCTGGAGTCATAAATCAAGGCAAGGCCCCGACCTTGACATGTGCTTTGTTCGCTGTGCGGAGCTGGAGACACTTGTAGGCTCTCTCTCTCTCTCTCTCTCTACATCGCTGTACGCCCCTGGTCAGATGAACCAGCTGTTCACAGGCCCACCCTCCCATAAGGGTAAAGGAGTGAAAGTCACAGCCTAAAAGCAGTTTCTCTTTGGGGAAGCCAAACTTTAATGAATCTTCCTCTAGGAGTTCTAGTTTTCCATGAAAATGAATGGACTAAATGGAAAAGTAAAAAGGACTGGACTGAAGAATACAAACTGCCGAGACATCACTAGACATACACTCCTTCACAACAAGGCAATTCAGAGGCATCAAGTGTGAATGAATCATATGAAAGAAACCACAACAACATGGCAAATCTACAGAGGCAGCACTCCAGCTGCACCCCGTCACTATAACGCAGCAACGCTGGCCGTGACTATACTTCAAAAAAGGCGAAATGAAGAGAAAAGAGGAGAGGCTCAAAATAAACACTCTGATGCCAAGGAGGCCGAGTAAACAACAGAGGGAAAATGGAAAAATAAAAAGGAAGGGACGTGAGGAATACAGGGGGCAGCAAAAATGATCTACTAGCAGAGAGGGGGCCGCTTTGAATAGATATGACTGGGGCACACTGGCTAGAAGCTGACCCCCTTATGTTTCACGGCTACACTATAATCAGGGCACAAAGCCTTTCAATTGGATGGGTTTTATATTCAGATTTGAGGGGAAGATTCCTGCGTCACATTTATCTTGAATTGGTGTCAAGACGCACTACTTGGCAGTGTATTGCTGTTGGCTAAGTAAAGGGTCTTCAACCAGTGCTTACGGTGAAGGGTGCAGATTGTCGGGTGCAAAGAGAAATGTGAAGCCCACCATGCCTATGGGTTACATGTCCTACTCCCAGCATCTCAAACTTAATTTAAATATATACTAGTGACTGGGAGCCTGACCGAATCGGGCTACAAATTCTACGTTTGTGAAATCCATACTTTCTCTGCAAAGAATTATTTGTTTTTTTAAGTCCTTGAAATGATTTCGCTTTCATGGCTCTGACTTGTGCTTAAAACAGACCTTTTGGGCTGATGTAATGAAGAGCTTCCTGTTTAAACGGGGCTGCGAGACGTGAACTCAGCTCTTCGGCGCACTTCATTTGATTTTTTCTGGCAAACAAATTTTCCAAACAAACCGTATTTTATGACTCTAATCAGAGTCTGAGTAATGATTATGTTGCCGCGGTCATTTTAGATCTGAGATTGGCTAAAATGTAAACAATGACCGTTCTAAATACCCAGCCGTCAGCACTCAGTTAGCCAATAGATGTCAGAAGGACAGATGCCAAAACCAAAGATAGATTTCGACATACCAAGCAAATGGCGATATGTTCTAAATTACTTACGGTTCCAGAGCTGTCGAAGGGTTTAAGTCAGTCAACGATGTTAGTACTGTAAAGTACGCCCCACCAAAGCAACGTTCCAAAAACTAACCGAACTTACTGTTATCTGCTCGAACAAACACCGACTTGCTATACTCGGCCATCCAGCGGCGCCACTGAAGCATTCGAACATTCTTAGCCAATCATACGATACTCTGTCCGCGTGTGCCACGTGATGTTCTAACTACAGAGGCAGAGTCCCATTGCATGGTTCTAACTTGTATTGAGTCGAGGTATTGGCGCGAACACCATACATATGGATAGTATCAAATTTAATATATAAATGTATATATACAGTATATACACCGCCACGGTGCCCTCTTTCAGTTGCGAGAAGCAGATCATAGAATGGTTGAAATAGTTTTTACTGTCAAATAATGCAAAGAGTACGCGACACGTGTTTCGCCCTAATTCTGGGCTCATCAGGCGTACACACTCACTGCACTCCCTCTCAGGAATCGAACCTCGGACGTTAGCGTCAGAGGGCGAAGCCTCTCACATTGCGCCACGGCGTGTGGATCGTTTATTTGACAGTCTGTAGATCGGGGTAATTACATTTAATCCATTCGTAGTCTGAATCACCTTCTGATCGTGTGGGTGGTCGCGTACTCTTTGCATTATTTGACAGTAAAAACTATTTCAACCATTCTATGATCTGCTTCTTGCAACGGAAAGAGGGCACCATGGCGGATGTTAGCCGACTTGCTGACCAACCACAAGCGTTACCTGGTAGGTAACCACCCACACGATCAGATTGTGATTCAGACTACGAATGCATTGAATGTAATTACCCCGATCTACAGACTGTCAAATAAACTAACCACACGCCGTGGCGCAACGTGAGAGGCTTCGCCCTCTGACGCCCGAGATTCGATTCCTGAGAGGGAGTGCAGTGAGTGTGTTCGCCTGATGAGCCCAGAATTAGGGCAAAACACGTGTCGCGTACTCTTTGCATTATTTGACAGTAAAAACTATTTCAACCATATACACATATACAGTGTGTGTATATTTTATATATATATATATATATATATATATATATATATATATATATATATACACACACACACACACACACAGTGGTGTGAAAAACTATTTGCCCCCTTCCTGATTTCTTATTCTTTTGCATGTTTGTCACACAAAATGTTTCTGATCATCAAACACATGTAACCATTAGTCAAATATAACACAAGTAAACACAAAATGCAGTTTTTAAATGATGGTCTTTATTATTTAAGGAGAAAAAAAAATCCAAACCTACATGGCCCTGTGTGAAAAAGTAATTGCCCCCTTGTTAAAAATTAACCTAACTGTGGTGTATCACACCTGAGTTCAATTTCCACAGCCACCCCCAGGCCTGATTACTGCCACACCTGTTTCAATCAAGAAATCACTTAAATAGGAGCTGCCTGACACAAAGAAGTAGACCAAAAGCACCTCAAAAGCTAGACATCATGCCAAGATCCAAAGAAATTCAGGAACAAATGAGAACAGAAGTAATTGAGATCTATCAGTCTGGTAAAGGTTATAAAGCCATTTCTAAAGCTTTGGGACTCCAGCGAACCACAGTGAGAGCCATTATCCACAAATGGCAAAAACATGGAACAGTGGTGAACCTTCCCAGGAGTGGCCGGCCGACCAAAATTACCCCAAGAGCGCAGAGACGACTCATCCGAGAGGTCACAAAAGACCCCAGGACAACGTCTAAAGAACTGCAGGCCTCACTTGCCTCAGTTAAGGTCAGTGTTCATGACTCCACCATAAGAAAGAGACTGGGCAAAAACGGCCTGCATGGCAGATTTCCAAGACGCAAACCACTATTAAGCAAAAAGAACATTAGGGCTCGTCTCAATTTTGCTAAGAAACATCTCAATGATTGCCAAGACTTTTGGGAAAATACCTTGTGGACTGATGAGACAAAAGTTGAACTTTTTGGAAGGCAAATGTCCCGTTACATCTGGCGTAAAAGGAACACAGCATTTCAGAAAAAGAACATCATACCAACAGTAAAATATGGTGGTGGTAGTGTGATGGTCTGGGGTTGTTTTGCTGCTTCAGGACCTTGAAGGCTTGCTGTGATAGATGGAACCATGAATTCTACTGTCTACCAAAAAATCCTGAAGGAGAATGTCCGGCCATCTGTTCGTCAACTCAAGCTGAAGCGATCTTGGGTGCTGCAACAGGACAATGACCCAAAACACACCAGCAAATCCACCTCTGAATGGCTGAAGAAAAACAAAAAGAAGACTTTGGAGTGGCCTAGTCAAAGTCCTGACCTGAATCCAATTGAGATGCTATGGCATGACCTTAAAAAGGCGGTTCATGCTAGAAAACCCGCAAATAAAGCTGAATTACAACAATTCTGCAAAGATGAGTGGGCCAAAATTCCTCCAGAGCGCTGTAAAAGACTCATTGCAAGTTATCGCAAACGCTTGATTGCAGTTATTGCTGCTAAGGGTGGCCCAAGCAGTTATTAGGTTCAGGGGGCAATTACTTTTTCACACAGGGCCATGTAGGTTTGGATTTTTTTTTCTCCCTAAATAATAAAAACCATCATTTAAAAACTGCATTTTGTGTTTACTTGTGTTATATTTGACTAATGGTTACATGTGTTTGATGATCAGAAACATTTTGTGTGACAAACATGCAAAAGAATAAGAAATCAGGAAGGGGGCAAATAGTTTTTCACACACACACATACACACACACACAGTGGTACCTTGAGATACGAGTTTAATTCATACCGTGACTGAGCTCATAAGTCAAAATGCTTGTATATCAAATCAATTTTCCCCATTGAAATTAAATGAAATGAGATTAACTCGTGCCAGCCCCCAAAAAACACCCCGATTTTTGTTTAAATGTTTTTAACATAAGAAAATTTGTATTTAGAATGAACAAATATTGTATACAAACAAAATAAAACCTAATACATAAAAGAGAATCTAAAGAAATAAACATGTTGGCAGAGCCGATTAGCGTATTGTAATGTTTTTTTCTTTCACTTCACTTTTGCTTAACTTAATTTTCTTCTTCACTAGTTTTTTTTTTTTTTTTTGCCACACTTTCGTCACTTTCATTCGCAGGGCATTTCAATAGAAACCTGTCCAAGGAGCTTTGTTTCTTCCTCCCCTTTAGAATGTTTCTGAAATTAGTAAGGCAAGTGTCATTAAATAGCGCCGCTGCACAAGCAGTGGCAACTTTTTCCGGGTGTTTCTTTTCAATAAAGTCGGAACCTTTTTCCACATTGCCAACACTTCCTTTCTCTCACTTGAAGAGAACCTCCTCCATCTCTGGCTCCTCTGCGATACCAATCTCCTGCAGAACCTCCGTATGTTGCTGCGTCTGTAGTTCCGTCAACTCCTCCGTCGTCAGTTCCTCGGAATGTGCGGGCACAAGCTCTTTGATGGCTTGTAACTCAAGGCAAAAATCGACCCAGTGATGGCTCATATCTCAAAAAACTCATATGTTGGGGCACTCGTATCTCAATGTGCCACTGTGTATGAATGTATGTATGTGTGATTTTGCGACTTCTCCTACTGCACTAAGTATTATAGTTCGCTTACGGTACAGACTTATTTGCGTGAATCTGAGAGACATGCAGCGGGCCAAGGGGAGGGGGTGAGGCCTCAGGGCGTACCTTACCTCTGTTTAGCTAGCAAACGAGAGAACAACTTCACAGATTTAGATCGGGTTGTTTTCTAGAATTTGCTTGAACATTCTGGTTGATTTTGCAACATGTCGCGAAGAATCATAGATATATTCGCGCTAATCCGAGGCAGAGGCTGCTGGCCGAGGGGAGGGGCCCTCCTCACGGCATGTAGCTTACCTCCGCTTAGCGAGAGAACTACTTCATGGATTTAGATCGGGTTCTTTTCTAGAATTTGCTTGAACATTCCGGTTGATTTTGCGACTTCTCTAATGTTGCGAAGAATCATAGTTCGCTTGCAGAAGCGATATATTCGCGCTAATCTGAGGTAGAGGCTGCAGGCCGAGGGGAGGGGAGTGGGGAGCCGGGCAGGGCCCTCCTCGCTATTCTGTTACACTACTACGTGAGCAGAACCGTGGGGGACGGTTAGTACAGTATACAAATAAAAATAAAACAGCATAAAGAAATCATTTAACTGATTATAGAAAGGTGCCTGATCTCTTGTACGCAAGGTCTAGTTGTCTCAGTTAAAAGTAAAAGTTTTTTACTGGTGGCCAAGATGGATGACAAAATTGTGGCTATGCCGCCTCGAACTGAGCTGTAACTAAAATGTGTGGACATTGACAAGGTGAGAAACTCTAAAGCCTATGTGTGAACAATCGTATTAAATAGAATATTGACAAATCAGAGACAAGCAGCAGTATGTGCTCAAGCAAAAAAAATGGAGGATACCACAAAGGTAAGCTCTAACAAAGATACTGGGATCAACCACATAACTGGATAGTAAACAGAGATACAAGAGTAAAACCCAAGGAGCAAAACTGAAAATACCAGTACAAGGCAGTCTGGGAGAATTCATCCAATGAGAAAGTGCGACAAATATTAAGTAAGAAAAGGCCTAGTGGCAGAAAACGTAAAAAAGGAATGGCTTGGTAAGAAAACAGGCACAAGACTGGCATATCGAATATCACAACAGCCTGAAGCATTACTAAAAAAAAATCCTGAACTGAAAGTCATGAGTAGATGGAGACCGTCCAGGAATGGAGAACAGACACGAGTATAAAGCAGGGCCAGATGGCTACGGCACGAGCAGGCGAGGCCAAGCATGTGGCTAACACTTGGGCAGTAACACGTGAAATATCACAGCAAGGCAGCGAAATGCAGCTGCACAACTGCTTTTAATTAGCAGAGGGCCCCAGAAGACGACTGCTCAAAACAGGAAATGATTTTACAATGCTGAAGACCCCACAAGCACCACTGAAGGAATGGAAACTGCCTCCTTAGGCCGATATCAGACTCTTTCCCAGCATACACGTCTGGAGAGCAGTGGCGTAACGAGTACAAAAAGGAGGTCAGGGTATGAACCCCTTAACACCACTGGGTGGGGTCATTCATTTCTGATTCAGTGACAACTGGCACCTGACAGGTACAATAGCATGCAAAGCATGGAGCCCCCTTTATATAGGGCGAGGCAGAAAGGACGGACGTCTTTGAAATGGCTAGAACTCGCCACTAGGTGGAGTGACAGATGTGCGGTAGGTGGCGTTAGGTTCGCGAAGTCTTAGCATTTTTTAATTTTCTTTTTAGTTGAAGCCATGGAGCTGTGGACGATAGAACACTGCGTTTTTGCGTACGACTGCTTTGTCAAGAACAACCAATCTATTACCGCAGTTCAGCGCGAGTTTCGTTGCCATTTCAATATCCACAGACATAAAGCTGTTCCCGCTCGTAACACTATCCTACATTGGGTTAAAGCACTTTGTGCACAAGGTACACTAATGAACAAAAGACCGCCGGGGGCTACACAAACGGCACGTACCCCTGAAAATGTGGAAAGAGTACGACTAGATAGATAGATAGATAGATAGATAGATAGATAGAGATAGATAGATAGATAGATACTTTATTAATCCCAAGGGGAAATTCACATAATCCAGCAGCAGTATACTGATACAAAGAAACAATATTAAATTAAATAGTAATAAAAATGAAAAAAGTTAGCATTTACTCCCCCGGGTGGAATTGAAGAGTCGCATAGTGTGGGGGAGGAATGATCTCCTCAGTCTGTCAGTGGAGCAGGATAGTGACAAAAGTCTGTCACTGAAGCTACTCCTCTGCCTGGAGATGACACTGTTTAGTGGATGCAGTGGATTATTCATGATTGACAGGAGTTTGCTTAGTGCCCGTTGCTCTGCCACAGATGTTAAACTGTCCAACTTAACTCCTACAATAGAGCCTGCCTTCCTCACCAGTTTGTCCAGGCGTGAGGCGTCTTTCATCTTTATGCTGCCACCCCAGCACACCACCGCGTAGAAGAGGGCACTCGCCACAACCGTCTGGTAGAACATCTGCAGCATCTTACTGCAGATGTTGAACGATGCCAACCTTCTCAGAAAGTATAGTCTGCTCTGACCTTTCTTACATAGAGCATCAGTATTGGCAGTCCAGTCCCTGCTGTGCAGTCCAAGTCCATCTGCTCGGAAGCATTCTTCTGAACTTGGCCTCAGTAATCATTCAGTAAACCGTATAATGCATTTCCCTCCCCACAAATTGTCAAATGCTATTTCAATATGAACTCAAATCTTTCAGTACATTTCTTTGTAAGAAAAAAATTAACAATTTTGTGATTTTGTAAAAACCGTCCATCCTTTCTGCCTCACCCACTAGGTATACTCCATTCCTGTACCTTTGAGCTAACCACGCAGGTCATCACTTCAGTACACTGGGAAATTAAGGAGACTTAGGAATGAAGTGGACACAACACTTCAGCTCCTGGATTTCCCTCAAATTCAAAGATGTCAAGGCTTAAAGCAGCAGAAACAAATGAGACGAAGCGGCAGAAGAATCAATTTACCTTTTACTAGACAAGAGCAGAAAAAAGGTGCAAGGTAGCTGATCATTAAACACTGAAAGAATGACAAGACCCCAGCCTTGTGTAACAACACTCTTCTTAATGTTAGAGGAAACTAGGGGGCTTCGCTCGCCAACCCTCCGGCCTGCACTTTGCGTATGTGGATTTCGCTTTCATCAAACAACAAATCTTTTATTTCTCGCCGATACGCCATTTCGTTGTTTAGAAACACTACTTCTTCCTGATGGCAACACAAATTAGACGATCGACAAATCTCCGACTTAAAGTTTAAAGCCAAACAATATCTACTTACTTCTATCATATCACCTGTGTCCATATATTCAGTCTCTTTTCGCTGTTCCGTTATTTCACCAAGTAATAATTTCCATTTGTTTGATTGCTAATGCAATCTTTAACGTTTTTTGAGACTTTTGAAATTTTAGTACCTTCATAATCTCTAAGCTGCTCTGCATGTGTATCGGGCCAACGTTTTTGAACCTCTTTAGGACGTTCGACTTTGTCTTCTACTCTTTGTCTTTTATTTCCGACCCCACTTGGAGCAGAGAGCGCAGGAACTGTGTCTGACCATAGCACTGACACGAATGAGAAGTGATTGGACGGTGGGTGTGGCTCTAAATGTTTGAGAGGAGGGCGGGACTTGTCAAAATCTCTTTGCATAAAGGCTCGCCTCGCGGGACTTGAAATTATCTCCTAGAATGTCTCGTCCTAACATTTCCTTTTATAATAGAAAGACATTAACAAAAGTAATTTTATATTGCTAGACTGCAAGAGCTTCACGAGAGCTGAAGACAAAGAGAAAGTGATGGACTGAAGGACCTCCGGTCATTTGAAATTTTAATTTTGCTGTTTTCTAAAATTGAAATCTCTGCTCCATCAAAGTGGTCATTAGAACAATGAGGACAATTTAGACGAGAACAGGCCATTCAGCCCAGTAAAGCTCGCCAGTCCTGTCCACGTAATTCTTCTAAAACAACATCAAGTCGAGTCATATTCAGTAAGTTTAAGGCTTCTTTTATCACCAATGCCATGTAGACTCCATATTTAAGCCACAAGAACAGAAATGTTAACTACCACCCATCTTTTAATGTCACCTGCTTGTTGTCTGGTACAAATCTTGTAATCGATATTTAACCCACTTCCTATTGTCCAAATGACTAGAAATTTTGCACACTTACTTCAGATGACAATACATGAATCAATAATCAGTTTCACTAATTGACCAATTAATCCATGTTAATTAAGAAATGAAATTTTCATATGAAGAATAGTTAAAGATTTCACCGATAGATGGCGCTAGTAACGGATAGAAATATTAAAGGAAGTGTTAAAATATTGATTACAAAATTAGACTAAAACAAACCAAAGACTGAAAAGTTTTAAAAATTATATATATATACATATATATATATATATATATATATATACACACACATACATACATACATACATACATACATACATATATATAAAGCAACACTTAAAAACCACACTTATATCAAGTTAAAAAGTGTACTAAAAAGTAAAAAAATAAGTCACTTGTAAAATAAAAGTGTGGGCGCTTTTGCTAAGATTTTATTGATTGATGAAAAGCGCCCATGGACTTCATACAAGTCAAGTTACTTTCATAGAAGTAAGTGGAAATCATTTCCTTGTATTACTTCCATGTTTTAAATAAACTGTTGTTGTTATAACCTCAATATTCAAGATTGGCAAAACGCTGCTTATAACAAGATGACCCTCTTTACATGATGATGCCCAGGCATTTACCACCAACTGGGCTGAACTAAGTGTGCCAGCAGCATTTCAAATGGCTTTGCAAGAACTATGTCAGGAGTTTCTTCCGGTCTTCTCCATGAAGTGCAGAAAATCTTTTCCTTTCACATTCAGGCAAACATTCAGCGTGGGATTTACTTATTTTTTCTTCAGATAAACTGCAGTACAAGTGTGTTGTGTCGTGTTAGCCGTTATGAATGCAGCGAGAAGTCAAGCAAAATGACACCTTTTATTGGCCAACTAAAAAGATTACAATATGAAAGCTTTCGAGGCAACTCGGACATCTTCCTGCAGAAGGGGCCAGAGTTGCAAGCTTTGAGCCTGAGTTGCCTCGAAAGCTTGCAAATTGTAATCTTTTTACAGAACAAAATGTGTCATTTTGCTTGACTTCACACTACATTCAGATAAATTAAAATAGTGAAAGTGACAGGGCACAAAAACAGGTCAACAGTTTCTACTCGGCACCTACCCACTTCAAAGCCCACAGCTGACCACCCACACGCTCTTTACGCCAACACAGTCACGCCACAGCTCTATAACCTTTGCTGCGATTACACTTTGCCAGCTGCACTGCTGAAGACAACACTTGCTATCATCACCCTCTGTGGCAATTTCCCATTTGTAACAGTTGCAGCACAGCCTGTACAACGGCGGGCGCACCTACACACAGATCAGGCTGCCATCATTGAGCTGCTAAAAGAGCACAAGAGCCGCACTGACCCTGATGAAGACCCTCCACCTGCCCAACACACACACACCTTGACTATAACTTCATGATTTAAGCTAAACAGATGTCCTGCATTTCTCAGGAATGTTCATCAACTCCAATTCAGTTGTCTGAAATATTTTTAAATCTTTTTTTTTTTTTTTGTTTTTATAGACAAGCCAAATTTCTCAGTGCAATTACTTATGAAGATATTACAATGAGGCGGCATGGTGATGCAGTGTTAGCACTGCTGCCTCACAGTTAGGAGACTTAGGTTCGCTTCCTGGGTCCTCCCTGCGTGGAGTCTGCATGTTCACCTCATGTCTGCGTAGCTTTCCACCCACAGTCCAAACACATGCAGGTTAGGTACATTGACGATCCTAAATTGTCCCTGGTGTGTGCCCTACGGTGGGCTGGCACCATGCCCGGAATTTGTTCCTGCCTTGCGCCATGGGATTGGCTTCAGCAGACCCCTCGCAACCCTGTGTTAGGATATAGCAGGTTGGACATACATGACTGATGGGTAACATGGCGTTATTACATGGCGTCAGGGAGCTGAAACAATTTCTATGCCAGTCACTCCAAGTATGAAGTTTTCTCCAGGTGTTAACTGTTTCACCCCAACGGCATACAGGTTAGGCACACTGGCAGCTATAAGCAGACCCAGTGTCAGTGTAAGTGTGTGGGTCCTCTAATAGACTGGAGTGCCATCCAGGGTTTGTTCCTGCCTTATGTCAAGGGAAATGGGGATAGGACTGGACTCCATATATCAGAACAACAGAGCTTGGAAAATGAATGAATAAATCAATAAATTAAAGACTGAAGGGCGGCACGGTGACGCAGTGGTAGCACTGCTGCCTCGCATTTAGGAAAACCTTAAGGGTTCGCTTCCCGGGTCCTCCCTGTGTTGAGTTTGCATGTTCTCCCTGTGTATGCGTGGGTTTCCTCTCACAGTCCAAAGACATGCAGGTCAGGTGCATTGGCGATCCTAATAATTGTCCCTAGTGTGTGCTTGGTGTGTGTGTGCCCTGCAGTGGGCTGGCGCCCACCTTAACCCTTACCCTTGTGTCCTGTGTTGGCTAGGATTGGCTCCAGCAGACCCCCGTGACCCTGTATTAGGATATAGCGGGTGGGATGGATGGACATTGCCCATGAAGGGTGGTTGCAGTAAGGAGTCTGTGTTTGTGTCCCGGGTGCTCCCTCCATGTAATTGGCATGTTCTCCTCCCCGAGTTCAAAGACGTGCAGGTTAGGTGAATTCCCAATGTCTGTGCGTTCACCCTGTGATGGGCTAGTGCCCCGTCCAGAGGGTTTTGGAAGATGGCTGGATATTGCAGTGCCAAACAAGACCTTGCTAGATATATATTGGTGCACTGTGGTTACGGACCAATCACATCACAAGATCAGACATCCTATGATGGTCACACTCACTGGCTGGCCTATGTCAACAAGCTAGCACTGCTTTAGTCACGTAAGCACGTTGAGTAAGACGGCTTCAGGTGAAAAACACACACCCCTTGTACAGGTTATGATTAGACAATTACGTTCAGCAAAGGAAGACCTTTTTAGGCCCTGTAAATTTAGGGTATTGTAGCGCAGCTGACAATTATTTTGTAAGTCATATTGCCATCTTGCAGATGATGCCACAAGAGGTGGACTGGCAAATAGTCCAGAATCCATTGAATCATCACAGAGGGACTTTGACAGCACACAGGCCTGGGCAGATTCGTGGCACATGAAATTTAAAGTAAGAAAATGTAATGTACTACATGTACAAAGTAAAACGTGAGATTTTAATGCTTGAAAATACTGAGAAGGACCCGAGAGGCATAGAGGAGTCGTCACTATCAACCTCCAGGCAGTGTACAGAAGGTATAAAGAGGACCAACAGGTTATATAGCGCCTTGATGCGTGGAAAGCAAGTCAAAGGAGGTTATGCTCAGGCTTTCTAACACATTAGCGAGGCGTCACCTGCAGGACTGTGCACAGGTTTGTTCTCGAGGCCAGGGGTCGCCAAGTCCAGTCCTGGAGGACCACCGTGGCTGCAGCTTTTCATTCTAATCCTTTTTTTCCAATTGAGTGCCCTGTTTGTGCTGCTAATTAACTTCTTGTGAATTCCTTTTAATTGAATTGCTTTTTTAAGATTTGTTCCTCTGAATTCCTTTATTTCTTTCCTTAAATGGCACCCAAACAGAAATGAAATGTGAAGTGAGGGAGCCAACAGAAGACCAACTAAGTCAGGGCCTCAAACTCCAACCAATTTCACTCCAACCAGCTGCTTAACGAGGTGCCGATTCTTGTCATTAATTAAACCCGTTCTTTAATTACATGGCTTGTCGCTGCTCTCGTGGTGCATTAGCAGACATTTCAGAAATTGTTGATTTTCTGTTTCTAAGAGCACACTGTTAAAATGTTTTGGGGACCTGAGCAGATTGAACTTCACCTTTCTTTATTTTCAGATACTGTACTTTGGACACCAGTTGTTTTGGCTCATTTTGTATCTCATTATTGTTTGGCTGCTAATTAAGGAAAAAGAAACAAGGGGTGTGAGTCTTCAAGAACAAGTCAAATAAAATGAGTACAAAAGAAGTGAACTAGCAGCAAAAACAGGTCACTAATTAAGAAAATTGTTAGAATGAAAAGCTGCAGCCACGGTGGTCCTCCAGGACTGGAGTTGGTGACCCCTGCTCTTGACTATAAAAAAAAAAAAAAAAAAAAAAAAAAGACACAGCAGTGCTAGAAAAAGGCCAGAGAAGAGCGACTAGGCTGAGTCAAAGGCTACAGGGGATGAGTTATTGAGGAAAGATTAAAAGAGTTGAGCCTTTAAAGTTTAAGAAAAAGAAGATCAGGGGGAGACCTGGCTGAAGTGTTTAAAAGGATGACCGGAATTAGTCCAGTGGATCAAGATGGTGACTTTAAAATGAGCTCAACGAGATCACAGGGACACAGTCTGAAACTCGTTACACCTGCTAAATTCTGCACAAACATTAGGAAGTTCAGCAATATGTGACTGACTAATGCGGTGGACAGTAGGACTCTACGAACCCTTCCCAGCTTGACCTGAGGTGATTTTGGGTGATATCTGTTGGGTTGAATGGCACGTTCTCATCAAAGGTTTGCCAAATCTTCTAACTGGCTGCCTGTCTGGTTTTTTTATTCATTTTTTGCACATGCGGAATATATAATGAGGTCTGATTTCTCAAGAGCACAGCAAAATATTCCTTAAAAATAGAAAACAAAGCATTTGCTTGTATTTTGCATTTTTTGCTGGACTGTAGGTAACTTGGTGTTTTTCATGCTGCTGCAGGATGGCTAATTACGGGACTGGATTTGACTTTCAAATGTTGTGTAAACTGGAAGCCTTCTTTGTTTGATTCCATTACAAGGCCTGCCTCTATCCCAGCAGACATATGAAGAGACCAGGAAGCAAACCTAGATGGGACAATTACCCTAATCACTCGAGATTAACCACATTCTTCAGACGAGATTTAGCCTTTCCAAGCAGCAATCTGTAAATCTCTGAACTAGGAATTTCACACAATTAGGACAAAGCAGAGAGAGACTCGATTGTTTAAAATTCATTTACATCCACTGGGTGTTGCAGTGCTTAACAATACACCACGGCAGCAAGTCCACCCTCGGGGACCGGATGTCCGCACTTACGGAAAGCACCATTCAGGTTAGCCGGATACTCAAAACAAATAAAAAAAATAAAAAAACAAATTAGACCCAAAAGAACAAATAAAATTATTTATCAACGTAAATCTACCTGGTCTCGTTACGGCCTGTGTAAAACTACATGCATTCAGCTCAGTCCGCGATTTCAGGGAGCCACAGTCTTTTCTGGCAGCACTGAGGACGTGACAAGAGAGGACCCTGGATGGGACACCAGTTTCCCATAAAACACACACAGTAGTCCCACAAGCCAACGTGGGGCCAATTTAAATAACCAATCAAAAATCCACTTTAGTCAATCGGCAGTATAAAGGTTTTGTTCAACATCCAGCAGTACCCATGAACCCAATTCCACTGTTGTGGGATTACAGTAGACATCCACCCCATCCAAAAAGACAATCTGAGGACAGCCTAGAGATGCTTACAGCCTTCAAACCCACAGGTGGCATTTGTAGGGTACTGCCACTTTCAACATGCTGTCCAATGTATTGTGTTGTCCTCGAGTCAATCACGATGATGCCAACAAAAGTGCACTGCGATTTTATTATCGTAATTGGGGCTTGTAATGGATGTTTAATTGGCATGAATATGACTCAACCAGCTGAATGTGCATGTGGCTTCCTTTTTTTTTTTCTTTTTTTTTTTAACATTTTGCCCAGTCATGCTACCCGAAGCACCTCCGATTTAAAATAAGCCCAGATTAAGAGCCGGAACACGAAAATGCACAAATCATCACATTACAATGAAATAAAGAACTCTCAAGTGCGCCCAGATGGGAACTAATAAAACCTGCTGCTTTCACAGTGGGCTGCCAACCACACAAAGGCCACTGCACCTGTAACCTGCAACATGGGCAACTGGGAGCAATGCTGGATGCCAAGTTAGAATGACACTGGTACAGCCAGCAAGAGAGAGCCAGACAAATGTGACGTCAGAAACAAGGTTGAAAGGCAGATCCACCAGACAAAGAGACAAAAACCTTACCTTGCATGGTTTTTCCCAGTCCCTGGCCCAACTTCCAGCCATGTTTCTGGAGCAAGCGATGTCCAATATTATCCTGATGGACAGAACAAAGAAGAAAACCAAAAATATTCCAATAATAAGACCCTTTGTGCAGATGTAGAACATCTCATGAAATGGGGAGCAGAAACATCATTACTATGGAAAATATATGCATGCAAAAGAAAGTTGACAGTGCTGCAGAAAAGGTGACAACCCCCCCCCCCCCCCCTACCCCCCAACCCCCAACAACAAACTCAATACATCCACCCGTCTACCTTTCCAGTCCAAGGTCTCCATTCTTATGCCTGTGTTCTGATTTAAGTGGACAAAATGTCAGGGAAAACCAAAGGAGAGTAGACAAGTGAAAGAGGGAATGCGGCCTGTGCTGAGCAGGGTGGCAGAAGGAAACCACTCAGTGTAATAAACGCTATGCCGCTGCTCGTTGCATCACCCAGATCAAAACTGACTTCACGTCCTCGAGGTAACAGTCAGAACTAATCGTTTCAGAGAGACAAGCTGTGTGGCACAGCCAAGGGTGGCATGGCGAGGCAGGGCGCTCTCAAAAGTGGTTTTCTTTTGCTTCCCCTTCACTAGATTGTCATCTACAAAAATATCAAATTGCCTAGCAGGTTAAGCCCACCTGCCCAAAATATGAGAACAGAAGAGGCCTCGTGTGCTCTGGTGAACTGACTAGGGCAGAAAAAGTGAAGAGAAAGACAAAGTGCGGGATGAGGGGAGGGTCTGGAGTTGGGTGGGGAGGGGGGGTCTGGGTGTGCGGAGGTCCAATCTAACCTCATACGTGTTTGACAAAGATATGACAGCCTGCTCCACCCCAACGCTAGGTACCAACACAAACACAATCAAGGCAAAGCTAATTATTAAAATAAAAAAAAAAGAGACAAATAACGAAAGAAAAAAAAAAATATATCAAATAAATCCATGCGAGACTCCGCTGGATTTGGGGGAGGAGGGAAGATAAATGAAATAAAAGTAACATCATGCAGCTGTTGGTTAAAAAGTCATAAAGGAAAACAGAAACTAAACAGTTGTGTTAGATCAAATATATACTCAGCTCAACATACAAGTGTACGAATGCGACTAAACAAAAAGAATGAAATGAGCACAAGCACAGAGAGAGCCAGTGTACGTCACGAACCCTCTAACAGAAAAGCTCGGTTAGGATGAACATTGGCATTGCTATGAACTACGTGGTTTAGACAACGGGGGGTTGAGTTCAAGAGCAGTCAGCGAAATGTCTCATCACTCGAGTGGAGCGTCACCCAGAACAGCAAGCCACACTTGTGCATACTTACCCCGGGCCAACTGCCCCTACACCCCAGCGGAGCCGAGGAGCTCCTTCCCCACAGGTTCACGTTCCTCCCTGCTGTTCTGGTGGACAGACACAAACACTCAACTCTGCCAATTGTTAAAGATAGGGCAGCAAATTTGGTGACATCTTCCAAACAGTCATACGCTGAGGCTTGCGTTTCAACTGATCAAAATACCCATGAAGTCTGCATCAGTGATCCACCTCCTCTTATTAAAGGCTTTCCCTCCTCTTTTTTCGTTCTTTGAAAGAAATTATTAGTAAATTAAAATAATGAGGCAAGTTTTTTTTTTCTTTTAAGGGTAAGAACGGGCCTTTTTTTAAAATGTAAACTTGAAAGATAATAGAGGTGGGCACTGCTAGGGACCCCAATACTGGGATGTTTTTTTTCCCTGCTTTAAAATGAATTAATTTAGAATGTGATGCAGAATGCACTTCAAATTTATTTATATATATAAAAGCCAAATACCACCGACTCACTCATCACGAAATCTCCTGCACCATGAGGACTTGGGACTTGAAATTTGGAATGTAGGTTACCCTTGGCCCATAGGTGCTCATTCTGTCTGCACGTCTGTCCGCTTTTCATGAGAGAATTACTTAACGGATTTGGATCGGCTTAATTTTTTTTAATTTGCTTGAACTTTTCCTTTGATTTTGCGACTTCTCTCATCGCACTAAGTACCAGAGTTCACTTGCGGTACTGATGTGTTTATGCAAATCCAAGAGAGTGGTTGTGGGCCGAAAGCAGGGAGGGGGGGCCCCTCCTCATTCACTCGCCAGCCTCGGTTCGAGTCGCACTCCTGTCACCACATGTTGGAGCGCACCTCGCCTCCGCTTAGCTAGCGATACCTGCTTGTTCAACAGACATTATCAAATACAGATTTTTAAGGACTAACGTTTGACATCTTTGAGAGAGAGATCAGAGCACCATGTGTTTTAGAGGGTAGGTGCTGATTGCCAGAGATATCACGGCCATGTGTTTTTCTTCCCACGCAGGGAACGCTCTCTCTGTCAGAGCTGAACACGATCAGATACAGTACCAACGTCTATTAATTTTTCAAGTTTATCCTGTTTTATTACTATGTGAGCGAAGCCATGGGGTACAGCTAGTGCCATATATATTCGCATATAAGTCAGGTCTTGAAACCCGAAAAAAATCGAACCCCGACTTTTTTTTTTTTTTTTTTTACATCTTCTTGCCTCCTCAAACCTCTCATTAGTTTTTCAGACGCATGGAATTTTGTTGCAGCAGCACAATTACCAATTTCTTTCACCACTTCAATGACTTTTAATTTAAAACCAGCTTCATATTGTACTCACTGCATCAGTGACACATCCGGATGACAAAAATACAGTGATAACATTCCGTGTGGCATGTCCAATGTTCTCAAGGGGAAGATTAAAAGGCGATCTGGGATGAGCAATCGGGGGCACACTTTAGTGAACTGACTGGTGTGCTCAATCACAGCTTTCCCATTTTAATAATGACCTCTTGTGTATCGTGCCACATATCAGTGATGGGAACTGCGCTCTACAGCTGGTTTAGTGACAGTGGTGTATACAGCAGCTCAACCTGTACTGCACTTGAACCCGTAATGTTCAAAAGTTTGTTTTTTTGTTCAATTTTTGTAATGCAATTCAGTTAATTTTGACTGCTGTACAAAAGTGCTGAGTGCAGTACAAAAGAAAATTTACAGATATCTACATGACTAATTATTGAGCGTATTTATGGGGTTTGTTATCTACTCATATATACATACTGTGTGTGTATATTATATATATATATATATATATATATATATAAATCCTAAGCCTAAAAGTGCAATGATTTAATGTGCCATTTTTATGTCACGCTTTAAATTGGGCTTATTTAAAAACCTACATATACAGGGTGGGCCATTTATATGGATACACCTTAATAAAATGGGAATGGTTGGTGATATTAACTTCCTGTTTGTGGCACATTAGTATATGTGAGGGGGAAACTTTTCAAGAAGGGTGGTGACCATGGTGGCCATTTTGAAGTCGGCTATTTTGGATCCAACTTTTGTTTTTTCAATAGGAAGAGGGTCATGTGACACATCAAACTTATTGGGAATTTCACAAGAAAAACAATGGTGTGCTTGGTTTTAACGTAACTTTATTCTTTCATGAGTTATTTACAAGTTTCTGACCACTTATAAAATGTGTTCA